>OU342735.1:520708887-521294168 GCA_910589765.1 Avena atlantica | reverse complement strand
TCTTTTTTGCATTTTGCGGATGTTTTCATCAGTTATTCCCTATGGTTTTCGGGTTCCAGGGATATGTATAACGACCATAGTACCCTATACATGTTTGAGGGCATGACCAAAATTTGTCGTTTCGTGTTTTATGGCCATTTTCATATGCTATTGCTCATAGTTTTCGCGTTCCACGGCGCTTTACATGTTTGAGAGGCATGGCAAAAACTCGTTGTTTTTGCATGTTATGGCCGTTTTGATGAGCTATTGCCCATAGTTTTGGGGTTCTAGGGCGATTTACATGTTTGAGAGTTATCACCAAAAAGTCATCTTTTTTTGCATTTTATGGACATCATCATGAGTTATTCCCCACAGTTTTGGGGTTCCAGGGCGATTTACAACGACCATAATACCCAATACATGTTTGAGTGCATGACCAAAAACTCACAGTTTTTTATTTTTTGGCCATTTTCATGAGCTATTGCCCATAGTTTTGATGTTCCATGGGATGTGCATGGTTTGTAAGACCCGATACATGTTTGAGAATTATGACCAAAAACTCATCGTTTTCGCGTGTTATAGCCATTTTCATGAGTTATTGCCCATAGTTTTGGGGGTTCTAGGGCGATTTAAAATGATGTTAAAACTGATACATCTTTTGAGGGCATGACGAAAAACATGTCGTTTTCGTGTTTTATGGCCGTTTTTCATGAGCTGTTGCCCATAATTTTGGGGTTCCGGGCTATTTACATTTTTGAGTGTTATGACAAAAAAACTCGTATTTTCCCTGCGTTATATGGCCGTTATCATGATCCATTGATCTCATTTTTTGGGTTTTAGGGTGTTTTACATGTTTCTGAGTTATGGCGAAAAACTCGTCTTTTTTGCGTTTTATGGACATTTTCAAGAGATATTGCCCCACGGTTTCGGGTTCCACACGGCGCTTTACATGTTGAGAGTTATGAATCAAAAACTCGTGGTTTCGTGTTTTATATGGCCGTTTCCATGAGCCATGGCCCACAATTTTGGGGTTCCAGGGCCAGTTACATGTTTGAGAGTTATGACAAAAACTCGTATTTTTTGCGTTATATGGCCATTATCATGATCTATAGATCACATTTTGGGTTTTAGGGCATTTTACATGTTTTTCTGAGTTATGGCGAAAAACTCGTCTTTTTTTGCGTTTTATGGCCATTTTCATGAGCTATTCCCACAGTTTTGGGTTTCCAGGGGTGATTTACATGTTTGAGAGGTATGACCAGAAACTCGTCGTTTTTTGCATTTTATGGCCATATTCGTGACCTATTGCCCATATTTGGGGTTCCAGGGTGTTATACATGTTTCTGAGTTATGGCAAAAACTCGTCGTTTTGCGTTTTTAGGCCTTTTTCATGAGTTATTGCCCATATTTTGGGGGGTCTAGGGCGATTTAAAAAGATATTAAAAAATGATACATGTTTTGACAGCATGACCAAAACTCGTCGTTTTTTCGTGTTTTATGGACGTTTTCATGAGATATTGCCAACAATTTTGGGGTTCCATGGCAATTTACATGTTTGAGAGTTATGACCAAAAACTCATCTTTTTGTGTTTTATGGACGTTTTCATGAGTTATTCCCCATATTTTTGGGGTTTTAGGGCGTTTTACATGCTTTAGAGTTATGACGAAAAACTCATTTTTTGCATTTTATGGCCATTTTCATGAGCTATTGGCCACAGATTTGGGATTTCAGGATGATTTGCATGTTTGAGAGGTATGACCAAAAACTCGTCTTTTTTTATTTTATGGCCATTTTCATGACCTCTTGCCCATAGTGTTTGGGCTCTAGGGCCATTTACATGTTTGAGAGTTATGAGAAAAACTCATATTTTTTTTAAATTTTGTGGACGTTTTCATGAGTTATTCCCTATGTGGTTGGGGTTCCGGGATATTTATAACGACCATAGTACCCTATACATGTTGAGGGCATGACCAAAACTTGTCGTTTCGTGTTTTATGGCCATTTTCATGTGTTATTGCTCATAGTTTTGGGGTTCCACGGCGCTTTACATGTTTGAGAGGCATGACCAAAAACTCGTTGTTTTTTGCATTTTATGGCCGTTTTCATGAGCTATTGCCCATAGTTTTGGGGTTCTAGGGAGATTTACATGTTTGAGAGTTATCACCAAAAAGTCAGCTTTTTTTCTTTTTTTTGATTTTATGGACATCATGAGTTATTCCCCACAGTTTTGGGGTTCCAGGGCGATTTACAACGACCATAATACCCAATACATGTTTGAGTGCATGACCAAAAACTCATAGTTTTTTGTTTTTTTGGCAATTTTAATGAGCTATTGCCCATAGTTTTGATGTTCCAGGGGATGTGCATGGTCTCTAAGATCCGATACATATTTGAGAATTATAACCAAAAACTCATCGTTTTCGCGTGTTATAGACATTTTCATGAGTTATTGCCCATAGTTTTGGGGGGTCTAGGGAGATATAAAATGATGTTAAAAATGATACATGTTTGAGGGCATGACCAAAAACTTGTCGTTTTCGTGTTTTATGGCCGTTTTCATGAGCTATTGCCCACAATTTTGGGGTTCCAGGGCTATTTACATGTTTGAGAGTTATGACAAAAAACTCATATTTTCGGCGTTATATGGCCGTTAACATGATCCATTGATCTCATTTTTTGGGTTTTAGGGCGTTTTACATGTTTCTGAGTTATGGCGATAAACTCGTCTTTTTTGCGTTTTATGGCCGTTTTCATGAGCTATTGCCCACAGTTTTGGGGTTCCACGGCGCTTTACATGTTTGAGAGTTATGAATCAAAAGTCGTTGTTTTCATCTTTTATGGCCGTTTTTATGAGCCAATGCCCACAATTTTGGGGTTCCAGGGCCAGTTACATGTTTGAGAGTTATGACAAAAACTCGTATTTTTGCGTTATATGGCCATTATCATGATCTATAGATCACATTTTTGGGTTTTACATGTTTCTGAGTAATGGCGAAAAACTCGTCTTTTTTGCGTTTTATGGCCATTTTCATGAGCTATTGCCCACAGTTTTGGGTTTCCAGGGTGATTTACATGTTTGAGAGGTATGACCAGAAACTCGTCGTTTTTGCGTTTTATGGCCATTTTCGTGACCTATTGCCCATAGTTTTGGGGTTCCAGGGTGTTATACATGTTTCTGAGTTATGGCTAAAACTCGTCATTTTTGCATTTTTAGGCCATTTTCATGAGTTATTGCCCATATTTTGGGGGGTCTAGGGCGATTTAAAAAGATATTAAAAATGATACATGTTTGAGAGCATGACCAAAAACTCGTCGTTTCCGTGTTTTATGGACGTTTTCATGAGATATTGCCAACAATTTTGGGGTTCCATGGCAATTTACATGTTTGTGAGTTATGACCAAAAACTCATCTTTTCGCGTTTTATGGATGTTTTCATGAGTTATTCCCCATATTTTTGGGGTTTTAGGGCGTTTTACATGCTTTAGAGTTATGGCAAAAAAACTCGTCTTTTTGCATTTTATGGCCATTTTCATGAGCTATTGGCCACAGTTTTGGGATTTCAGGATGATTTGCATGTTTGAGAGGTATGACCAAAAACTCGTCTTTTTTATTTTATGGCCATTTTCATGACCTCTTGCCCATAGTTTTTGGGCTCTAGGGCCATTTACATGTTTGAGTGTTATGAGCAAAAACTCATATTTCTTTTGCATTTTGTGGACGTTTTCATGAGTTATTCCCTATGGTTTTCGGGTTCCAGGGATATGTATAACGACCATAGTACCCTATACATGTTTGAGGGCATGACCAAAAACTTGTCGTTTCGTGTTTTATGGCCATTTTCATGTGTTATTGCTCATAGTTTTGGGGTTCCACGGTGCTTTACATGTTTGAAAGGCATGACCAAAAACTCGTTGTTTTTGCATTTTATGGCCGTTTTCATGAGCTATTGCCCATAGTTTTGGGGTTCTAGGGCGATTTACATGTTTGAGAGTTATCACCAAAAAGTCATCTTTTTTTGCATTTTATGGACATCATCATGAGTTATTCCCCACAGTTTTGGGGTTCTAGGGCGATTTACAACGACAATAATACCCAATACATGTTTGAGTGCATGACCAAAAAATCACAGTTTTTTGTTTTTTTGGCCATTTTCATGAGCTATTGCCCATAGTTTTGATGTTCCAGGGGATGTGCATGGTCTGTAAGACCCGATATATGTTTGAGAATTATGACCAAAAACTCATCGTTTTCGCGTGTTATAGCCATTTTCATGAATTATTGCCCATAGTTTTGGGGGGTCTAGGGCGATTTAAAATGATGTTAAAACTGATACATGTTTGAGGGCATGACCAAAAACTTGTCGTTTTCGTGTTTTATGGCCGTTTTCATGAGCTATTGCCCACAATTTTGGGGTTCCAGGGCTATTTACATGTTTGAGAGTTATGACAAAAAAAACTCGTATTTTCTGCGTTATATGGCCGTTATCATGATCCATTGATCTCATTTTTTGGGTTTTAGGGTGTTTTACATGTTTCTGAGTTATGGCGAAAAACTCGTCTTTTTTGCGTTTTATGGCCATTTTCATGAGCTATTGCCCACAGTTTTGGGGTTCCACGGCGCTTTACATGTTTGAGAGTTATGAATCAAAACTCGTGGTTTTCGTGTTTTATGGCCGTTTTCATGAGCCATGGCCCACAATTTTGGGGTTCCAGGGCTAGTTACATGTTTGAGAGTTATGACAAAAACTCGTATTTTTGCGTTATATGGCCATTATCATGATCTATAGATCACATTTTTGGGTTTTAGGGCGTTTTACATGTTTCTGAGTGATGGCGAAAAACTCGTCTTTTTTTGCGTTTTATGGCCATTTTCATGAGCTATTGCCCACTGTTTTGGGTTTCCAGGGTGATTTACATGTTTGAGAGGTATGACAGAAACTCGTCGTTTTTGTGTTTTATGGCCATTTTTGTGACCTATTGCCCATAGTTTTGGGGTTCCAGGGTGTTCTACATGTTTTTGAGTTATGGCAAAAACTTGTCTTTTTTGCGTTTTTAGGCCATTCTCGTGAGTTATTGCCCATATTTTGGGGGGTCTAGGGAGATTTAAAAAGATATTAAAAAATGATACATGTTTGAGAGCATGACCAAAAACTCGTCGTTTCCGTGTTTTATGGACGTTTTCATGAGATATTGCCAACAATTTTGGGGTTCCATGGCAATTTACATGTTTGAGAGTTATGACCAAAAACTCATCTTTTCGCGTTTTATGGACGTTTTCATGAGTTATTCCCCATATTTTTGGGGTTTTAGGGCGTTTTACATGCTTTAGAGTTATGGCAAAAAAACTCGTCTTTTTGCATTTTATGGCCATTTTCATGAGCTATTGGCCACAGTTTTGGGATTTCAGGATTATTTGCATGTTTGAGAGGTATGACCAAAAACTCGTCTTTTTTATTTTATGGCCATTTTCATGACCTCTTGCCCATAGTTTTTGGGCTCTAGGGCCATTTACATGTTTGAGAGTTATGAGCAAAAACTCATATTTTTTTGGCATTTTGTGGACGTTTTCATGAGTTATTCCCTATGGTTTTCGGGTTCCAGGGATATTTATAACGACCATGGTACCCTATACATGTTTGAGGGCATGACCAAAAACTTGTCGTTTCGTGTTTTATGGCCATTTTCATGTGTTATTGCTCATAGTTTTGGGGTTCCACGGCGCTTTACATGTTTGAAAGGCATGACCAAAAACTCGTTGTTTTTGCATTTTATGGCCGTTTTCATGAGCTATTGCCCATAGTTTTGGGGTTCTAGGGCGATTTACATGTTTGAGAGTTATCACCAAAAAGTCATCTTTTTTTGCATTTTATGGACATCATCATGAGTTATTCCCCACAGTTTTGGGGTTCTAGGGCGATTTACAACGACAATAATACCCAATTCCATTTTGAGTGCATGACCAAAAAATCACAGTTTTTTGTTTTTTTTTTTCATTTTCATGAGCTATTGCCCATAGTTTTGATGTTCCAGGGGATGTGCATGGTCTGTAAGACCCGATATATGGTTGAGAATTATGACCAAAAACTCATCGTTTTCGCGTGTTATAGCCATTTTCATGAGTTATTGCCCATAGTTTTGGGGGGTCTAGGGCGATATAAAATGATGTTAAAACTGATACATGTTTGAGGGCATGACCAAAAACTTGTCGTTTTCGTGTTTTATGGCCGTTTTCATGAGCTATTGCCCACAATTTTGGGGTTCCAGGGCTATTTACATGTTTGAGAGTTATGACAAAAAAACTCGTATTTTCTGCGTTATATGGCCGTTATCATGATCCATTGATCTTATTTTTTGGGTTTTAGGGTGTTTCACATGTTTCTGAGTTATGGCGAAAAACTCGTCTTTTTTGCGTTTTATGGCCATTTTCATGAGCTATTGCCCACAGTTTTGGGGTTCCACGGCGCTTTACATGTTTGAGAGTTATGAATCAAAACTCGTGGTTTTCGTGTTTTATGGCCGTTTTCATGAGCCATGGCCCACAATTTTGGGGTTCCAGGGCCAGTTACATGTTTGAGAGTTATGACAAAAACTCGTATTTTTGCGTTATATGGCCATTATCATGATCTATAGATCAAATTTTTGGGTTTTAGGGCGTTTTACATGTTTCTGAGTGATGGCGAAAAACTCGTCTTTTTTTGCGTTTTATGGCCATTTTCATGAGCTATTGCCCACAGTTTTGGGTTTCCAGGGTGATTTAAATGTTTGAGAGGTATGACCAGAAACTCGTCGTTTTTGCGTTTTATGGCCATTTTCGTGACCTCTTGCTCATAGTTTTGGGGTTCCAGGGTGTTCTACATGTTTTCTGAGTTATGGCAAAAACTTGTCTTTTTTGCGTTTTTAGGCCATTCTCATGAGTTATTGCCCATATTTTGGGGGGTCTAGGGCGATTTAAAAAGATATTAAAAAATGATACATGTTTGAGAGCATGACCAAAAACTCGTCGTTTCCGTGTTTTATGGACGTTTTCATGAGATATTGCCAACAATTTTGGGGTTCCATGGCAATTTACATGTTTGAGAGTTATGACCAAAAACTCATCTTTTCGCGTTTTATGGACGTTTTCATGAGTTATTCCCCATATTTTTGGGGTTTTAGGGCGTTTTACATGCTTTAGAGTTATGGCAAAAAAAAACTCGTCTTTTTGCATTTTATGGCCATTTTCATGAGCTATTGGCCACAGTTTTGGGATTTCAGGATGATTTGCATGTTTGAGAGGTATGACCAAAAACTCGTCTTTTTTATTTTATGGCCATTTTCATGACCTCTTGCCCATAGTTTTTGGGCTCTAGGGCCATTTACATGTTTGAGAGTTATGAGAGAAAACTCATATTTTTTTTGCATTTTGTGGACGTTTTCATGAGTTATTCCCTATGGTTTTCGGGTTCCAGGGATATTTATAACGACCATGGTACCCTATACATGTTTGAGGGCATGACCAAAAACTTGTCGTTTCGTGTTTTATGGCCATTTTCATGTGTTATTGCTCATAGTTTTGGGGTTCCACGGCGCTTTACATGTTTGAAAGGCATGACCAAAAACTCGTTGTTTTTGCATTTTATGGCCGTTTTCATGAGCTATTGCCCATAGTTTTGGGGTTCTAGGGCGATTTACATGTTTGAGAGTTATCACCAAAAAGTCATCTTTTTTTGCATTTTATGGACATCATCATGAGTTATTCCCCACAGTTTTGGGGTTCTAGGGCGATTTACAACGACAATAATACCCAATTCCATTTTGAGTGCATGACCAAAAAATCACAGTTTTTTGTTTTTTTGGCCATTTTCATGAGCTATTGCCCATAGTTTTGATGTTCCAGGGGATGTGCATGGTCTGTAAGACCCGATATATGTTTGAGAATTATGACCAAAAACTCATCGTTTTCGCGTGTTATAGCCATTTTCATGAGTTATTGCCCATAGTTTTGGGGGGTCTAGGGCGATTTAAAATGATGTTAAAACTGATACATGTTTGAGGGCATGACCAAAAACTTGTCGTTTTCGTGTTTTATGGCCGTTTTCATGAGCTATTGCCCACAATTTTGGGGTTCCAGGGCTATTTACATGTTTGAGAGTTATGACAAAAAAACTCGTATTTTCTGCGTTATATGGCCGTTATCATGATCCATTGATCTCATTTTTTGGGTTTTAGGGTGTTTCACATGTTTCTGAGTTATGGCGAAAAACTCGTCTTTTTTGCGTTTTATGGCCATTTTCATGAGCTATTGCCCACAGTTTTGGGGTTCCACGGCGCTTTACATGTTTGAGAGTTATGAATCAAAACTCGTTGTTTTCGTGTTTTATGGCCGTTTTCATGAGCCATTGCCCACAATTTTGGGGTTCCAAGGCGAGTTACATGTTCGAGAGTTATGACAAAAACTCGTATTTTTTGCGTTATATGGCCATTATCATGATCTATAGATCACATTTTTGGGTTTTAGGGCGTTTTACATGTTTCTGAGTTATGGCTAAAAACTCGTATTTTTTGCGTTTTATGGCATTTTCATGAGCTATTGCCCACAGTTTTGGGTTTCCAGGGTGATTTACATGTTTGAGAGGTATGACCAGAAACTCGTCGTTTTTGCGTTTTATGGCCATTTTCGTGACCTATTGCCCATAGTTTTGGGGTTCCAGGGTGTTTTACTTGTTTCTGAGTTATGGCAAAAACTTGTCTTTTTTGCGTTTTTAGGCCATTTTCATGAGTAATTGCCCATATTTGGGGGGGTCTAGGGCGATTTAAAAACATATTAAAAAATGATACATGTTTGAGAGCATGACCAAAAACTCGTCGTTTCCGTGTTTTATGGACGTTTTCATGAGATATTGCCAACAATTTTGGGGTTCCATGGCAATTTACATGTTTGAGAGTTATGACCAAAAACTCATCTTTTTGCGTTTTATGGACGTTTTCATGAGTTATTCCCCATATTTTGGGGGTTTTAGGGCGTTTTACATGCTTTAGAGTTATGACGAAAAACTCATTTTTTGCATTTTATGGCCATTTTCATGAGCTATTGGCCACAGTTTTGGGATTTCAGGATGATTTGCATGTTTGAGAGGTATGACCAAAAACTCGTCGTTTTTTATTGTATGGCCATTTTCATGACCTCTTGCCCATAGTTTTGGGCTCTAGGGCCATGTACATGTTTGAGAGTTATGAGCAAAAACTCATATATTTTTTTGCATTTTGCGGACGTTTTCATGAGTTATTCCCTATGGTTTTCGGGTTCCAGGGATATTTATAACGACCATAGTACCCTATACATGTTTGAGGGCATGACCAAAAACTTGTTGTTTCGTGTTTTATGGCCATTTTCATGTGCTATTGCTCATAGTTTTGGGGTTCCACGGCGCTTTACATGTTTGTGAGGCATGACCAGAAACTCGTCGTTTTTGCGTTTTATGGCCATTTTCGTGACCTAGTGCCCATAGTTTTGGGGTTCCAGGGTGTTATACATGTTTCTGAGTTATGGCAAAAACTCATCTTTTTGCATTTTATGGACATCATCAAGAGTTATTCCCCACAGTTTTGGGGTTCCAGGGCGATTTACAACGACCATAATACCCAATACATGTTTGAGTGCATGACCAAAAACTCATAGTTTTTTGTTTTATGGCCATTTTCATGAGCTATTGTGTAACACCCTCAGAATCGACTCTATGCAAGTTTTAGCGAAACTCGCCAAAACCGCATAGAAGCGATTCAAAGGTGCCCACCAGGCACTTTCGTGCGGGTGGAAAACAAAGTAATTACATTACACAACAGTCCTCGATGGGACCCACAGAACAGATTATACAACAGCGACTCAAAGAGTCAAGAATACAGATATAATATACAAAGATCCAAATCACCTTGAAAATGATAGAGCGTCCAGCTACAGACAAGATGCAAATGGGGCTAAGAGCCCTGAAGAATAACCAATGGCGTCCATAACCCTGCCCAGGCCAAGCCGGAAGGGTAACCCTGCTAACGGCGTCGATCTCAAAACCTGCTTAAACAAAAGGGGTGCCGACAAAGGGCAAAGGAAAAAGAGGAGCGTTAGTACTGAGGCCAGTACACGGCGAGACTAGAATTCGGCGGTCCTCGCCTACATAGGTATGGTGGACTGAAGCGGCAGCGGCAGCATGCACTAAACAACCTATAGAGACTCGATACAACTAGCGACTATCAGAGAGGGGTAAGAAAGACCTATTCGGATCCAACCTGATACTATCATCAAACAAACCCATCCTGGCGTTTCCCCCTCGAGACCAACGAGGAAGTCAACCGAGGAACTCACACAGTTGGCTGTTTTACTTAATCAGTTATAGTTGTGGCACTTTACTAGTCAGGTTTAGATATTCATCCTGATAAAGTAAGCAGTGGGCACTTTTAGTTAATCATTCCATTATAGTGGCATCACTTACTAGTCAGATTCAATTAGCATGAGATAACCCAAAACCCAGCAGTTGTTGGTACTTTTACTTAGCCATTCCGTTGTAGTGAAGCTGATTACTAATCATATCGGATACAAGTCAATTTAAAACAGTAAACTTTAGTTATAGTTGTCTATGATCAAGCACTGTGCTCCAAGTCGTCCATAACCGCGGACACGGCTTCTCGAAAAGATTTAACCCTGCAGGGGTGCACCAAAGTATCCACAGGCACTTCGACCCTTTTTGCCAGATCAGTTAACATACACCCATCGGTATGTCGGCGGGGCCTAAGTCACGACGTTCCCAGACCCAAAGCAAGCACGGGGGGCCACCCCACTAAGTACACCCGCAACGAAGTCGGACGGTCTCCGAGACGGACTTAGGGTTTGCGACAATGGCCGTAAACGACAGCAAGTCCCCAATCGGGGACTGTCGATACAGCGAAAACACTCCGCTTCCTAAACAGTACAGCGTGCTCCTCACACAATCGTAAATAAAGCAGTAAAGCATGGCATAGGTACAGGATAGTAAATAAATCCTCGAACTAGTTGTGGCCCCCAGTACAATACTTTGAAATCAGGTAATAATCAATGGGGGGCCCATATCTCCCCACCTGTGGTTAGCGCGCTCGATCTCGGAACAGGTGTCAAGAACTCGGGTCCTACGGGACACAAGTGGGCGTTCGGAAACCAAATATTACCTATCACCCACCGATGCCTCTGCTTAATTCAATTTTAGTTGTTAAACAGTAATTAAAGTGAACGATAAGTAAAGCCATTATCATCTCCAACGTCAACATGCGGCAATCCTCCAACAATTGTGGTACTTGTCGACACACAAAACACTTGAGCAAGCGACTACGACACGCGGGTCCAACTATCTACCAAACAACAGGTAATAGGATGTGTCCAAGGCTATATATGGCTGCAAGGGATATCACGGGTACGAAAACTAGAGCATCGCAACACAGATAGCAAAGATCAACAGGAGGGAATAAATACTAGAAAAGTAAGATAGGAAGAAAAGGGGAGATGCTCTCCTGAAAACATTGCCGAAGGTTCAACCGAAGATCGGGGCGAAGCTCACATCAACTCAACGGCCTTATCCGCGAAGAAGCAAAACTCTAGAAGAAACACCGGATGCGATATTTAATGCTACGGCAAAAGATCGGCATGATGCATGTATGATGCATGACATGGCAAGGTGCGATGCAATTAGGTCATATTAAGTGGAACCGGGTCCCGACATTTAATTAGATGGTTCGAGTTATTTAGAACCCCCGCAATTTAAATGTTGTTTTAGCATGGCAAAAGATAGCACCGGTTCGCTACACAAATTCAAATGAGGCCAATATGAGACTAGATTTGCCCGCATATGGGCCCCATATTTAATTATAAGGTGAATCGGCATACGGCCCCCAACCCACAGACAAGGATGCATGCAAGTGTGACAATTGAATATGCAACAGGTTTTATATTTAGCATTTATAAAATAGGGTTCGGGAGAAGGGTTCACACATTGAGGGGCTCGACGATCTTGGGGTTCCGGGGCTCGGGGTCCGGTCTCAGGGTTCGGCAGGGTTCGACGGGTTCGGGATCCGGTCTCGGCGGATCGTTCTCGGATACAGAGGTAGGTCTTGTTGTCCTGTGTCGGTGACCTCGGCATCCGGGAAGCAGGACTTGGTTCGGCGTCGGGGGCGCATCGGACTCTCCTGGTCGCTGTCGTTATTGTCGTTACGAAGTTCTTGTCGGGTCCGCTCCATCGAGTCGGTCTTGGCGTCCGGGGGAGTCTTGTCGCCCTTGGGTGAAGTACATGTCATCCCGTGGGTCCGTGTAGAAGTGCTCGATGATCCATGACAGAGGTCTCCGGTTCGGCTTCGTTTTCCATGAAGGAGATCTTGTCGCTTGGTATCCGTGTGGGAGAACTCGAGGTCGATGGCGAACTCGTCCGGTAACGGGGTTTTCGGAGATCTTGGCGTGACACCGGTTACGGGATGTCGCGGCTTGGTCTTCGCATGCATGTCGGCGTTCTTCGGACTCCCGGAAGAAGTCCTTGATGTTTCCTGTCGTCGACTCCTTCGGAAGTGACAAGTCCGTGTTGGAGAGCTTGGTACTTGGTCATCGAACACCACATATCTAGTACCACGTCAACCTCACTTCTTCATATCAGGCATCGGCCACACATAGCTCACCCAGGAGCTCCAAAGGGCATAGGCCAGGGAGACGCTGCAGGTGCCCGGGCGCGCTGGCCGGCGGCGGGAGGCGACAGCGAGGTGGTTGGGGCTCAGGCCGGCGACGGGGAAGAGCTCGGGGGCGCGGGGCCGGCTGCTGCGGCGCAGGCGCGGATGAGGGCGACGCGGGGTCCTGCTGCGGCGGCGCCTGGGGACGGGGGCATGCGGCAGCGGGGCGACGGGGCCGGAGGCGGAGAGGAGCGGAGGGGGAGCGGCCGCGGGCGGCGCCGGCGTGGCCGCGCGGAGGGCGACACGGGCGGCGCGCTTTGCTCGGCGGCGGGGCGAGCGCCTGAGGAAGACGGGCCCGCGGGGGTGCTGCGGCCGGGGCTGGTGTCGGTCGCGCGGAGGGCGAGGACGGCGGGCTGCGCGGCGGTCCTCGGGGGAGGTTGGGTGGCGGGGAGAGAGGGGCCGAGGCGACGGGGTGCGGCCGCGGCTCGGAGGCGGTAGGTGGGGGGACGGCGAGGTTGAGGCGGAGGCGAGCGCCGGCGGAGGTTGGGGTAGATGGAGGCGGTGGAGAGGCGGGCCGGCGAGCAGAGGGCGGGCGCGCGGCGCCGGAGAGAGGAGGAGGAGGAGGTTGAGCGGGAGGCGAGGGACGGCTCGAGGAGGGTGGAGCCTGCAAGGGTGAGGGCAAGCGGCGGCGAGGTGAGCGGGTCTGGGGGGGAGGCGGCGAGGTGAGCGGGTCTGGGGGGAGGCGGCGGCGGAAGGACTGCTGGCGGACGACGGAGGGAGGGCGAGGCGGTCAGGCGCGCGAGGGAGGAGGAAGAAGGAGGAAGAGGGCATCGGGGGCGCGGCAGGTGGGGACGGGGCGTGGGGATCGGGTCCAGGTGGGGACGTGGGGAGGACGTGGGGACAGGGAGTGGGTCCCAGGGCAGCGGGCCAGGCAGGGGTTGGTGGGTGCGTGCCGCGCGCTGGCGTGCGTGGCAGGGTGGGTTGGTTGTGTGGGTGGGGAGTGTGAGAGAGAGGGGGTCTAGGTGGAGGGCTAGGATTGGATAGAGGAGAGAGGGTAGCTGAGGTGGCGAGAGGCTATTGGAGGGAGTGAGGTGGAGGGTTGGGCTGGGTAGGTAGTTTGGTAGGTTTAGGAATTAGGTGGACCGTTTTAATTTCTGGGGTGGTCGTTCGGGTCGATTTGGCCCGTTCGACTGCCCCACTAAAAATAATTCAAATTTTATTTATTTTAAAACACGGCTTTCGCAACCCGATAGCCGACAACAAAATAATCCGGTGACCCGGGTTTTATATTTGAATAAAGATGGGGCGTTTTAGAAAACAAAACGGGCTTTGCGAAAATAGTTTTAAGCAAACAATGCATGATGATGACGATGCAATGCACAAATTCAACGTGATTTTCTAGTAGTGGTTTTGCGGGATGCCACAATTCGACACCACTAACAATGGATCTCGCCCTCGAGATCCGCCTCATGGTACCGGAAGGAAGGTCGGCGATCTGAATCTTCTCGCTTCATGTAGATCCTCGCGACACCACTAACAAGGGGTCGTTGTCCTTGATCGTCGAGAGAACACTCCGGAAACAAAAAGGTCGAAGGCAGAGGTATCAACAAATAAAGCCACCTCTAGCTCCGATGGGAAGGGGGAACCGATGCATTCTCATCCACTTCAATGTACAGAAGCGAATAGGAGGGGTAGTCGGCATGGGGGCCAATCCATCACGCACCCAAACTATTACTCTGCACAATCAGTGGAAAAGCGTGCAACCATTCTCGGAATCAGACTGAAGATCTCGACAAGCGAGGTTCGGAAACAAAGGAGTGATGCAGACTCTGCATCGGATCTGGCATAGATGATGTCGTCGCGTCGGAAAACACCGGAAGGCACAAGAAGGAACAAGAGAAGTCCACCAGACGGAGGATTCCTCGGATAGCATGAAGACCAGATGTAGCAACACCGTTATCAGAGGAGGAAGCGAAACCCTGAAGGTACGACGGAAACCCAACCACGAGAATTCCTGGACTCGAAGAAAAAGAAGAGAGTGGATTCAAAACGCGTAAAGATAAGAGGAGAATAGCAGAGGGGTAAGGAGGAAAATCAGACCTAATCAGAACTATCCAACCGATTTTCAAAAATAGTTTTGACACTCTACTTCGGCCGTTAGCTAGGTTATCCTACAGGCTGGACTTGTGGGGTATCGTAACTGCTGAGCTCTGATACCACTCTGTAACACCCTCAGAATCGACTCTATGCAAGTTTTAGCGAAACTCGCCAAAACCGCATAGAAGCGATTCAAAGGTGCCCACCAGGCACTTTCGTGCGGGTGGAAAACAAAGTAATTACATTACACAACAGTCCTCGATGGGACCCACAGAACAGATTATACAACAGCGACTCAAAGAGTCAAGAATACAGATATAATATACAAAGATCCAAATCACCTTGAAAATGATAGAGCGTCCAGCTACGGACAAGATGCAAATGGGGCTAAGAGCCCTGAAGAATAACCAATGGTGTCCATAACCCTGCCCAGGCCAAGCCGGAAGGGTAACCCTGCTAACGGCGTCGATCTCAAAACCTGCTTAAACAAAAGGGGTGCCGACAAAGGGCAAAGGAAAAAGAGGAGCGTCAGTACTGAGGCCAGTACACGGCGAGACTAGAATTCGGTGGTCCTCGCCTACATAGGTATGGTGGACTGAAGCGGCAGCGGCAGCATGCACTAAACAACCTATAGAGACTCGATACAACTGGCGACTATCAGAGAGGGGTAAGAAAGACCTATTCGGATCCAACCTGATACTATCATCAAACAAACCCATCCTGGCGTTTCCCCCTCGAGACCAACGAGGAAGTCAACCGAGGAACTCACACAGTTGGCTGTTTTACTTAATCAGTTATAGTTGTGGCACTTTACTAGTCAGGTTTAGATATTCATCCTGATAAAGTAAGCAGTGGGCACTTTTAGTTAATCATTCCGTTATAGTGGCATCACTTACTAGTCAGATTCAATTAGCATGAGATAACCCAAAACCCAGCAGTTGTTGGTACTTTTACTTAGCCATTCCGTTGTAGTGAAGCTGATTACTAATCATATCGGATACAAGTCAATTTAAAACAGTAAACTTTAGTTATAGTTGTCTATGATCAAGCACTGTGCTCCAAGTCGTCCATAACCGCGGACACGGCTTCTCGAAAAGATTTAACCCTGCAGGGGTGCACCAAAGTATCCACAGGCACTTCGACCCTTTTTGCCAGATCAGTTAACATACACCCATCGGTATGTCGGCGGGGCCTAAGTCACGACGTTCCCAGACCCAAAGCAAGCACGGGGGCCACCCCACTAAGTACACCCGCAACGAAGTCGGACGGTCTCCGAGACGGACTTAGGGTTTGCGACAATGGCCGTAAACGACAGCAAGTCCCCAATCGGGGACTGTCGATACAGCGAAAACACTCCGCTTCCTAAACAGTACAGCGTGCTCCTCACACAATCGTAAATAAAGCAGTAAAGCATGGCATAGGTACAGGATAGTAAATAAATCCTCGAACTAGTTGTGGCCCCCAGTACAATACTTTGAAATCAGGTAATAATCAATGGGGGGCCCATATCTCCCCACCTGTGGTTAGCGCGCTCGATCTCGGAACAGGTGTCAAGAACTCGGGTCCTACGGGACACAAGTGGGCGTTCGGAAACCAAATATTACCTATCACCCACCGATGCCTCTGCTTAATTCAATTTTAGTTGTTAAACAGTAATTAAAGTGAACGATAAGTAAATCCATTATCATCTCCAACGTCAACATGCGGCAATCCTCCAACAATTGTGGTACTTGTCGACACACAAAACACTTGAGCAAGCGACTACGACACGCGGGTCCAACTATCTACCAAACAACAGGTAATAGGATGTGTCCAAGGCTATATATGGCTGCAAGGGATATCACGGGTACGAAAACTAGAGCATCGCAACACAGATAGCAAAGATCAACAGGAGGGAATAAATACTAGAAAAGTAAGATAGGAAGAAAAGGGGAGATGCTCTCCTGAAAACATTGCCGAAGGTTCAACCGAAGATCGGGGCGAAGCTCACATCAACTCAACGGCCTTATCCGCGAAGAAGCAAAACTCTAGAAGAAACACCGGATGCGATATTTAATGCTACGGCAAAAGATCGGCATGATGCATGTATGATGCATGACATGGCAAGGTGCGATGCAATTAGGTCATATTAAGTGGAACCGGGTCCCGACATTTAATTAGATGGTTCGAGTTATTTAGAACCCCCGCAATTTAAATGTTGTTTTAGCATGGCAAAAGATAGCACCGGTTCGCTACACAAATTCAAATGAGGCCAATATGAGACTAGATTTGCCCGCATATGGGCCCCATATTTAATTATAAGGTGAATCGGCATACGGCCCCCAACCCACAGACAAGGATGCATGCAAGTGTGACAATTGAATATGCAACAGGTTTTATATTTAGCATTTATAAAATAGGGTTCGGGAGAAGGGTTCACACATTGAGGGGCTCGACGATCTTGGGGTTCCGGGGCTCGGGGTCCGGTCTCAGGGTTCGGCAGGGTTCGACGGGTTCGGGATCCGGTCTCGGCGGATCGTTCTCGGATACAGAGGTAGGTCTTGTTGTCCTGTGTCGGTGACCTCGGCATCCGGGAAGCAGGACTTGGTTCGGCGTCGGGGGCGCATCGGACTCTCCTGGTCGCTGTCGTTATTGTCGTTACGAAGTTCTTGTCGGGTCCGCTCCATCGAGTCGGTCTTGGCGTCCGGGGGAGTCTTGTCGCCCTTGGGTGAAGTACATGTCATCCCGTGGGTCCGTGTAGAAGTGCTCGATGATCCATGACGGAGGTCTCCGGTTCGGCTTCGTTTTCCATGAAGGAGATCTTGTCGCTTGGTATCCGTGTGGGAGAACTCGAGGTCGATGGCGAACTCGTCCGGTAACGGGGTTTTCGGAGATCTTGGCGTGACACCGGTTACGGGATGTCGCGGCTTGGTCTTCGCATGCATGTCGGCGTTCTTCGGACTCCCGGAAGAAGTCCTTGATGTTTCCTGTCGTCGACTCCTTCGGAAGTGACAAGTCCGTGTTGGAGAGCTTGGTACTTGGTCATCGAACACCACATATCTAGTACCACGTCAACCTCACTTCTTCATATCAGGCATCGGCCACACATAGCTCACCCAGGAGCTCCAAAGGGCATAGGCCAGGGAGACGCTGCAGGGGCCCGGGCGCGCTGGCCGGCGGCGGGAGGCGACAGCGAGGTGGTTGGGGCTCAGGCCGGCGACGGGGAAGAGCTCGGGGGCGCGGGGCCGGCTGCTGCGGCGCAGGCGCGGATGAGGGCGACGCGGGGTCCTGCTGCGGCGGCGCCTGGGGACGGGGGCATGCGGCAGCGGGGCGACGGGGCCGGAGGCGGAGAGGAGCGGAGGGGGAGCGGCCGCGGGCGGCGCCGGCGTGGCCGCGCGGAGGGCGACGCGGGCGGCGCGCTTTGCTCGGCGGCGGGGCGAGCGCCTGAGGAAGACGGGCCCGCGGGGGTGCTGCGGCCGGGGCTGGTGTCGGTCGCGCGGAGGGCGAGGACGGCGGGCTGCGCGGCGGTCCTCGGGGGAGGTTGGGCGGCGGGGAGAGAGGGGCCGGGGCGACGGGGTGCGGCCGCGGCTCGGAGGCGGTAGGTGGGGGGACGGCGAGGTTGAGGCGGAGGCGAGCGCCGGCGGAGGTTGGGGCAGATGGAGGCGGTGGAGAGGCGGGCCGGCGAGCAGAGGGCGGGCGCGCGGCGCCGGAGAGAGGAGGAGGAGGAGGTTGAGCGGGAGGCGAGGGACGGCTCGAGGAGGGTGGAGCCTGCAAGGGTGAGGGCAAGCGGCGGCGAGGTGAGCGGGTCTGGGGGGGAGGCGGCGAGGTGAGCGGGTCTGGGGGGAGGCGGCGGCGGAAGGACTGCTGGCGGACGACGGAGGGAGGGCGAGGCGGTCAGGCGCGCGAGGGAGGAGGAAGAAGGAGGAAGAGGGCATCGGGGGCGCGGCAGGTGGGGACGGGGCGTGGGGATCGGGTCCAGGTGGGGACGTGGGGAGGACGTGGGGACAGGGAGTGGGTCCCAGGGCAGCGGGCCAGGCAGGGGTTGGTGGGTGCGTGCCGCGCGCTGGCGTGCGTGGCAGGGTGGGTTGGTTGTGTGGGTGGGGAGTGTGAGAGAGAGGGGGTCTAGGTGGAGGGCTAGGATTGGATAGAGGAGAGAGGGTAGCTGAGGTGGCGAGAGGCTATTGGAGGGAGTGAGGTGGAGGGTTGGGCTGGGTAGGTAGTTTGGTAGGTTTAGGAATTAGGTGGACCGTTTTAATTTCTGGGGTGGTCGTTCGGGTCGATTTGGCCCGTTCGACTGCCCCACTAAAAATAATTCAAATTTTATTTATTTTAAAACACGGCTTTCGCAACCCGATAGCCGACAACAAAATAATCCGGTGACCCGGTTTTTATATTTGAATAAAGATGGGGCGTTTTAGAAAACAAAACGGGCTTTGCGAAAATAGTTTTAAGCAAACAATGCATGATGATGACGATGCAATGCACAAATTCAACGTGATTTTCTAGTGGTGGTTTTGCGGGATGCCACAATTCGACACCACTAACAATGGATCTCGCCCTCGAGATCCGCCTCATGGTACCGGAAGGAAGGTCGGCGATCTGAATCTTCTCGCTTCATGTAGATCCTCGCGACACCACTAACAAGGGGTCGTTGTCCTTGATCGTCGAGAGAACACTCCGGAAACAAAAAGGTCGAAGGCAGAGGTATCAACAAATAAAGCCACCTCTAGCTCCGATGGGAAGGGGGAACCGATGCATTCTCATCCACTTCAATGTACAGAAGCGAATAGGAGGGGTAGTCGGCATGGGGGCCAATCCATCACGCACCCAAACTATTACTCTGCACAATCAGTGGAAAAGCGTGCAACCATTCTCGGAATCAGACTGAAGATCTCGACAAGCGAGGTTCGGAAACAAAGGAGTGATGCAGACTCTGCATCGGATCTGGCATAGATGATGTCGTCGCGTCGGAAAACACCGGAAGGCACAAGAAGGAACAAGAGAAGTCCACCAGACGGAGGATTCCTCGGATAGCATGAAGACCAGATGTAGCAACACCGTTATCAGAGGAGGAAGCGAAACCCTGAAGGTACGACGGAAACCCAACCACGAGAATTCCTGGACTCGAAGAAAAAGAAGAGAGTGGATTCAAAACGCGTAAAGATAAGAGGAGAATAGCAGAGGGGTAAGGAGGAAAATCAGACCTAATCAGAACTATCCAACCGATTTTCAAAAATAGTTTTGACACTCTACTTCGGCCGTTAGCTAGGTTATCCTACAGGCTGGACTTGTGGGGTATCGTAACTGCTGAGCTCTGATACCACTCTGTAACACCCTCAGAATCGACTCTATGCAAGTTTTAGCGAAACTCGCCAAAACCGCATAGAAGCGATTCAAAGGTGCCCACCAGGCACTTTCGTGCGGGTGGAAAACAAAGTAATTACATTACACAACAGTCCTCGATGGGACCCACAGAACAGATTATACAACAGCGACTCAAAGAGTCAAGAATACAGATATAATATACAAAGATCCAAATCACCTTGAAAATGATAGAGCGTCCAGCTACGGACAAGATGCAAATGGGGCTAAGAGCCCTGAAGAATAACCAATGGTGTCCATAACCCTGCCCAGGCCAAGCCGGAAGGGTAACCCTGCTAACGGCGTCGATCTCAAAACCTGCTTAAACAAAAGGGGTGCCGACAAAGGGCAAAGGAAAAAGAGGAGCGTCAGTACTGAGGCCAGTACACGGCGAGACTAGAATTCGGTGGTCCTCGCCTACATAGGTATGGTGGACTGAAGCGGCAGCGGCAGCATGCACTAAACAACCTATAGAGACTCGATACAACTGGCGACTATCAGAGAGGGGTAAGAAAGACCTATTCGGATCCAACCTGATACTATCATCAAACAAACCCATCCTGGCGTTTCCCCCTCGAGACCAACGAGGAAGTCAACCGAGGAACTCACACAGTTGGCTGTTTTACTTAATCAGTTATAGTTGTGGCACTTTACTAGTCAGGTTTAGATATTCATCCTGATAAAGTAAGCAGTGGGCACTTTTAGTTAATCATTCCGTTATAGTGGCATCACTTACTAGTCAGATTCAATTAGCATGAGATAACCCAAAACCCAGCAGTTGTTGGTACTTTTACTTAGCCATTCCGTTGTAGTGAAGCTGATTACTAATCATATCGGATACAAGTCAATTTAAAACAGTAAACTTTAGTTATAGTTGTCTATGATCAAGCACTGTGCTCCAAGTCATCCATAACCGCGGACACGGCTTCTCGAAAAGATTTAACCCTGCAGGGGTGCACCAAAGTATCCACAGGCACTTCGACCCTTTTTGCCAGATCAGTTAACATACACCCATCGGTATGTCGGCGGGGCCTAAGTCACGACGTTCCCAGACCCAAAGCAAGCACGGGGGGCCACCCCACTAAGTACACCCGCAACGAAGTCGGACGGTCTCCGAGACGGACTTAGGGTTTGCGACAATGGCCGTAAACGACAGCAAGTCCCCAATCGGGGACTGTCGATACAGCGAAAACACTCCGCTTCCTAAACAGTACAGCGTGCTCCTCACACAATCGTAAATAAAGCAGTAAAGCATGGCATAGGTACAGGATAGTAAATAAATCCTCGAACTAGTTGTGGCCCCCAGTACAATACTTTGAAATCAGGTAATAATCAATGGGGGGCCCATATCTCCCCACCTGTGGTTAGCGCGCTCGATCTCGGAACAGGTGTCAAGAACTCGGGTCCTACGGGACACAAGTGGGCGTTCGGAAACCAAATATTACCTATCACCCACCGATGCCTCTGCTTAATTCAATTTTAGTTGTTAAACAGTAATTAAAGTGAACGATAAGTAAATCCATTATCATCTCCAACGTCAACATGCGGCAATCCTCCAACAATTGTGGTACTTGTCGACACACAAAACACTTGAGCAAGCGACTATGACACGCGGGTCCAACTATCTACCAAACAACAGGTAATAGGATGTGTCCAAGGCTATATATGGCTGCAAGGGATATCACGGGTACGAAAACTAGAGCATCGCAACACAGATAGCAAAGATCAACAGGAGGGAATAAATACTAGAAAAGTAAGATAGGAAGAAAAGGGGAGATGCTCTCCTGAAAACATTGCCGAAGGTTCAACCGAAGATCGGGGCGAAGCTCACATCAACTCAACGGCCTTATCCGCGAAGAAGCAAAACTCTAGAAGAAACACCGGATGCGATATTTAATGCTACGGCAAAAGATCGGCATGATGCATGTATGATGCATGACATGGCAAGGTGCGATGCAATTAGGTCATATTAAGTGGAACCGGGTCCCGACATTTAATTAGATGGTTCGAGTTATTTAGAACCCCCGCAATTTAAATGTTGTTTTAGCATGGCAAAAGATAGCACCGGTTCGCTACACAAATTCAAATGAGGCCAATATGAGACTAGATTTGCCCGCATATGGGCCCCATATTTAATTATAAGGTGAATCGGCATACGGCCCCCAACCCACAGACAAGGATGCATGCAAGTGTGACAATTGAATATGCAACAGGTTTTATATTTAGCATTTATAAAATAGGGTTCGGGAGAAGGGTTCACACATTGAGGGGCTCGACGATCTTGGGGTTCCGGGGCTCGGGGTCCGGTCTCAGGGTTCGGCAGGGTTCGACGGGTTCGGGATCCGGTCTCGGCGGATCGTTCTCGGATACAGAGGTAGGTCTTATTGTCCTGTGTCGGTGACCTCGGCATCCGGGAAGCAGGACTTGGTTCGGCGTCGGGGGCGCATCGGACTCTCCTGGTCGCTGTCGTTATTGTCGTTACGAAGTTCTTGTCGGGTCCGCGCCATCGAGTCGGTCTTGGCGTCTGGGGGAGTCTTGTCGCCCTTGGGTGAAGTACATGTCATCCCGTGGGTCCGTGTAGAAGTGCTCGATGATCCATGACGGAGGTCTCCGGTTCGGCTTCGTTTTCCATGAAGGAGATCTTGTCGCTTGGTATCCGTGTGGGAGAACTCGAGGTCGATGGCGAACTCGTCCGGTAACGGGGTTTTCGGAGATCTTGGCGTGACACCGGTTACGGGATGTCGCGGCTTGGTCTTCGCATGCATGTCGGCGTTCTTCGGACTCCCGGAAGAAGTCCTTGATGTTTCCTGTCGTCGACTCCTTCGGAAGTGACAAGTCCGTGTTGGAGAGCTTGGTACTTGGTCATCGAACACCACATATCTAGTACCACGTCAACCTCACTTCTTCATATCAGGCATCGGCCACACATAGCTCACCCAGGAGCTCCAAAGGGCATAGGCCAGGGAGACGCTGCAGGGGCCCGGGCGCGCTGGCCGGCGGCGGGAGGCGACAGCGAGGTGGTTGGGGCTCAGGCCGGCGACGGGGAAGAGCTCGGGGGCGCGGGGCCGGCTGCTGCGGCGCAGGCGCGGATGAGGGCGACGCGGGGTCCTGCTGCGGCGGCGCCTGGGGACGGGGGCATGCGGCAGCGGGGCGACGGGGCCGGAGGCGGAGAGGAGCGGAGGGGGAGCGGCCGCGGGCGGCGCCGGCGTGGCCGCGCGGAGGGCGACGCGGGCGGCGCGCTTTGCTCGGCGGCGGGGCGAGCGCCTGAGGAAGACGGGCCCGCGGGGGTGCTGCGGCCGGGGCTGGTGTCGGTCGCGCGGAGGGCGAGGACGGCGGGCTGCGCGGCGGTCCTCGGGGGAGGTTGGGCGGCGGGGAGAGAGGGGCCGGGGCGACGGGGTGCGGCCGCGGCTCGGAGGCGGTAGGTGGGGGGACGGCGAGGTTGAGGCGGAGGCGAGCGCCGGCGGAGGTTGGGGCAGATGGCGGCGGTGGAGAGGCGGGCCGGCGAGCAGAGGGCGGGCGCGCGGCGCCGGAGAGAGGAGGAGGAGGAGGTTGAGCGGGAGGCGAGGGACGGCTCGAGGAGGGTGGAGCCTGCAAGGGTGAGGGCAAGCGGCGGCGAGGTGAGCGGGTCTGGGGGGGAGGCGGCGAGGTGAGCGGGTCTGGGGGGAGGCGGCGGCGGAAGGACTGCTGGCGGACGACGGAGGGAGGGCGAGGCGGTCAGGCGCGCGAGGGAGGAGGAAGAGGGCATCGGGGGCGCGGCAGGTGGGGACGGGGCGTGGGGATCGGGTCCAGGTGGGGACGTGGGGACAGGGAGTGGGTCCCAGGGCAGCGGGCCAGGCAGGGGTTGGTGGGTGCGTGCCGCGCGCTGGCGTGCGTGGCAGGGTGGGTTGGTTGTGTGGGTGGGGAGTGTGAGAGAGAGGGGGTCTAGGTGGAGGGCTAGGATTGGATAGAGGAGAGAGGGTAGCTGAGGTGGCGAGAGGCTATTGGAGGGAGTGAGGTGGAGGGTTGGGCTGGGTAGGTAGTTTGGTAGGTTTAGGAATTAGGTGGACCGTTTTAATTTCTGGGGTGGTCGTTCGGGTCGATTTGGCCCGTTCGACTGCCCCACTAAAAATAATTCAAATTTTATTTATTTTAAAACACGGCTTTCGCAACCCGATAGCCGACAACAAAATAATCCGGTGACCCGGTTTTTATATTTGAATAAAGATGGGGCGTTTTAGAAAACAAAACGGGCTTTGCGAAAATAGTTTTAAGCAAACAATGCATGATGATGACGATGCAATGCACAAATTCACCGCGATTTTCTAGTGGTGGTTTTGCGGGATGCCACATATTGCCCATAGTTTTGATGTTCCAGGGGATGTGCATGATCTGTAAGACCCGATACATGTTTGAGAATTATGACCAAAAACTTATCGTTTTCGCGTGTTATAGCCATTTTCATGAGTTATTGCCCATAATTTTGGGGAGTAGGGTGATTTAAAATGATGTTAAAAATGATACATGTTTGAGGGCATGACCAAAAGCTTGTCGTTTTCGTGTTTTATGGCCGTTTTCATGAGCTATTGCCCACAATTTTGGGGTTCCAGGGCTATTTACATGTTTGAGAGTTATGACAAAAAAACTCGCATTTTTGCGTTATATGGCCGTTATCATGATCCATTGATCTCATTTTTTGGGTTTTTGGGCGTTTTACATGTTTCTGAGTTTTGGCGAAAAACTCGTCTTTTTTGCGTTTTATGGCCATTTTCATGAGCTATTGCCCACAGTTTTGGGTTTCCAGGGCGCTTTACATGTTTGAGAGTTATGAATCAAAACTCGTTGTTTTCGTGTTTTATGGCCGTTTTCATGAGCCATTGCCCACAATTTTGGGGTTCCATGGCTATTTACATGTTTGAGAGTTAAGACAAAAACTCGTATTTTTTGCGTTATATCGCCGTTATCATGATCTATAGATCACATTTTTGGGGGTTTAGGGCGTTTTACATGTTTCTGAGTTTTGGCGAAAAACTCGTCTTTTTTGCGTTTTATTGCCATTTTCATGAGCTATTGCTCACAGTTTTGGGGTTCCAGGGTGTTTTACATGTTTGAGAGTTATGAATCAAAACTCGTAGTTATCACCTGAAACTGTATGTTTGGGTCGGGCCGCGGCTAGTATGGGTAGGGGGTTCGGCATGTCCGGCCTATCGCACACAGCGGTGCGACCCATTTGTTCGCGTAGGGCGGGCGTTAGCGCCATCGCTGGACAGGCATGCAAATTAGTTGAAAATGACGCAATCGCTGGCCAAAGACACACACAAATCAATGGCAAGGTGTGCCATCGCCCTTTGGTCATCGACAACAAGTGGCCAGTGGATATAAAATGTGCAAAAGGGGGCAATATCATACACAATGTCTAAAAGATGGCAGCTTCTCTCCGTAGAAAGTTGCAACTGCCGTCGCCATTGCCCTTCAGGCATCGTGAGCCCTTATGGCATGCTGCCTCTACGCAACAAAAGCCCTGCGATCGGGGTCGGCAATACTATCCAGGTCGGTGAACATGATGGCGTTCTCCTCGGCCATGATCTTGGCTTCGGCCTCCTTGGTCTTTCCTTCGGCCTCTAGCGTCCTAGACCTGGCCTCGGCCTCCTTGGCATTGGCTTCGGCCTCCGTCAACTTCTCCTTGGCCTCGATCTCCATCAGCCTGGCCTTGGCGTTGGCCTCCTTCGCCTCAATGGACCTCTTCTGCAGGTCGGCGAAGGCTTTGGCGGCGGCCTCTTTCTCTTTGTGTCGCCTCTCCTCCTTCTTGGTGATGGCCTCTTCCTTCTTCTCCATGATATGCTTCAAGGTCTCCTAGAAAGCCAAGGAACCAACCTGGCGGGCGAGGTCGCCCTTCGTGTCCTTGTGGCTACCGGGGCGGCAGGTGATACGTCGGAAACGTATCTATAATTTTTGATGTTCTATGCTTGTTTAGTATCTACTTTGCTTTGCTTTGTCTACACTATGAGATGTTTTTATATCTTTTCTGAAACTAACATATTAACAAGTTTCCACAGTGCCAGTTGTCTGTTTCCTTCTGTTTTTTGTTTTTTGGTTCCAGAAAGGCAGAAAATCAATATTCTCGGAATTGGACGGGACAAAAGCCCAAGTCAATATCTTTTCGTGGGAAACACGAAGTCCAGAGGAGAGACAGAGAAGCGAACCAGGGCGGCCAAACCCCCCCTAGGCGCGGCCAGGTGGGCCTGCTCCTGGGCAGGGTGTGGCCCCCCGGGTCGCCTCCCGGCATCACCTCTTCACCTATAATAAGCCCCCAATGCCTAAACCCTAAGGACCCGATCAAAAATTCCATGAAACCGTCTGTACGTAGCCGCCGCCACCATCGTCCCTAGATCGGGGGATCTAAAGTTCTTCCCGGCACACTGCCGAAGGGGAGATCATTCCGGAGGCCTTCTCTCCGGTATGATTCGTGAGTAGTTCCACCTTGGACTATGGGTCCACGTAATAGCTAGATGGTTGTATATCCTCCTTTGTGCTTTCATGTATAGATCTTGTGAGCTCCGTTCATGATCAAGATCTAATATATTTGTAATCATGAATGTTGTGTTTGCGGGGATCCGATGGATATTGAGAATATTATGTCAGATTGATTAATGGTTTTGTCTTTATGATTCTATCATGTGTGTGTTGTTTGTGATCTTACATGTTCTTCTTTGTTAGTACCTATCTTGGCCGAGTAGTTGCTAGTGACTCCAAGAGGGGGTATTTATGCTCGATAGTGGGTTCATGCCTATAGTTTCCAAGGGAAGTGACAGAAATCTCTTCGGTTGTGATGTGTTGTTGCCACTAGGGAGAAAACAACGGTCTCTTGTTCATGGAACAAGTGGATTGTTTACCTTACACACTTTGCTTAAAGCAGTTGTCTGTTGCTTGCAACTTAATACTGGAGGGGGTTTGGATGATAACCCAAATGTGGACTTCTAGTCATAGATGCAATTGGATGGCGGTCTATCTATATTGTTGTATTGCCCAATCGAATCTCATAGGATCTCTTTTGTCTGGTATTGCATTGTTATGTGTTGCTCAGTTCCTATCAATTGCCCTGCTGTAATTTGTTTATCCTTCATGCAATGTTGTTTATCTAAGGTGAGCACCTCTAGTGAACTATGGACCGCGGTCCAATCTTTACTATTGATACATCTTCCACTGTTACTTGTTTACTTGCTGCAAACCATTACCTTCCACACCATATGTTTAATCCTTTGTTACAGCAAACCGGTGAGCTTGACAACCTCACTGATTCGTTGGGGCAAAGTCTTGAGTTTGTGTTGTGCGGGTTTTCACGTTGCTTGTAACACCTTTGAGACATTTCCTTCCTCCTACTGCATCGATAACCTCGGTTTCTTACTAGGGAAAAATTGTTGCTGTGCTCATCACACCTTCCTCTTGGGGTTTACAACGAAGCGTCCCACGACAGTGATGGGCGTCATCAGTAGGCATGGTCGGCAGTCCCGTCGCATGCAGATGGGACAAAGCCTTCGTCATTGTCGGCGTCTAGGTCGGCAATACCGCCCGTCGAAGCATTGCCCTTGCCCTTCTTTTTGTTCACTTCTCTCCAAAGGGCAAAGCTAGTCTCCCAATTTTTGGTGTCCTTGAGCACCATCCAACAATGGCACAACGATAAAGCCTTGTTATCTTTTGATACGTTAGAAACGTATCTATAATTTTTGATGCTCCATGCTTTTTTAGTATCTAATTTGCTTTACTTGTCCACACTTTGAGGTGATTTTTGAAAGGTTCCGCAGCATAGTAAATCAAAATTTTCTACGAATGCGAACAAGAAAGCCAAGATCTAATCTAGGAGATGCAATCAACGAGAGAGATAGATGAGATCTTCATACCCTTGAAGAAATCACACAGCAGAAACGTTCAACAGGACATGGTTGATGTAGTCGTACTAGCCGTCTCCTCCTCGCGATCCGGTCCGATCCTACGCCGCAAGTGGCGGCGCCTCCAAGAGATGCACACGTATGGTGCCGCGACATCTCCTCCCTCCTTGGTCCAGCAAGAATGGTGGAGAGATAGCACGACGGCATGGTGCTTATGGTGGAGAATTTCTGCAGCAGGGCTTCGCCTACACGCAGTCGGGAGAGAGAGAGGAGGAAGGGGCAGCAGTTGGCTGCTAGGGTTGAGGAGTCGGAGTAGGGTGCGCCCCTTCCCACCTTATATAGGGGGTTGTCCGGACCCCTTGGCCCCTCCTCAAAGCCCTAGGGCGGCGTCCCCAAGGGTGGAGTGGGGGGCAAGTTTCCCCCCATCCTTCAAGAAGGGTTCCCTAGGGGTTCCCCTATGGTTTGGCCGGCTGGGCCTATGGGGCCTTGTGCCCCTGGCCCAAAGCGGTCAGGGCACTCCCCTTTAGGCCCACGCAGCCCTCCGAAAAGTGGTCCCACGTTGGTCCCACTCCGGAAGCTTCTAGAACCTTCCAGTACAATACTGAATACTCCGAAACGATTCCGAAATCCAAAAACTGCTTTCCTTTATATAAATCTTGTTCTCTGGACCATTCTGGAACCTCTCGTGATGTCCTGGATCTCATCCGAGACTCCGAACAAAAACTCATAAACCAATTATCCATTCTATCCTAGCGTCGAGGCACGTTAAGTGTGTGACCCTACGGGTTCGAGAATATGCAGACATGATCTTCTATCAATGATCAACAGCGGGATCTGGAAACCCATATTGACTCCCACATATTCATCGATGATCATATTGGATGAACCACGATGCCAGGATTCAATTAATCCCATATATGTATTCCCTTCGTCACGCGATATTTTACTTGCCCGAGATTCGATCGTTGGTATCGGCATACCTAGTTCAATCTCATTCACTACAAGTACTTTACTCATTCCGTAATCCGATATCACTTTGTGATTAACTCCTTAACCACGTGCTTGCAAGCGGTGTTGATATCGATTACCGAGTGGGCCCGAAGTATATCTCTCCGACTTGGGAGGGACAAATTCCATCTCGACACATACAACCCAACAAGTACTTTCCGATCACCTGAGAGACACCCTTATGATCACCCTCACATAGGATGACGTTTGATGACCTCAAAGGTTTCTTCCGATACCAGGGAGTTGTATTATCTCATGGTCTAAGGAATACAATATTTGACATAGGAAAAAGCTTCGCAAAGATGAACACGATGACACGATCTAATTGCTCTGCTTAATTTGGGTTTGTCCATCATATCATTCTCCTAATGACATGATCTCATTATTAATCGACAACTCATGTCTATGGTAAGGAAACCTTAACCATAATTAATCAATGAGCTAGTCCATAGAGGCGTACTAGGGACATGGTGTTGTTCATAAACCACACAAGTATCAAAGTTTCCGCTTACTACAATTCTAGCATGGAATATAAACTTTATCATGAACAAGAATTATAATAATAACATCTTTATTATTGCCTCTAGGGCATAATTCCAACAGTCTCCCACTTGCACTAGAGTCAATAATCTAGTTTACATCTGGCAACAATCTAACACCCATGGCATTAAGGTGTTGATCATGTTTTGCTCGTGGAAGAGGTTTAGTCAACGGATCTGCGACATTCAGATCCGTATGTACTTTGCTAATCTTCAGATCTCCATCTACAATATAATCTCGAATTATATGAAAACGGCGGTTGATGTGCTTGGTCTTTGGATGATATCTTGGTTCCTTAGCTAGTGCTATGGCGCCAATGTTGTCGCACAATATCTCCAGTGGGTCCTAGGCACTTGGAACCACACCAAGCTCAGTGATGAAGTTCCTAATCCAAACTCCTTCACTTGACGCTTATGAAGCAGCCATGTATTCCCCTTCTGTTGTAGATCCCGCGATCATGCTTTGCTTGCAGCTTCTCTAGCTCACGGCATTCAAAATATAAACGTATCATGTCTGAGATTTAGAATCATCCGGGTCGGTGTCGAAACTAGCGTCGACGTAACCTTTTACGACGAGCTGCTCATCACCTCCATAGACCAAGAACATTTCTTTAGTCCTATTTAAATACTTTAGGATGTTCTTTACGGTTGTCCAGTGTTCCACTCCTGGATCACTTTGGTATCTGCTCGTCAAACTAAGAGCATTGGACACATCCGGTATAGTACACCGCATGGCATACATGATAGAACCTATGGCCGAGGCATATGGCACTTTGCTCATAGTATCTCTATCGTTTACTGTAGCTGGACACTGAGCCTTGCTCAATGTCTTACCTGACAACATGGGCAATGAACCTTTCTTTGCTTTATCCATTATGAACCTTTTCAGAACTTTGTCTAGGTATGTACTTTGGCTTAAAGCTATTAGGCGTATTTGTCTATCTCTATATATTTTGATGCCTAATATATAAGCAGCTTCTCCTAGGTCTTTCATTGAAAAACATTTATTCAAATAACTCTTCACATCGTTAAGCATACCAATGTCATTTCCAATAATCAATATGTCATCCACATATAGTACTAAAAATGTCACCGAGCTCCCACTCACTTTCTTGTAGATGCAAGCTTCGTAGCAATTTGGAACAAATCCAAAGCTCTTGATCACTTGATCAAAACGAAGGTTCCAACTCCGAGATGCTTGCTTCAGTCCATAAATGGAACGTTGAAGTTTGCACACCTTATTAGCATCCTTAGGATCGACAAAACCTTCGGGCTGCATCATATACAACTCTTCATCAATGTTCCATTGAGGAACGCAGTCTTGACATCCATCTGCCATATTTCATAATCATGAAATGCAGAAATTGCTAATAAAATCTGAATGGACTTAAACATCGCTACGGGAGAGAAAGTCTCATCGTAGTCAACACCTTGAACTTGCCGAAACCCTTTTGCGACAAGCCGAGCTTTATAGACAGTAACATTACCATCCGCGTCTGTTTTCTTCTTGAAAATCCATTTGCACTCAACGGCCTTACGGTCGCTAGGAGGGTCCACCAAAGTCCATACTTGGTTTTCGCTTATGGATCCTAATTCGGATTTCATGGCCTCTAGCCATTTCTCAGAGTCTGGGCTCATCATTGCTTCCTCATAATTCGCAGGTTCACTGTTATCTAACAACAAGACGGTTAAGACAGGGTTGCCATACCAATCAGGAGTGGCACGTGACCTTGTCGACCTGCGAAGTTCAGTAGTAGCATTGTTAGAAGTTTCATGATCATCATCATTAGCTTCCTATCTTGTTGGTGCAGACGGCACTGTACAATTTCAGGTGATGTGCTACTCTCCAACTTGAGAGAAGGTTCAATAACCTCGTCTAGCTCTACCTTCCTCCCACTCACTTCTTTCGAGAGAAACTCCTTCTCAAGAAAGGATATGTTCTTTGCAACAAACACTTTGCCTTCGGATCTGTGGTAGAAGGTATACCCAATCGTTTCCTTAGGGTATCCTATGAAGACACATTTCTCCGCTTTGGGTTCGAGCTTGTCCGACATCAACTTCTTGACGTAAGCTTCGCATCCCCAAACTTTAAGAAACGACAACTTAGGTTTAGCACCAAACCATAGTTCATACGGTGTCGTCTCAACGGATTTAGATGGTGCCCTATTTAAAGTGAATGCAGCGGTTTCTAATGCATAACCCCAAAATGATAACGGCAAATCTGTAAGAGACATCATTGATCGCACCATATCTAATAGAGTTCGATTCCGGCGTTCAGACACACCATTGCGTTGTGGTGTTCCGGGTGGCATGAGTTGCGAAACGATTCCGCTTGCTTTAAGATGCGTGAGAAAATCATAACTCAAATATTCACCTCCACGATCGGATCGTAGAAATTTAATTTTCCTGTTACGATGGTTTTCCACTTCGTTCTGAAATTCTTTGAACTTTTCAAACGTTTCAGATTTATGTTTCATTAAATAGATATACCCATATCTACTTAAGTCATCAGTAAAAGTGAGAAAATAGAGATATCCACCGCGCGTCGAAACACTCATTGGTCTGCATACATCGGTATGTATGATTTCCAATAAGTCCGTTGCTCGCTCAATTATTCCGGAGAACGGGGTTTTGATCATCTTGCCCATAAGGCACGGCTTGCACGTGTCAAATTATTCAAAATCAAGAGACTCCAAAAGTCCATCAGAATGGAGTTTCTTCATGCGTTTTACACCAATATGACCTAGACGGCAGTGCCACAAATAAGTTGAATTATCACTATCTACTTTGCATCTCTTAGCCTCAATGTTATGGATGTGTGTTTCATTGCTTTCGAGATTCAGAAGAAATAAACCATTCACAACAGGTGCATGACCATAAAAGATGTTATTCATATAAATAGAATAACCATTATTCTCCGATTTAAATGAATAACCGCCTTGCAATAAACACGATCCAGATATAATGTGCATGCTCAATGTAGGCACATAATAACACTTATTAAGGTTTAAAACTAATCCCGAAGGTAAAACTAAGGAGAGCGTGTCGACGGCCATCACATCAACTTTTGATCCATTGCCAACGCGCATAGTCACCTCATCCATTGCTAGCCGCCGTCTATTCCGTAGCTCCTGTTTCGAGTTACAAATATTAGCAACTGAACCAGTATCAAATACCCAGACACTACAACGAGCGCTAGTAAGGTAAACATCAATAACATGTATATCAAATATACCTTTAATGGTGCTAGCCTTCTTGTCCGCTAAGTACTTCAGACAGTTGCACTTCCAGTGACCCTTGTCCTTGCAATAGAAGCACTCAATGTCCGGCTTAGGTCCAGACTTGAGCTTCTTCTCAGCAGGGGCAACGCGCTTGCCGCTGCCTTTCTTGAAGGATTTCTTTGCACCCTTACCTTTCTTAAAGCTAGGGGTCTTGTTGACCATCAACACATGATTACCTTTCTTGATATCCACTTCCACAGCTTTCAGCTTAGCGAAGAGCTCAATGATCGTATCAGTGGAGCCAATTTGATTGTGAGTAACTACAAAACCTTTGTAGCTAGGAGGGAGTGATTGCAGAACTCTGTCAATCTTGAGCTCTTCTGGAATCTTGCAGTCTAGTTGCTCAAGACGTTGAGTGTAGCCCGACATCTTAATGGCGTGCTCACTAACGGAACTCCCTTCCTCCATCTTGCAGTTAAAGAACTTCTCAGAGATCTCATATCTCTCAGAACGGGCCTGAGTCTGAAACATGGTTTTCAGTTCCTCAAGTATCTCAAAGGGCCCGGCGAACTCCTCAAAACGATTTTGAAGGTCCAGTTCCATAGCAAACAACATGGTACTCTTAATCACTCCATAATCATCTTTGTGCAACTGATAAACAGCTTTTTCATCAGCCGGTGCATCAGTAGCAGGGGCGTCACCTAGCGCTTTCTCTAGTACATAATCCTTTTGTCCGCCAGCGAGAATGATTCTCATATTGCGGAACCAGTTGGTGAAGTTAGACCCATTGTTCTTAAACTTTTCTTTCTCAGCAAAAATGTTGAAGTTGAAGTTGGACTTAGCCATTTGATCTACAAATTTTTTTGCAAAAACAATTTAGACTATGTTCATGATAACTAGTTCAACTTAATCAAATTACTAGATGAACTCCCACTAAATTCAACATCCCTCAAGTTGTTTAGTGAACATGATCCAAATTCACCACACCTAATCCGATCTTCACGAGAAGAGATGTGGTTTCAATGGTGGACAACAAAGTGTCGACCATATCATTCATATGACTCATGTTTAACCTTTCGGTTCATGTGTTCCGAGGCCATGTCTGTACATGCTAGGCTCGTCAAGTCAAACCCAAGTATTTCCCCGTGTACAAAACTGGCTTGCACCCGTTGTATGTGAACATAGAGTTTATAGCACCCGATCATCACGAGGTGCTTGAACACGACGAACTTTCACAATGGTGCATACATGGGGAGAACACAATTTTATCTTGATCTTTAGGTGAGGAATCATCTTATAATGCTACCATCGCGATCTAAGCATAATAAGATACAGAAAAGGATAAACATCACATGCATATAATTTTATGTGACATGGTATAGCCAATCTCCGCGCAATGATCTCCATCTTGTGCGCGCCAGCATGATCTCCATCACTCCATCATGATTGCCTCCACCACGAATAGCAACTACAACTATTGCTAAATACTTAGCGATAAAGTAAAGCTATTACATGGCGTATAAGAAGTTGACACACAGGTCATACATAATTATAAAGACAACCATATGGCTCCTGCCGGTTGTGTACTCATAGACATGCAAGTCGTGAAATATTACAAAACATGATCATTGCATACATCATACACATCATGTCTTGGGCCATACCATATCACAAAACACTCCCTGCAAAAACAAGTTAGACGCCTCTACTTTGTTGTTGCATGTTTTCCATGGCTTATGGGAGTAACAAGCTAAGAACGATTCTTACCTACGGAAAGCCACAACGGTGATATTATGGTTGCTAACATCTGGTGTAAATCCCATGACTACTATAGTGAGAGAAACTGGCATCCACCAGCCGCATGTGTGGAACAAGCCACACGTCAAGTGCGGAGCCGGTCTCGCGAACGAGGTCGCGTAAAGTTGGCCTGGACCGCTTCGATCTCACTATGCCACGCCATAATAAATACACAACAAGAGGCTTGCAACAGAAAACATCAACGCCCACAACAAGCATGTTGCGTTCTACTCGTGAAACACATCTACGCATAGATCTAGCTCTGATACCACTGAAGGGTTCCGCGGCATATAAGTCAAAAATTTCTACGGATGCGAACAAGAAAGCCAAGATCTAATCTAGGAGATTCAATCAACGTGAGAGATAGATGATATCTTCATACCCTTTAAGATAACGCACAGTGGAAACGTTCAACGGAACGTGGTTGATGTAGTCGTACTAGCCGTCTCCTCCTCGCGATCTGATCCGATCCTACGCCGCAAGTGGTGGCGCCTCCGAGATATGCACACGTACGGTGTCGCGACGTCTCCTCCCTCCTTGGTCTAGCAAGAATGGTGGAGAGATAGATTGGATCTGCAGCACTACGGCGTGGTGCTTATGGTGGAGAATTTCTGCAGCAGGGCTTCGCCTACACGCAGTCGGGAGAGAGAGAGGAGGAAGGGGCAGCAGTTGGCGTCTAGGGTTGAGGAGTCGGGGGAGGATGTGCCCCTGACCACCTTATATAGGGGGGATGTCCAGCCCCCTTGGCCCCTCCTCCAAGCCCTAGGGCGACGGCCCCAAGGGTGGAGTGGGGGGCAAGTTTCCGCCCATCCTTCTAGAAGGGTTCCCTAGGGTTTCCCCTAGGATTCGGCCGGCTGGGCCTATGGGGCCTTGTGCCCCTGGCCTAAAGCGGCCAGGGAACTCCCCTTTAGGACCACGCAGCCCTCCGACAAGTGGGCCCACGTTGGTCCCACTCCGGAAGCTTCTAGAACCTTTCGGTACAATACCGAATACTCCGAAACGATTCCAAAATCCAAAAATTGCTTTCCTTTATATGAATCTTATTCTCCGGACCATTTTGGAACCTCTCATGATGTCCTGGATCTCATCCGAGACTCCGAACAAAAACTCATAAACCAATTATCCATTATATCCTAGCGTTGAGGCACGTTAAGTGTGTGACCCTACGGGTTCGAGAATATGCAGACATGATCTTCTATCAATGATCAACAGCGGAATCTAGAAACCCATATTGACTCCCACATATTCATCGATGATCATATCGTATGAACCACGATGCCAGGATTCAATTAATCCCATATATGTATTCCCTTCGTCACGCAATATTTTACTTGCCCGAGATTCGATCGTTGGTATCGGCATACCTAGTTCAATCTCGTTCACTACAAGTACTTTACTCGTTCCGTAATCCGATATCACTTTGTGATTAACTCCTTAACCACGTGCTTGCAAGCGGTGTTGATATCGATTACCGGGTGGGCCCGAAGTATATCTCTCCGACTTGGGAGGGACAAATTCCATCTCGACACATACAACCCAACAAGTACTTTTCGATCACCTGAGAGACACCTTTATGATCACCCTCACATAGGATGACGTTTGATGACCTCAAAGCTTTCTTCCGATACCAGGGAGTTGTATTATATCATGGTCTAAGGAATACAATATTTGACATAGGAAAAAGCTTCGCAAAGATGAACACGATGACACGATCTAATTGCTCTGCTTAATTTGGGTATGTCCATCATATCATTCTCCTAATGACATGATCTCATTATTAATCGACAACTCATGTCTATGGTTAGGAAACCTTAACCATCATTAATCAATGAGCTAGTCCATATAGGTGTACTAGGGACACGGTGTTGTTCATAAACCACACAAGTATCAAAGTTTCCGCTTAATACAATTCTAGCATGGAATATAAACTTTATAATGAACAATAATTATAATAATAACATCTTTATTATTGCCTCTAGGGCATAATTCCAACAATTTTTACATGTTTTCTGGTACTAACCTATTGACAAGTTGCAACAGTGTCAGATGCCTGTTTTCTGTTATTTTTGGTTTCAGAAAAGTTAGTAAAGAAATATTCTCGGATTTGGACGGGATGAAGGACAAAGTCAATAACTTTTCGTGGGGAACAAGAAGTTCAGAGGGGAGACCGGAAGGCCAGCCAGGGGGCCAGACCCACCCTAGGCGCGGGTGGGCCCAACCCCGCGCCTGGCTAGGGTTTGGGCACCCTGGCCGCCTCCCGGTCTCGCCCCTTCGTCGATAAGAAGCCCCCGATACAGAAACCCTGGGTACCCGATCAGAAATCCACGAAACCGTCTGTAGCCGCCGCCACCAACGTCCCTAGATCGGGGGGATCTGAAGTTCTTCCTAGCACCCTGTCGGAGGGGAGATCATCCCGGAGGCCTTCTCTCCGGTATGATTCGTGAGTAGTTCCACCTTGGACTATGAGTCCATGTAGTAGCTAGATGGTTGTATCTCCTCCTTTGTGATTTCATGTATAGATCTTGTGAGCTCCGTTCATGATCAAGATCTAATCTATTTGTAATCATGCATGTTGTGTTTGCGGGGATCCAATGGATATTGAGATTATTATGTTGGTTTGATTAACGATTTTATCTTTATGATTCTATCATGTCTATGTTGTTTGTGATCTTGCATGCTCTCTGTTGCTAGTGGTTATCTTGGCCAAGTAGTTGCTAGTGACTCCACGAGGTAGTATTTATGCTCGATAGGGGGTTCATGCCTCTAGTTTCCAAGGGAAGTGATAGAAATCTCTTCGGTTGTAGATGTGCGGTTGCTACTAGGGAGAAAACAACGGTCTCTTGCTCATGGAACATGTGGAATGTTTACCTTAAACACATTCCTTAAAGCAGTTGTCTGTTGCTTGCAACTTAATACTGGAGGGGGTTTGGCTGATAACCTGAAGGTGGACTTCTAGTCATAGATGCGGTTGGATGACGGTCTATGTATATTGTTGTATTGCCCAATCAACCTCATTGGATCTTTCTGGCTAGTAATTGCATTGTTATGTCTTGCTCAGTTCCTGTCAATTGCACCGCTATAATTTGTTTACCCTTCATGACATGTTGTTTATCTAAGGAGAGCACCTCTAGTGAACTATGGAACCCGGTCCAATCTTTACCATTGATACATCTTCCACTGTTACTTGTTTACTTGCTGCAAACCATTACATTCCACACCATACGTTTAATCATTTGTTACAGCAAACCGGTGAGCTTGACAACCTCACTGATTCGTTGGGACAAAGTCTTGAGTTTGTGTTGTGCAGGTATCCGTGTTGCTTGCAACACATGTGTGACGTTTCCTTCCTCCTACTGGTTCGATAACCCCGGTCTCAACTAAGGGAAGACTTGCTGTTGTGCTCTTCACACCTTGCTCTTGGGGTTCCCAACGAGACTCCACACCGGCCACCAAGTTTTCTAGCGCCATCAAGGAGTCATCAACAAGTTTTCTGGCGTCGTTGTCGGGGAGGCTAAGGACGTCTTCACTAGGGGAGTCCTTCACTTCCTTTCTCTTTACTTTGTTTTTAGTTTGCTTTGTTTCTTTTGCTTGGTTTTGTTTGTCTCTTTTCAAAAAACCCAAAAAATTAGTCTAGTTTGGTTTGCTTGCTTCATTCAAAAACACAAAAAAATTAGTTCCTGCTCTAGTTGCCACCTTGCTCTAGCTCACCATGTTGCTCTCCCAGTTTGCTCTGAAAACTCTTGCAATAGGTAGTGGCTCCATAATTAGGAAAGATAATATTGAAGAATTCTTTAATTATGTTAGCAAGCATGAAGATATTGGGGAAAAATCTATAGCAGAGCTTGCAGGGCAGGAGCTCGGCAAAGTGGCGGGAGCTCAGCATTCTGTCGCCGACAGAGCTGGCACACGCCCGTTTTTGCTGCGTCCGGCGTTCCCAGGGCATACCCGGGATTCTGAGTACGGCCTGGATAGGCCGGACCAAAACACGCCTAAATCCGGACCAAAACAGGATCCTGGGTACCCGACTGGACCGATTATCGACGTCCGGACTGAATTTCGGCGTCCGGATCGGCGTCCTGGGTAGGCGAGTGGAGATGCTCTAACTACCTAGCTATCATCAGCTACCCCGCCGCAAACGAGCCAATAATGGATCAAAGCTACGTAGTAGTAATGAATCAAGCAATGCAATGCAGACAGGAGGAGAAAATGGAGTTAGTAAAACCTAAGAATGATGGTAGAGGGTACCCTATTGTTGAACCCACTTGCATCTCTACACCATGCCGCCATTCCCTAGAACGAATTTTTGTGAACCATATGAATTCCATGGTAATCATAGTTGGATTTCTGGTGCGTAGTTTTTGCTGGTTTTCCTTAATCAATCGTATCTATATGGTCTGCCGGTCCGGTTTCCCTTATTAACTGGACTATTTTCCCTCTATCTTTAATACAATGAAGGAGCTCCCCGCCCTCTGACGAGGTTTCAACAAAAGAATTCTATGGTAATTTAGGGAGAAAAGACATAGCAATAAGTTTATAAATAAAATTGTACAGATAATCCGATCATGTCGAGGATAGGTACATGGACGCACATATATGCAATTCGGGGGAAGTTCGATTGTTTAGGAGGTGGAGATTAAATCACAAGTTTGGTAACTATATAACATATAGATTATCATCTACAAAACATATAAGTACCTTGTGGGGAAAAAAAGCTATTAACCACATACATGTTTTCACCAAATTCTGCATGTACAGAACTTTCCACAACCTTCCGAAAAAATTAGAGATTTGAAAGATTTCCAACAAGTTTCCAACATCTCTTGCATGCACAACCAAAGATTGATCGGAGTAGCACCTCACTTAGAGCATCTCCACTCCCTTCCTAGGATGCCGATCCCGAGGCGAAATTTAGCTCCAGACGTCGAAAATTGGCCCAGTCGCGTTTTCAGGACCCCGGTTTCGTCCGGATTTAGACGAACTTTGGTCCGGACTTCCAAGGCCATTTCTAGCATCCTGTAAACGCCCTGGGAACGCCGGGCGAAGCAAAAAACGAGCGTGGGCCAGCTCTGTCGATGACAGGAGGCTAAATTCCCCCACATTCACTCCTAGACTGCGGCGAAGAGCTCCCCAGCTGCCTCTGCCGCCATGACTTCGCCGGCGGAGCTCCTCCATGATGAGACATACTCGCGCCTCTAGATAGGCTCGCCGTAGTCGCCGCCCCTTCCGCCGCCCAAACTTCGCCCTAGCTCGGCTTAGCGGGGAGCTCCAACCACCTCGCCTGCCAAGTGTTCGGCGTTTTGCCGGTTCGCCCATGGACTCCGACGACGAGGAGATGCTCGCCGTGTTGCTGGAAAATGGGCCGAACTGTGCTATGTATTCATATTATGTCGAACTATGCCGAAAACTGGACGAATTTGAGCAGAAAAGGGCGTTTCGGGAACTCAGTCTGGAAACACGAGTGGAAAACTCGGCGTTTTCAGGCCGAAAACGAGTTTCGTCCAGCCATATTTTGGTCTGAATTTCGGTATGAAAACGCCTAAGCTCTTATATTTGAGGCTTGCAAGAGTACCTCGATCAATAAATCTCGATCGGCCACGCTTAAAATGTTTTTTTTATCTCAAAGGTAGATTCTTCTGCCCAAAATATCTTTGGAAGAATTTTTTAAGGGGAAAGAGTCAATGGTTGCAATCTACCGAGGGGGCATTGTGGTCATTTCACGTACAGTTGGGCAGGCACGCGTGCACGCAGCCAGCAGCAACTATCGCACAAACAGGGGAGAAGGACGGTGGCGTGGTGGCGGTGGTCCATAGAAGAAGAGGAGAGGAGGGAGCAGGCAGGGTGTGAGTGTGGATCGCCGTCCTTGTCTCTCTCACCGTCCAGTGATACTATTTTGGTATCATAAATGTGTCTATGTTTCCAAAATAAATAATTAAACTTTTAAACGTTTAATTTAATTTAAAAAAAGCTAAAATATACTTATTTACGACCGGAGGGAGCGTACACCAATCACAGGTTCACACCGCCTCCCCCCACCCTCAAAATAACCCAACAAATATATTTTATCTCCCTCTCCACACGCACTACAATACTATCGAGCACCAAAAATCTGGCCACAACCAAAAAATACACCACCGATCGCATCGACGCCAAACAAATCGCATGCATGCTACTACTCATTGGATCCAAAAGGAATAGTGGGATGTTCTAGGAATTTTTTGTAGTTCATGCAGTTATAAGCTAAACCCTCGTTGCTAAGAAAAAGGGAGTCCAAGTTAAACAAACGGCCATCATTACCAGGATTTGAAATCGGGCAAATTAAATGGCGCACAGCCACGTAGTAACATACTCCTTCCGTTTTAAAATATAAGATATTTTAGGTTTATGAAAAAAATGTATCTAGTCTTTTTTTTAGTGTGTAGACTCATTCCAAATATAAGTGAACCTACATATAAAAAAAGTTTAGATATATTTGCTTTACAAAACTAAAATATCTTATATTTCAAAACAAAGGAAGTACGTACAAACGTACATGTCTGCTGCTGCTTCAAGTGTGGGCTCGCCCCATTGTGGTGGCAAGTTATTGCCAACCTACCAAATTTCACCAACGATCGATAGATGCTTCACTCTGCTAGCTACGATCTCTTTTACCAAACTCCTCGCAAGAAAAGAAAAAGGAGAGCTCTTTTTACCACCCCAACAGCGTATGGTCAACCGTGATTCGACCCGACGAGAACGGTGAAACGAGAGGTTCGAGCGAGTGAGCGAGCGAGCAAGCGAGCTAGGGTGAATTCATAGTGGGACCTGAAAAAAACAGACTTGCTATAAGCACCTGAATTATGGCGCATCGATAGATCATCGTTGAGTCCAGATGCTACGAGCTAGGGGATACATGTCCAGGTCCTGATCCTCTGCTACTCCTACCGTTGTCCAGATCCCGATTCTAGCTCCGTTGTTGCTGCTGCTACCGTTGTCCCTGCACTAATTGATCGATCATCAGCCACCAATATAATCCTGGCACTTACTCTTGGCTTGTCTTAACAGTGACCGTGGAGCATATGCATGCATGATGTCCTTTCCTCAAACACCATGACTTTACGTTTTACTACTTCATCGGATCTAAATTAATAGACATGGATTTGTCTAAATTAAAATATATTTAAACTTCACTTCATGATATGTTCGACTAATCAAGAAATCGATTTGTTTCCCATACCACTACTCCCTCCGATTTATATTAATGATCTTAACTTTGTCTAAATTTGTATATATCTAGTTAAATGTTTAGACTACATACATTCATATCTAGATAAAGTTGAGTGTTAACATAAACCGAAGGAACTACTCCCTCCGTTAGGGATTATAAGGCCTAAGAGCTTTTTTAAAATATTAGAAATTACAAGTCCTTTCTCATTTATTATCATCTATCATCCAATGTATGGTCTTTTTTTTCCTTCTCTTCTCTTATGCATGTATAACTATTGGTACATGTAGTATCAAGAGGATGAGTTATTGATTTTCTTAAACCTATAAAGTGGTTCATAGGCTTATAATCCTAACAGAGGGAGTAGTAGAAACAAGGCTGCACCGAAACCCCAATCATGCTTTGCTGTCGCTGCCGAACCGAGAACGAACTGAACGATGCCACGAAACCAATCGTGGCGGGCCACGGCCGTAGCATACGTGCGTACTCGACGGACGCGCTCCTCTCCCTGCCATGGATACCCCACCACTGACGCTGTTTTTTTTTTTTTTTTGAGCGGACACCACTGACGCTGTTGTTCCTGGACAAGCCTCATTTGAAAAGCCTGCCTTGGCCCACGCCGGCGACAGATTCGGGCCCGCGCGCTGCCAGCTCGCGTCCTCCTGCGCCCCTCGCGGTGGGTCGAATTCAGGTTTGCGCTGTCTTTGTATCCATTGCTCTCCCTTTTCATCAGTCATGCAATGGCTCCGAGAATCAACGGGTAAGGTATCGTTCCGCATATCTGTCATTTGCAAGAACACAATCACGCGCATGCATCATCACTTTATAACAACAGGAGATCGGAGTACATGTTCCGGATTGCCTAGACGACATTTCCTGGGTACAACGACCTAGCTATATGCCAGCTATCTCCTCTAGCTTTCTTTTTTCTCGTATGTGAACTTGGCCTGAAAAATCCATGCCCGCTGGTTAATTTAGACGTGAAGCGCCACAATTCAGACAACTCATAGAGTAGGACATAATCAGTCATCAACTTTAAAAAACGAGAATGACATGATTGGAATCCAAACCCAACATTTCTAGGACACCATTCGAGAAAACTCCCATGTCGACTTCTCCACTCGCCAGCGACGCTCCGATCCGAGACGTCGTTTCCCTCGAATGCACATGATGTTGCGTAAAGACGAGGCAAGATTTCTAGGCATTTTCCCAATGAGAAAAAGAAGAAACAAGCTTAGGAAGTCACCATCACATCGGACAGACAGTGGTGACACGATTCCGCCTTTAGAAATGCTCCACTTCGTTACGTGTTTGGCTACAGGGAAATGTAGAGTTCTTGGAAGTCACTAATACAAACTGCTTTGCGTTGCCACTTTGAGGGAGCGCACTTGTTGCGAAACAGATCGCCATAGAAATGATGAGCAGACACAACAGTTAGTCATGGCAAATAGATCGTGTTGGCTGTGTGTCCGTAAAGCCAATTTCAACAATTCCTCTAAAGCGATGACAAACTTGATAAAAAGCTAATGGATCGAAGAAGTAGAGGGCCTAAGATAATAAAGATATTTAATCGGAACAATGCTAAACTACTGTCTTTTCCTTAAGCCAGAAATAAGGACAGGCGCCACCTACTGATGGCATGAACATGCTTGACAGGCGGACTGCAGCCTACACCGTAACAAGACATGGTGCTTGAATTTAGGTTTGCTCTGTTTTTCTGTCCATTGGTCTCCCTCATGTTTATATTTCTATCCTTCAGTGGTTCGGAGAACGAACGGTACACGTCGGCTTCACATTTCTGATATTGCAAGAACACATTCATGCATATACAGGAGACTGGGGTATATTCCAGGTTTCTCGATATTTTTCAGCACGCCAACCTAGCTATCTCCTCTAGCTTTTTCTCATATCTGAACTTGGCCTGAAAAATCCATGTCTGCTGACCCACCACTCACATTCAAGAAAGGAGGACGACATGAGGATCAGAGTCAATTCCAACATTTCTCGAACCCCATTCAACAAAAATACCATGTCGCCGGCTTCTCCTTTCGCCAATGCTCCGCTGATCCGAGACACCCGTTTCCCTCGAATGCCCATCTTGTTGCATAAAGATGAGGCAAGATTTTTAGATATGTCTCCTTTTTTCCAATGTGAGAAAAAAAAAAGGAACAGGCTTATGGCACAAGGAAGTCGCCATCGCATAGGACTGACACGCAAGCAGAAAAATGGTGGTGACATGATTCCGCCTTTAGAAATGCTCCACTTCTTGGCCAATTACGAGTGTGTGGCCAGCGGGAAATGCAGAGTTTCTCGGAAGTCACCGCACGCCACTTTGAGCTCACTATCTTGTTGCGAAATAGATCCCCTGGCATACAAGTGATGAGCCGACACGGCAGAGTCATGGTAGATAGATCATGCTCGCTGTGTCTGAAAAGCCACAACAGTTCATGTAAAGTGGTGGGTTTTTTTTTTGGAAATAGGTGATGTAAAGTGATGGTAAAGGTGATAAAAGGATGATGGAAGAAGCAGAGGGCCCAAGATAATTGCATATCAGGTCACACCATTTATACTGTTGTGGTAATCAAATCATGTAAAGTTGCAAACAAGTAGCACACCATTTCGAGAGGGCAACATCAGAATAAATAGTGCTATTACAGTCCTTGCCTTAAACCAGATTATTATCTTTTGACGAAAAGACAACTTCCTGATACATTACGTGGGCAAAAAATAATTGATTCTGGTCGGCTTGGATTTACTCGAAGATGATGTGGACTCCGGAATGTATTGTTATTCCCCTGTAGATTTTTCGTGTGCATCGATCGAGCAGACCATTTCTTCCACGTACGAGCAGATCATTTATACAGAAAAATTGATGAAGTGTCTGATTGAGCAATAAGGACTGGCACCGACCGAAGAACAACAGTAACTGCGAGAACAATGTTTCTTCTCTTGAGAGGACATCATTTCGCTGTGGGGAGAAGTGGACCGGCTGTTTGCGCCCCGCGGTTACAGCAAAACCAGTACATGAAAAATGCTCGGGGTGTTCCCTGCAAGGACTTTAGTGATGCGAGGTCGCTGTTGAACAGCGTCCCATTGGTGTCGCAGCTACGCGAATGCACGAAGAAGTGGAGACAGACATATCTGGCGGGATTTCGACCACGGAGAAAAGGACGGCTGAATTACCAGACATTCAAACAGATCAAACGAGGAACGGTTTTAGTTTCCTGTATTTTCATGTGTTCTAGTTATGGGCCAGCCAGCACCAGCAGCGTGTGCTGCTTGCTCTGGCCAGATAGAGTGGGATCTGTGAACATCAGCCGGTGTCAAGCTAGACTGGAAACTTAAGAAAGGAGAATGACATGATGGGAATCAAGTCCAACATTTCTAGAACCCCATTCGAGGAAATACGGGTGTCGACGTCTCCTTTGGCCATCGACGCTCCGCTTCGCTCTGAGCCGTCGTTTCCCCCGAATCGACATGTTGTCACAGAAAGATGGGGCAGGATTTTTAGACATGTTACCTTCTCTTCCTAATGTTTTGAATCAAAAGAAAAAGGAGAAAAGCTTGCAGTGCAAGGTAGTCAAACTAACGGTCCAACATTTCTAGGACCCCATTCGAGAAAATACCCATGTCGGCCTCTCCTTTGGCCAACAGTCCGATCCGAGACGTCATTTCGATAGGGCTAGGTTTTTATATATGTCTTTTTTCCCAATGAGAGACTTATGGCGCAAGGAAGTCGCCGTCGCATAGGACCGACAGACAAGAAAAATGGTGGTTACATGATTCCGCCTTTAGAAATGTTCCGCTTCTTGGCCAATTACGTGTGTGGTCAGTGGGAAATGCAGAGTTCTTGGAAGTCACTACTATATGAACCGTGCAGCCACTTTGAGCGAGCGGAGCACACTTTCTACGAAGCAGATCCCTGGCCAGCCATAGAGGTGACGAGTAGATACATCAGCAGTTAGTCAAGGTAAATAGCTCATGCCGATTGTGCTTGAAAAGCCACTTTCAACCTTTTTCTCTAAAATAAAGTTGATGGCAAAGGTGATAAAATGCTGAGAGAGCCCAAGATAAGATATTTAATTGCAACATCAGGGAACACACATTTATAATGTTGTGGTAATCAAACCACGTAAAGTTGCAAACAGTCTTTACAATGTATGTATATACTAGTTGCACAATTCTACCATTGGCCTAGCTTGTTTTTCTGAAAGAAAAGAAGTAAGCGGCATTCTTCACATCCTGAGTTCTCAGTCTAGGAAGGGAAAAGCAAGAAGTCCCAAGTGCTTATTTCGTTGTTGTTCGAGTGAATCCAAGACTGCCGCCACCTTCTGATGGCATCAACATGCTTGACACGCACACCACAGCCTACACTGTGACATGAATTTAGGTTTGCTCTGTCTTTCTCTCCATTGGTCTCCATCCTTTTTTCCGACCCTTCAATGGCTCGGAGAATCAACGGCATATGTATCGCTATGTGTTATTTGCAAGAACACGTTCATGCGCATACATCACTTTATAACAACAGGAGATCAGAGTATATATCCGCAAAGCTAGCTATCTCCTCTAGCTTTTTTCATACGTGAATTTGACATGAAAAATCCATGTCTGTTGGTTCGAGCGTGGAGCAGCAAAATTTAGATAGTTCATGTGATTTCGACATATCAATCACTTTTAAGAAAGGACAATGACATGATCAGAATCTACTCCAACATTTCTAGAACCCCATTCCAGAAAATACTCAAGTCGACCTCTCCTCTTGCCAGCGCTGCTCAGATCGGAGACGTCATTTCCCTCGAATGCCCGTGTTTGTTGCATAAAGATGAGGCAAGATTTTAAGATATGTCCCTTTTTCCTTATGAGAGAAAAAGAAGAAGCAAGCTTATGGTGCAGGGAAGTCGCCGTCGCCTAGGACAGACAGGAAAAATAGAGGTGACATGATTCCGCCTTTTGAAATGCTCCACTTCTTACCCAAGTACGTGTTTTTGCAGAGATTTTGCAAGTCATTGCTATGGACTGCTTTGCGTAGTCACTTTGAGGGAGCGCACTTGTTGCGAAACAGATCGCCATATAAGTGATACTAAATCAGCATAGCAGCTAGTTAAGGTAAATAGATAATGCTGTCTGTGTCTGAAAAGCCGCTTTCAACAGTTCCTCTAAAGTGATGGCAAAGGTGATAGAAAGACTGATGGAAGAAGGCTGGGAGTGCCTAAGATAAGATATTTAATTGCAACATAATATGTAACAAACATTTATAATGGTGTGGTAATCGAAGCATGTATAGTTGTAAACAGTAGACTACTGCAAAAAGGGAAACATCAAACCAAGAGTGGTACTACAGTGCCTGATACATATTCTGTACGTGGGTAGAAATAATTGGTTTTGGTCTGCTTGGATATACTCTAAGTTGCTGTTTTGACTCCAGTTAGTGTTGTGTGATTCCCCATATATTTCTATTCACATGACTTGAGCAGGCCATTCACTCTTTTCTTCCAATCTGAAAATTCCAAGGAAGTGTGTGATTGAACAATAAGGACAGGCACCGACCGAAGAACAGTAAGTGCGAGAACAATGTCTCTTCTCTGAAGAGGACATCATTTCGCTGTGGGGAAAAGTGACGGGCTGTTTGTTTGCAGACCCACAATTAGTGCAAAACCAGTACAGTACATGAAAAATGGTGGGGGTGTTCCCTGTAAGGACTTATAGTGATTGGTGCGGGGGCGTCGTTGAACAGCATCCCATTGCTGTCGTAGCTACGCGAATGCGCGTAGAAGCATATCTGGCGGGATTTCGAGCACGGAGAAAAGGACGGCTGAATTACCGAATATATATTCGAACAGAGCAAACTAGGAGCTGTTTGGGTTTCCTGCATTTTCATGTAGATGGTAGCTTTTGAGGCGTCCATGAAAAGCACTTGGATCATATTCGAAACTATTGGAGCTGAAATTACGAGCATAAAAGGTGAAGAAAAAGGGGTGTGCAGGAAAGCTGACCTTCACATGGTTCAGTGGCACGCATAGATCAGCAGCAGTAAGCAGACAGTCGATGAGCGTGTCCAGCCTGGAGCATTCAGGATTCAGACGGGCTCGACCCATCTGGCCGTAACACCACCAGAGAAATAGGCTGGTAAAGGAAGCGTGTCCTGGCGGTGCCGAAGAACATGAGGGGGCGAGGGAGGCGCTGACGATGGTTTCGAGCAAGATCACGCGGCGCCCCGGACGCTGGGCAACCGTGCACTCTGGAAAAAGGATACTGCTCGCCCACCCGAGGGGCCGTCGCCCCAACCGGATGATGCTCGGCAGCTGATGCCCACGGGTGCTGGTGGGGGTAGTGGATGGTGGATGGCATGGAGCCGGTGTCCGGGTCCGGCACACCGACCGACCACAAGGAAATGGCCGTACCAGAAAACAGCAAAGGGGTGGAGGTCACCAGTAAGTGGTCAATCAAAATTTGGCATGATGCGACTCGTGTGCCGGCGTTTAGCGAGGACATGGGTGGCCGATCGGCACCAGCGCCAGCCGGCCGGCATTTCGCCGAACATCTGGTGCGCAGCACGGGCGCGGATTGCGTCGTGGAAAGGGAAACCGTACCGTGGTGCCGCAGTGGACCCGGCGGAGGCTTTGAACATCAGAACCCACTGACTGCAGTGCAGCATGCCATGGCCGACCGTCAAGAAGCAGGAAGCATGTGGCCATCGCGGGTTCGGTCCTTCGAGCTCGAGGATGAGCTTTGGATGGCGCGAGTTGCAGTTGCAGCGGGAAGGGCCAAGGGAAATGATGGGTCCCAACGGACTCGGCGGGACATGATACAGCTGGGCCTCGATCTGGTGGGCTTTCTCGCGGATTACATGCGTTGGGCCTCGGTTGAGCTTGTTAGGGGCTCTTTTGTTTAAAAACAAATACAGTAATAGTGTTAGTTTTTGTTTTCATCATACACAAACAGCAGACGCCAAATGTAGCACAATCCACAAGTAAACTGAAGAAAAAAATATTGCACTTTTTTTTTTGTTCGCCAGATATTCTTTTTGAAGTACAATGTATTTGCTGAGTCGAGTGTACAATTTCTCAACTTAGCTCAGCCTCCGTATGTTCTTGCTTGGATCCCCAGTTGAAAGAAACTGAGATAATGACAGGAGGATCATCAAAACATTTTTTTTTCGTGGGAATGCATTTTGAATCCAATCAAACATCCATAGCAGCCGTTCTTGCAAACCAGGGTATATATATCCTCCTTCTCTTAACAAAAATTACAAATTGGGTAGAAAAAAAATACATGATAAAATCTCAAGTGATATTAAGCTTTGCTTGCATGCGGAAAATGTGAAATAATTTGTAATGGAGGAGTACCAACAATCTGTAGTCCCCTTGGTATATAATCCACAGAAACTGGACTACATCCACGGTGTATCCCAAAGGGCATCCCCAGCAGCATTCAACATTAGATCATTGGTGTGTTCCAATGGTCCTGATAAGTTCAATTCATGACGTTTAGGCCGTAGGCTATGCTATGCCACAATCATGATTACATTTCAAACTCAGTTCCAACTCCTCTCTAATGAGTGTTCAATGAAACTTCCATAGCAATCGTTCATACAAACCAGGGTATATATTTCTCTTTTTCTCAACAACAACAAAAAAAAAGGTACAAATCGCCCAGGAAAAACCACTACCATCAAAACTGGAGCGCCGATGAAGTTCACACAGCAAACCACAACGCTCTCCACTGCCATTAATCGTCCTCCATAGGTACTTCTGGAATATCCCACCTGTCCTCTTCAATCGGCTTGGTGATCACCGAAACAGGTGAACGTGCGAACAAAGTTAAGGACACAAACATGCTATGGAACAGTACGAAAGCTTTGAATGCACAAGGCTAAATCTTTTTTTTTTCTGCTCGACCAAAAATTAACATGCAAAGGAAAATAACGGAAATGAATGGTGTGGACTGTTAAGGATATAGATCATCATATCGGTCGCCTTTTCACCCCTGTTTGTGCTACTCCGAAGTTCCCTACGGATTTCTGGAGTAACCTGTAGATACAGATTACTACAGTTAAATGGGAATCATTTCGAAATTCATGCAGACATGTGAATGATGAAGCTGAGAGGACTGTACCAAATAGTGTTTCTGGTGATCCAACAAGCGTCCGAGTTTCTCCTTATCTTTCTTCTCCAGCTCATTCTTGTATCTGTTAAAAACATTTAGAAACAGATGAATGAACAAGTGAAAACTTCGCAAGGACATTACAAGGGGACACTTATATGGACATTATAAGTTAAAATATATTCTATCATTATATCATCAGGGATCAGACCTCTGAGCCACAAATAGCAAAGAAGCTGGTTACTGCTCACATTGTATAGCATAACATTTTCCATAGTTCGGGTTTAATACTTTGTCCTGGTAATGAAAAAGGTTTACCAGGAAGATAACCAGGGAAAGACTACTTGCAGTACTGCAAGCAGTCGAGCATAGTGGTTGTTTTGCAGCATTAAGAGCAATGCCTTTCAGATTAACCAAAATATGCTTTCGAACTTTACACATCCATCACTGACCTTTCCACAAAGGCGAGCAGCGACTGGTGCCATATAACAGGCATGTTCCTCTCATCGTCAAGAAACCGCATGAAATGGGCAAAAACTGCATCAAGTACACGGTACGGCAAAGCATACTTCTTATCAAGAAATATCTTGATAAAGTAACTGCAAGAGAGATAACAGGTTACAGCATGTTGCAACGTAATAAGAAGTTATTAAACGAATTGCAGGTAAATGCCACAACTATATACCAGAAAAGAAGATAAACAATAAACTGTTCACCCACACTAAAAGACACCAGAGCTACACGTGCAATGCAGTTACCATCTAAACATCACTTGAACTACGATGTTAGGAAACAATAGAACATCTCAGCCCATCCTATTGCATAACAGGACTTGGCTACATAACAGAAATCTGAACACCTGCCACAGCAACATCCCATGGCATATACATGAGAAGCTAGAATGCGCATCCAGATGGTTCCAACAAGGATTCGACCGCAGAAAATACATTATACAAGTATACAACAACTCATAAATTTAAGAGTACAATGGATGACAATTCTGTGGCACGGTGGCCTCTATTTGGGAAAATATTAGCACCAGCTTACGCAAACCCTTTGGAAAAATTGTTGTAGTATAAACTATAAGTTGGCAGACAGACACAAGCAGGAGAGGTACAGGAAAATTAATGCTGGTTTCTGCATCAAGAAAATTAATGCTGGTTTCTGCATCAAGGAAAATTAATACTGCAGCAACAATTTATATACATACAAAAAAAATGTTATTTAACTAGTAATGTTAACTAATGAAACATGTAATGCTTATTCACGGAAGTATAAAGTTCATTGGGGAAAAAATGTTGAAATTCTTATAATATGTGCAGAACACACACAAAAAATCTTTAAGGTGCCACACTTTACCTAGTTGTGCCACAGTACTCCATATCTGCTAGTTTCATTAATGCCGCGCTGCAAAAAATGCCAAGTAGAGATAAGATATCACTGCACCACCATCTTAGACAAGAATCTTATAAACAATATTCAGCTAACCTTGCATGGAGCGGAGGAATGGTACACTTCTCAAGAATACTACCAACAATTACTGCTTCACGCAGAGTGCAATCCCCTTCCTGCAGCCAAAACATTTGGCGCTTACATTATAAGAGTGAACAGAGAAGGAAACAATACAAAACTAATGCATATACAAATCTATAACTAGCATTAAATGTGGCTTATGGTTGGATGATCAACAATATTGCTCCTTTCAATCACATATTCAGATGTACTAATGAACTCGCCATGCATTCTAGGAAACTCTCTCTTCTAAAGCGAACTACCTGACAGAGTGGCAGCAAAATTCCCTTGAAAAAGGCAGCAGGCTTGTAGAGGGATTTCTTCATAGCCTGATAAAGCGCAAAATGGAGCCTCTTGTTGTGCTTTATGTCATTGCGGATACGCGGGAGCAGAATAGCTTCGTAGAATCTCACGGCGTTCTTCGCACTCATGTTTGAAGAGAAGAGCCGTGTTGCTTGGTACACCGCGTTAGGAGACCAATGCTCAGGCTGGGTTAACTGCAGCACATCTGCCCAGCATTCCAGCGATGGGATACGCTTGAGTGCTTTGGGAATTTTCCCACTAGTGTATCGCCTCAAGAGCTGGCCAACCCTGCATATGACAAATTCGACAATGAGCGTTGCATATATAAGACGATGCAAATAGGCTTCTCGCTCCAGAGGAAATGGGTAAGGAGCAAGGCACATACTCTTTGTAGAGTTCGATAATTCTGGTGTCCAACTTGACAGCAGGCCGTCCTTCTGCACAAACATACCAAGACTCAGTAATCCCATAATCAACTTGGCTCTTTTTTTGACTGATAACCAAAATGCGATTGAAGTGAATTCAGAAAAGTTGGTAGCTAGCCCAATGGCCAATGGACTGCGGTCCCAAGTATCAGGTAAGAACAAAATGAGTCAAAATGAATGCCCACCAGTTGAGACGGTGGCGTCCTTCTCTCTGATCTTCTGGAGAATGATATCGCCAAGAGATTGCGTGGAAGAGGTGTCCTTCGACATGAAGGCGGCGAGGGCCTTCTCGTCCTCCTCATTGATCTCCGGCTGAGAAAATAGCAGCAAATTCGCATTAGCAACACACTCAAAGTAAGCAAGTTCCATTTTATTGCGGGTGAAGCAAGAGCACGCACCACGCCGCCGTCGTACTCGCTCTGCGCGTCGAAGCCGTCGAACTCGTCGACGTCCTCCTCCTCGTCGTCGCCTTCGTCGGCGGGGACCGGGAAGACGGACGACGTGGACGGGGCTGTGGCGGCGGCGGCTGATGGGGCGTCGGAGGGGAGCTGCTCGCGGGACTCGGCGAGGCCCTCTTCCTGCTGCTGCTTGAGAGCCTCGCGGAGGATCTTGGCGCTGATGGAGGAGGGCACGGAGGCCTCCTCCTCCGCCTGGTGCCGCTTGGCGGCGCCCGAGCGGCGGCGCTTCCCGGCGTCGGCCACCGCGTCCGCGTCGGCGCCGAGCGGAAGGCGGCTGCCCTTGGGCGGCTTCTCCGAGGACTTGCGCTTCTTCCCGGCCATGACGTCGCAGAGCGAGCTGCTGGGTCGGAGGCGAGGAGAGGACGGGGCGAAGGAGGGGGAGGAGGCGGCTGCGAGGTAAACCCTAGCGGAGGTTTTGTTTTCTGGTCCGATCCGAGCGTACTGTCGTCTCCTGTGGTGGGCTGAGTGATCGTTGCTGGGCCAGACAAATTGTTGCCCCGTCCTTGCTCACGACGGCCCATTCCATCCGAAGGAGTTAGGTTGAGCTACTTTTCATTATTATTATTGGCCAGTTTTTTTCTTAATAAAGACATGTTAGGGAGAAATATATTTTATCCAAGTTACACAAAAAATATATACTCCCTCCGTTTTAAAATATAAAATATTTTAGCTCAGTGAAGCAAATGTATCTATACTATTTTTAGTATATAGTTTCACTCAAGTTTGAAATGAATCTACACACTAAAAGAATTTTAGATGCATTTGCTTCACAAACTTAAAATATCTTATATTTTTAAACGGAGGGAGGGAGTATATTCTAATAATACGAGATAAGTTGATAAGACAACACTAGATAAAAAGTTGATTCACTCGACATAAAAATAATGTATAACCTCTCGAGCTTCAGGAAAATAAAGACAGACAAAACTAAAACTACTCCACGGTGATCCGTTTGCCAAGTGGGAGAAGCGTGCCGAACAAGTAAGCAAGAAGCGTCACCGGAACCAAGACTACGCGTCACCGGAACGGGTGCGGTGGCGTCGCGAAACTTGGTCAAAGATATAGCCACGTTTGGAATCTCAAAACCTAACACTTACTACATCTTAATGGTAAGGGCATGTCTAATGCAAGGTTCTTAGGTAGGTGCTAATATATATGTAAAATAAATTGAATTTTGCATTAAAAAAAACTGCTACTGCTTATGTCTACAAATATAGGACAAATGCCTAACTTGACTCCTCTGCTGGTGTATAGTAAAAATAAGCATTGATTTTTAGTTGGGCGAGAGTTGAAACGTGACGCCCCGCCCATGAGGTGAGAGTAACCGGCGTGGATGTGGAAATGTAAGCAGATGATCGAGTTTGGCGCCGGTCGGCCGGCCGGAGGGTCAAGAGGCGTCACGTCAAGTAGTACTACACCGAGGTGAGGTGAGGTGAGGTCAACCGATTAATTCTCTGATTATCCATCCCCAAATTATTCCTTAATTAATGAATCAGGCCCCACGTTTAGCTTTCCCTATCCAGATTAACTAGTACTAGTATTATTAGTAGCTGTTGATTTGATTTGACAGCGATGGCTTTGGCTATGTGCTCCGCACAGGCAAATTTAGCTTACCCCCCTACAGCTATTATTCCAGCTTGATCAGCTGACATGGATCTCTGCAGCAAGATCCGATGCTACCTAGGGTTCCTCGTCTCTGTTCTCCTAGTTCACAAGCCACGACGACGGTGACCATCGCTTCATTCAATAAAGTTGTTTTGGGTGCCGATGCTGAGCTGTGGATGCAAGATCCAGTCCATCCTCTGGCCGGCCGTGGTGGCGGGGGGAGTTGGGCGGGCCTGGCACTCGGCAGCAAGACTTGGCGCCTCCGAGTTACTCTACGACGCAGGTGAGGGGCGCTAGGAGGTTGCGGGATGGCTTCTCTCACAGTGTTCGTCTGGTTGGAACATGTGTGGAGTGCGGCGACTCTTGCGGCTCTGGAATAAAGATCTATCAAGGCTATCCATGTCCCTCTGTTCTTCGGATGTTCCCCATCCGCCTGGCCGGCCGTGGCGGCGAGGGGAAGGATGGTGGCATCTGGATGTGGCCTTCGGGGCGCTGGTGGCTCTCTCTGTTGCGGCAAGCAGAACACACGGTTGGCACTAAGGCGGCCGTGATCTTTGGCCAGCATGGCGACCCATCTTCTTCCTCCACGACGGAGGTCAATCGAATCCTGCGCCGGAGCTCGTCCCCTCCTTGTCATCAAGTGGTTCGTCCCCGGGGGCATAGAGGTGGGTGGCAGCAGTGGTTCTTCGTCGAATGAGAGTTTTTGAGCGTCTTCCTCTCGTACATCGGTGGCAACACCTTGAGGTCGCCGGCGACCGGTGGCAGAGGCTTTTCCCATGCACCTGATTGCTTTTTCTTTTACTAGTATTGGGGGGATTTTTGCAAAAAAAAAGAGGCATTATCTTCAACATTTAGGTTACTCCTTAGTGCGATAGTTAAAAAAGGGCCTCTTTATAATTTTATACCTGCCATGTATCAGTCAATGCAGCTCTAGGTCATTCGGGACCGTTCCTCGTTAAAGAAAAAAAAGACATGGTCCTTATCCTTAGTTTTCGATTGTGGGCCGGCGCAACATGCATGCTTTACCATTTTCTTTGTTTCATATACTATACTACTCCCCCCTTTCTCTCATCCCTTCCTGACCCTTCCTTGAGAGTCGACTTTCTCCCTCCTCCACCGCCCCTCTCCTCCCTCCCCACCCGTGGCCACGGCGACCGGCGTCGAGATGGAGCAGATGGTTGGCTTTTACTGTTTTTAGTAGTTATAGATCTTGCTTTTCTGTCTTGTGCCTTTGTGCCGACTGAGGGTAGGTTGGAGGATCTCAGTGCCCAGATCCTCCACGCCTCGATCTCTCTCCTCCTCACTGCTAGTCGCCGGTGGCAGGCGGCGATTCCTGTGAGGTGGCGGGAGTCTTGCATCCCTCCAAATAAGGTGCGCATATGGGATTGGATCGGGCCTACTGACCAGGCTTGGTCCGGTGTGGAGTGGCTCTTCTCCAAGCCAGAGATTCCATGGAGGAACCCAGTGTTGGCGACGAGCTCCCCCACAACTCCTTTGTTGAATAAGGTCAGTGTCTTGGCCTTTAGCTGCTGCGATTCTTCTCCTGGCCCGTCTCCTCCGGTTTGTGGCGGGATCTCGGAGTTTGACGGCGGGCTCGCAATCAAGGCGCGGCAGCTTCAGGCTCGTGTCCGTCGCCGATGGAGTTTCCTTGCCATGCTCTCTTCTTCTTCTCTCCTTGGTGGAGTTGACGATTTCAGGAGGGTTGCTGGGCTCCGTCGGCTAGGGAATCGAGAAGCCATCAATCCCTCGAGCCTCTTCTTGGTCAATGGTGACCTCATCCTGCTGGTGTGCTCCAGCCTCTACTCAACCTCCATCGAGAGGCCCTCTCTGAAGCCCGTTGTTGCTGCGGTCCTCGTCGGCATCGACGCAAGTGGCGAAGTCCCCGCAGCGGTGTACGGCAACGGCAGGCGTGGCTTCCTCTGCTCGGCAATGGGGAAAGAGGAGGACTTGATTGTAATTGTCTTTTACATTGCAATGTCCTTTCTGCATTTGCTAGGGCCCATGTACTAATCTTTATTTTTATGGGGTTCTCTGTAAAAACATCTGTACACCTATCGATGGTTTAATAAAATGGCTTCTTGCCCCTTCGGGGCACCTGTGTTTCAAAAAAAAAAAATACTACTCCGAAATGTAGAGTCTACCCGTAGATATAATACGAGGTTCACATGTACAGCACAGTACTAGGAGGATCCTAATTAAACCGGATACTACCTTATTAGGACTAATGAAAGGCTTTGAGCAAATGAAGAGTGGCGCGCACGATCGATCGGACTGACGTACGTACCGGCCGGCCGGCCTTTCCCAGCTGCCATTTTCTAACCTGCCTGCTACTCCTTGCGTACGGTCACCTGGAACACAGGTATGAACGGGATACACCTTGGAAAATCCGTACATACTCCCTCCGTTTTAAAATATAAGATGTTTTAGCTTTGTGAAGCAAATGTTTCTAGACTTATTTTAGTGTCTAGATTCACTCCAAACATGAGTAAACTTACATACTAAAACAAGTGTAGGTACATTCTCTTCACGAACCTAAAACATTTTATATTTTAAAACGAAGAAAGTACGATTTACGCAAAAAAAAACAAATATATGTACATACACCATTCCTCTGTCTAAGTGGTGGGCCCCACAGGACGGGTTGTTGGCACGGCTGCCTCAACGAAATAACCTCGCGCCTGTCCAAGCAGGCGCGATCGAGCTGCGTACTAGATCTGGGCCGTGCTGTATCTCTGTGTATCGTGCATGCAGGCAACGCGATCGAGTGCCGTACGTCGATCTGTGTACTCTGGGCCGGTACGTACTAACTACCATGGTTGGATCGTGCATGCGTGCGTCGGCCATCACGCACCGATCTCTCTCAAGAAATGTACTCGATTGTGTCCAAATAAGGAGTCCGCAACATATACTCCTGTAGCAGTCTCCTAGACTTGCATAGAAAGACCGGCCGTTCCATATATATTGTGAAGGATGACGACCGATTGACCTTAAGCACACAATTGGTAATAAATCAATACAATCTACTTTTCTGCATTAGTTTTGACTACTCGACCCTGCTTGTCCCTACTTCCGTTTCTTCGACGACTTTACGTTAAGGAAGGATCGACAACCGAGTCGGTCAGCCCGACCAACTCAGCTATAGTAGCCGCCGGAATCTCCACACGGGGTCCCTCTCGAAAAATGGGGATTCTGGTTCAAAGAGCACCTTCTTACTGTCTTGCGTATCACACCATAAGATTTACACTCCCGGGAACGCATTGAGGTGCATCACCCTTTTCTCTCTCCTAGACACCCAAGTAAACGTTCTTCGGTCAAACGTATCGGCAGCTCCAGTCCTCCGACCAGGCGGATCCGTTGTGCGAGTGCGAGACCCCGTTTAAAGCGCAACACGATGGAGTTGAATTTTTTTAAAAGAAAAAATAAAACTCGGAAGACTCAGTTGATCCGGTCCAGAGAAACGAGACGAGGAGGCTGACGACATGTGCGCTGTGATCCGTGAACGAGAAAAGCAATCGACGTTTCGAAAAGCGAGCGTGCACCAATTTCAAAACTGCTAAGCTGTTATTTCGGAAACCTGTATTATAAACCTTCTTGGTGGAGCATATGTACTCCCACCGTCTAGAAACAAGTGATTTGAATTTATCTATATTTTAATGTATTTGAACACCTTTTAATGTATAGATATATATGTATGCTAATTTAGACAAATGCAGAGCACTTATTTATGCACGGATGGAGAACTTACGTTGGTATAAGATCTACTAGAACCGTAAAGACGGAGGCGAAGAAAAAAAACGTCATTGGACAGAGCAGAATCACCACGTACAAACGGGCTGCTTATACCGCCGGCAGACACCCGCACGCACGCACGCACGATAAGAATAGGTTAAGCTGCTGTAGTACCATGCCATGATGATTTGCTCGGCGCGAGGCGAGACCAGATCCAGATTAGCATCCGGGCGGTAGGGCCCACCGGACTGACGGGCACTTGGCACGGCCGCGGCCCGTTGTACGACGGACCTGTATGAGCGAGCGAGCGAGCTGCCCAGGCAGGATGGATCGTCTACGTGCGTGCGTTGCCTCGATCGATCACAGCAAGGGTAACATTAACGCCAAATGTTAGCTATAAGCTATATCCATATCATCAAAAGTTAATTTAATAGTCAACATGCAATAGATAGACATAAAAATATACTAATTTATTAATATATATTCACTTTACACTCTCACATGTGCCTAGAAGCACGTGCTGTAGCTGGCTCTTAATTAAGAACTCACTCTCTTCTCTCTCTCCTCTTCTCTCTCATCCAACTAAACACTACTAATTTAAGCCTTATAGTCTGTTGACTAGATTTTATTGTACTTGCTCTCATCGATCGATCGGCACCAACCTTTATCCGTTTTCGACGAGTGGAAGAGAGGAATGTGAAGCGTCGACCGATCCATCTTCTCCTGGTAAGTACAGCCGTGATGAGAAGCCGGCGGCCAAACCCGCAAACCAAATCCGCTAGCTCTGATTGGAGTTCTCTCTTTTTCGCGAAAATTATTAAGTGATTGCATATGTATGTATGTATGTATGTATGTATGTACGTATGTATGTGCAAAACACAAAACAGAGCCATGAATAAAAAGATATTTCCACTTAATTAATCATATACAACTTCATTACCTACGCTGTGATGATGTCTCTTCCAACATTTAAATGAGCCACTAGAACCATCGGCGGACCCTCGCTAGCTCATGGCTCTGCGAAATCCTACGAGTGGTGGGTTTAGTTTTTTTGTTATCCACGTATGTACGTGTTCACACGTACGGTTATCATAGTTTTTAGTTTTGGTGAAATGAACCAGTTGGACAGTTGGATGGAAGTTGACACCACCTGACGACGGTCGCCCGTGAAGAGAGAAACCTACTACTTTTTCCGTTTTAAAATATAAGATGTTTTGGTTTTGTGAATAAAATGTATCTATATTGTTTTTAGTATGTAGATTCACTCTAAATATGAGTGAACCTAACCTAACATGCTTGCAACTACACTGTCAATGTAGATTCAGTCTAGACACTAACCCTGTTTGTGTCCGCGGGGTGAGCTAAACTGACGCTTTTTGTGCTCGAATGGGTGGGTCGCCCGCGTGAGTTGCCCCTAAGTGAATAGCAGAACAAGTGCCTCTAATCTAAAAATGTATAGATAACTAAATTTCTTTAAATATGAGAACGGGGAAGTAGACTAGTGGTTGGGTTGCAGTTGGCGTATCTCAACAATCAAAGTTTGATCTTTGTCGGGACGAATTTTTAAAATTCTCACACCGTCTCGTTTCTACTATATCAAAAAAAAACATCTACTTTCTTCTAGTACTATTTTTTTTAATTTCTTTAAATATCCATGGAATTGAAGAGATCTTTCCTGTAAGGAAACAAGTGTCTATACTACTAGTATACTATAGGTAGTAGCATTGTTTACTTGGACCGGAACAGGCGTCATGTCAAGTAGCGCACCAAGAGGTCAATCGATTAAAATTTTTTTTGGTGATGTCAATCGATTAATTCTCTGATGAGATAATCACAGGACTAGCTACTCCCTCCGTCACAGTTTGGAGGGCGTTTTAGAAAGATTGTTGGGACCTAGGTGAATGCTGATTGGACCAGATTTGGTAAAGTTTAGGCGCATGCATTGATGGAGTTGTATGCAAGAACTAATTTCTTGGCTGCATGTAGTAGGAAGTGAGGAAAAAAAGAGGGCATTAATTCTGTGATTAAGTCTAACGCGCCTAGGAGAAGAGGTGTTTTAAAAAATGCATGGTTTTTGTAAGATGCCTTCCAAACCGTGACAGGGGGAGTAGTAACATTGTTTACTAATTAATTAATCAAATTAATAATTTGAGGAGAGTCGGCTGAGATGGGAACATATTTCTATGAGACATTGTCTACAAATTTGGAGGCGTGGACCAATTTTAGTAAACAACACGTGTCTAAAACAGAGGAAAAAATATTAGTAGTAATTTTCTAGATCTAAATTGCCACGAGCGAATCATGCGAGTTGGTACACTTGTAGACCGAATCGCATAAAATTATTTTCCACGCTTTCCCTGCCTGCCCAAATGGACTAGCAATATAGTTTTTTTTTAACATAGTACTACTATAGTTAGTTATATTATATAGCCGTTGATTTGATTTGATTTGATTTGTATAGATAGTTAGTTATATAGCTGCCTATTTGATTTGACAGGGCTGGGTTACGTGCTACGTACTTGGCGGATACGCACTAGCATCTCCCTCCAGCTATATTTATACTACTATATAATGTAGCAGTTTTAAAACTTTAAATCCTAAGCCTGAGAAGCAATGTCAACCGTTGACGAGAGTCAATCTGATGCCGTCCTACGACCGCTACTACATCTACTCCCACGAGCTCCCCAAGTGGACCCATGACTCGCGCCCGAGCCAAACTCCTTCAAGCTAAGGTGAACTCGCTCCTCTCCTTGTGTGATTTCGATACACTCTTGGATGGCCTGCTACTTCATACGCATACACTGTGCATCATCAGGTACGAAGAGAAGGACCCAAGGAACGGAGGAAATGGAGCGGAAGCAACCCGTCGCTGCCAGACGCCTGCGGTACTACCGGTTGAGCCGACCGGTACTACCGGTTCCAGCGGTCCTACCGGCCTCAGCTACCGGACGCTCCAGGAAGAACCACTCCACGCCCCAGACGCCAGCGGTACTACCGGCCCAGCAACCGGTACTACCGGACAGCGGTACTACCGCCCCCTCCTACCGCTCGCTACAGGCGACTCCGACGGAAGCTCCAGGCCCGCCAGCGGTACTACCGCCCCTGGAGCGGTACTACTAGTTGCGACCGGTACTACCGGTTGCCCGACCGGTACTACCGGTCCTGACTGAATCTGAACGCATGAGTTCGGCCCAGCGCCCTGTACCCCTTTCTATATTTTCCTAATTCGTTCTGAAACTACCCCTGTTTTGTGGCTGGACTATATATAGCCCCCACCCTATATTGTAAACCCTAGACTTGGATAATAATAGATATTAAGGAAACCCTTTGAGGACTTATATCTATTGGTCACATGCTCCTACCAAGGAGCACCGGATTATCCACCCCCCTCTTGGATCTTGCCTAGTGCGTTCAAGTTGTACAAGGCCTTGGGTTCTCGGTTTCTCGCCCCCAAGTCGTCAAGGTCTCACCAAGCACCTCGTCCCCCGTTGTTGGCGTGGAGAGTGAGCTTCGCCCAACACCGATCCTAGAGATTATGTTGGACCGGTTGCCACCAGCGTGAGTTATCGACGTGTATCGTGTTTTGTGTGCGTGATTTCGTCGGGTTCTTCGTGTGCGTGTGTTCGTGGATTTCATCCCCTTTCCCCCTTTCACCGCTTTACCCTCGATTCCCGCGGAGATTCGTGAAAGATCGGGCCAACCCACGGGTTACCCCATAACATATTGGTATCAAGAGCACGGTTGATCACGAATTTCCCCCAATTTTTCTTCTATCCCCAGAAAATCGAAAATCCCACCAAAAAGAGCCCCAATTTGCCTTCGGATCGATCTTTGGATCTGGTGAGTTTTTCGTGGTTTTGGTCCATAGATCTGTTGCTTTTGGAGTCGATCTATAGCCCCTGTTGTTCCTAGCCCAGCCTTTCGGTCAGATCTCCACGAATTTGAGGTTTTTGTCAAGTTCATCTCGTTCCAGTTCCGTGCCAAGCGGTACTACCGGCAGTGCAAGCGGTACTACCGCAAGTCACCGGTACTACCGGTCGCACAAGCGGTACTACCGCTCGCCGGTACTACCGGTCGTTGCCAGCGGTACTACCGCTCGCCTCTGACCGTGTTTCTTTGCCCTTTGACACCTCAATTTCGTTTGCTGACTTTTCCACTTCGCTTGTTCGTGTTTCGCGTGTTTGTCGCCATTTTCACAACATCTTCCGCATCAAAGTCAACACGCGCTCAACGACACCGCGACACTCGAACATCCCCCACACCACCAACGGTTGCAAGTCGTCAACAATACCAAAGGTATAACTTGCACCACTTTGACAACCCCATATCTTCCTTTGTGTGTATCTCTCCTATGAGAGCAACTCATTTTGTGTTTGTATAAGCATTGTGCACTTGCCATTGGAAAGTGAGAGTGTGATGCCAAATATAAAAGTTAACATAGTAGCATACAAAGGGAGAAAAAGAGAAAGAATTAAAAAAAATATCAAAAGAAAAATGGAAAAAAAAGATACATAGTCTCCCAATACAAATAGAATACCAAGCTTGTAAGCCAACAAGAGAGAGGAAAAGAGCGCACCAAGCCAAGTGCACAAATCCGTTGCTTATCCTCTTTTGGCAAACGAGTTGTGGTCTCTCCTTGTGTTGGCACGACAACCGAGCGTAGTCTTCGTTAGGACCTTTTGTTCTCATTTTCATAGTCGTGCTAACCCCATTTTTCTGCACGTGTGTGTTTTTCCGTGTTTTTGTAGATCGTATCCTTTTACTTTTGATCTTTGGTTCTTTACCACGTAGAACAATAACCTTTTGCTTGGATCGTTTCGTTTGGTTTTCCACAATCCTAACCTTCCACCGAAAGCTTTTGAGAGTTGTAGCACATTTGTGTGTGAGTTTGTTGCCCATTTCACTTTGCACGCTGTTCGCTCATTTGTGTGGCAATTGGTTTGATATAATCTTCAAGGTGAGGTGAAAGGCTAACTCTTCGCACCCTTTTTCTCCATGTATAACCCTTGTTGGCTTTTCATCATGGACAGGCATGGAGAGCCATCCCAACCACCACAACCTCCGGAGGATGACACACAATTCATGACAAGATGGGACCATTGGAAGGTCCGAGGAGAGTTCAACTATCGTTGTGAAGCTCTCGAGCGGCGCCAAGATGAACAATTTAGCGAGGCCCGTGTGGAATTCAAGAACATCGACAACCGCTTCGAAGAAGTCCGTGGCCAAATGCATGCCATGCAACACAACCTCGGTCATCAAAATGAAGCTCTTGGTCATGCACTCGCCTCAACGGATGAGAAGCTTCAACGCCTCATTGATGGACTAGCAAGGGCACGCTCGCGCGAATCAAGCTCATCTCGGCACTCCTCAAGTGAATCAAGTGCACCTCGCCGTCACGCTTCAAGGCACCGGGATGGACCCGTTCTTCAATCCATGAGCTGTTCGCAATCGGTACCATCTCCGCGTCACGCCGCGACGTCAAGCTATGATGGTGACCTCTCCGCAAGACCTCCACGACGTGAAGCGAACCGGGCACAACCAAGGGCACTTGTTATTCAACAAGAGCAACCTCACATGGACCACCAAGGCCATCACCGTCGGCATGTCCCTTCAACAACAAGTGAAGCATCCGAAGAGGACGAACAAGATCACCGTCAACGTGAAGCACTCGAAGATCCTCCAAGGCGTCATCATCGACATGATCGTCCACGTCGGCAACATGATGGTCATGACGAGCCTCCTCCACCTCAAGAAGAAGAAGAGCAGCCCATTGCGCATGCGGCTCGACGTCCTCCTCGCCACATGGCGCAAGCTAATGCTCCTCGGCATCAACCACGGCAAGAACAAGATCAAGCTCCCCAATCTCGTTGTGAGGATGCACAACCTCCTCCTCGTCCTCAACTTCGACAAGAACAAAACGAGCAAGCTCCTCAAGCTCGTCATCAAAACCAAGTTCCACCACCAAACGCGGCACCTCAACAACTTCAAGAGAAACGCAACCATCACCAAGCAAGAAACGAGAGCTCGGATGATGATGATGACAACCCCAATCATGGCAACCGCCGCAACCAGAACCGCAATGGAGAAGAAACTTTCGGCAAGCTCAAATTCACCATGCCCAAGTTCACCGGTTCCAATGAAACCGAGGAATATCTCTCGTGGGAACTCAAGGTCGACAAGATCTTCCTCATGCACAACTATAGCAATGAGAAGATGATGGCCATGGCATCTCTCGAGTTTGATGAGTATGCCAACCTTTGGTGGGAACAAGTCCAACTCGCTCGCGAAGCAAAAGAAGAGCCTCCAATCGCAACTTGGCAAGATATGAAGGCTCATATGAGATCCCGCTTTGTTCCTTCACACTACACGCGTGACCTCTTCAACAAGCTTCAAACGCTTAGTCAAGGGACAAAGACCGTGGAAGAATACTTCAAGCAAATGGAGCTCAACATGATCCGTGCCAACATTGAAGAGCGAGATGAACAAACAATGGCACGCTTCCTCAATGGCTTGAACCATCCCATCAAGCGCATCACCGAGTTCCAAAAGTACAACAACATGGTGGAGCTTGTGCACATCGCATCAAAGGCCGAGCGTCAAGTGCAAGAGGACATCAAGTACAACAAGCCAAAGACGTACTTCGCCTACAAGCAAGCACCAACCACTACTCCATCAACACAAGGTGGAAGCTCCTCAAGTACCACCAAGCTTCCCTTCAAGCCAACTCTCCCTCAAGGAAAACAGCCCCCAAGTGGCAAACACACAAGGGATGATCAACCATTCAATGGTGAATGCTACAAGTGTAGAGGCAAAGGGCACAAGTCGAATGCATGTGGGAACAAGAAAGTTTTGTTCATCCATGACAACGGCGATGAAGAATACTTGAGTGAAGAAGAGTTTGATGCAAGGGTCAAGGAAGCCATGGCAAGGCAACATTTGGAAGAGGACCAAGAACTTCTTGTGTGTGAGCATGACGCAAGTCCATCGCTTGTGGTCACAAGGGTCTTGACTACCCAAGTCAATGAAAATGAAGACCAACGCTCGAACATCTTCCAAACTTGTGCCGGCATCAATGGGAAGTCCATCAAAGTTGTCATCGATGGAGGGAGTTGCCACAACCTTGCAAGCACGGAATTGTGTGAGAAACTCAACCTCACCCTCCATCCGCATAAACACCTGTAACATCCCAAAAATATCAAACTTAGATCAACAAAAACTTTAGGGTTAACAAAAACTTTAGGGTTAACAAAAACTTTTCTAAATCAATTCATGAATGCATGTATATGTGTATGCATGAATTTTGAAATTCTTTAAAACCACCTTGTTTGTGTGATCCATTGCTTGTAAAATGTTTCTTAGGTGAAAAGAACATCATCTAAAACATTCCCCACACTTTTCCTAAAGAAAAATATTTCAAAACAAATATATTAAGTGAATGGTCATTTTGACCAATTTAACTCCCATGCCTACTTTGGCTGTCTCAAACTTTCAAAACCTAACAGAAACTTTTCTGGATCTTTGCGCCCCTTGAATGTACTCATAACAAAGTATCAAGGCCCACTTTGTGATCATCCAGAAACTTTCAAATGCATAGTTTAAATGGCAATTCAAAATTGAATCTTCTTCATATGGGAAGATCCCACTTTTTCAAAACCCACTCAAACAAGCTCAATTTTCAAAACCCAAGCATCTGCAGACTCACCAGAACCAATCTAGCAAACCCACCAAAAATCATTTCAAAATTCAAAACTTGATTTCATGCGGCCATTTCATCAAACAGGTTGCAGACACAAATCAAACAAAACCACAAACACTATAGTGTGGAGTGTTTTGAGCCTAACTTGTTCCCTAGTTAGCTCTCACACAATCCAGTAGATCATCTAGCAAGGTTAGACCAGCACTAGCACCCCTGTGAGCTTGCCATGGCCATTAATGGTGAACAACCGAAGCCAACATTGTCACCCCAATGTGGACAGCAAGCTAGGAGCAGCAGCAAGCCTAGCCAGCATGTCTGGGAGGCAGCCCACCGTCCACCGCCACTGCATGTCCCAGCCGCGAGCGTTGCCAAGCCCTGGACCACGCGCACAAGACACGCCTAGACCATGCCGAGCGTGCGCCAGAGCACCACCCGCGACCAGCATCCACAGACCGCGCGCCGCCCTCACCGCGCGCACACACGATCACCACCGACCCAGGAGACCGCCAGACATCCCCGTTTAACGCCCCGCGCCATACAGCCACCGCCCGCCGTCGAGAACGCCGCCTCTGCCGCGCAGAGCACCGCCCGTTCCAGACCAAACCACACCGCCCCATGCCTCGCGACCATGTCGTTGAGCATCGCCAGGAGACACAACACCGTCCCCTACCCTTGCCCATGCCATTAGCTGCCTGTAACATCGCCTCCGACGAGCTCACCTTGCGCCCCGACGGTCCCCTCGCTCGACTATAAATAGAAGCCACCCCCGCACGATTTCTTCACACCATCTCACTCCCCTCTACTCACTGATCGTGCCACACCAGTCTCAGAGCAAGGCGAGCACCACCTCGCTGGAATTTCACTGGAGCCTGCCGCTGCCGGAGAAGAAAGGAGCCAGCGATTGGAGCCGCCCCAGGAGAAGCCACCGGTACCAGGAGGTTCGCCGTCGTCGACTTCGTCGTTCGCCCGCCTCGCCGACCCTCGCCCGTACCCCGGTGAGCCCCCAGCAACCCTCACTGGCCGCGCTAGGTTTCATTCTCGCCGGAGCTGTCTCGCGTCGACGATGACCCTCAGCCGTTGGATTAGAACAAGATCGAACGAACTACGTTGCCCCATACCGCTTCGCCCAGCCCGTGTCACTGACGAGTGGGGACACCCACTTAAGCAGCCCGCGGGAGCACTGCGCTTAGCAGGCCGGCCCGTTAGAATTTCCCGCGCAGCCCAGCAATTCAAATTAAACATTTTCTTTTTAATTTCAAACACACTTCTGTACCCAACTTAAAAAATCAACCCAGATCGATTTAGTGCACCAAATTAGATGAAACCAATTTTGTTGGAAAGGTCTGTGAATGCTTAATCCAAGCCCGTTGTATTCAAGTCATTTGGATATGTAGATCACCCATAGCAAAAATAACAAGGCAGAAGCTTTTCTGCATTCAAACATTTTTCAAATTTAAACCATAATAGCTTTTGAGTTGATTCCAACTCTCAAAAATCACATTCAACCATACCTTTCAGAATATATAAAAATATATATATGTTACTTGCAGAAATAATGTTCAAGGAATAAAAGAATGCTTCATAAGCATTTCTAGCCACTTTAATTAATTAAAATAAAAGGGTAAAACCTTATTAAATTGTGACACCACTTTAAATCACATTCCCATGGACTACAATATGTGGTGATGACATGTGTCAACATGATCCCATGTTTAGTTTGGAGAATATTAAATCTTAAGTAGTTTTTCAATGAGTAGAAATTACTTTTCTAAAATAAAAAGACTTAAACCAATCCTTAACCTTGTAATGTTAGAGATGAGGCTAGATCACCTATAGGACCCTTGTGTGTGATGATTGCAAGTAGTTAAGTATTGTTTGGTGATTGTGTACCTCGTATTTATTCATAGACGCTAGTACCGACCAAGGATACGAGGAGGAAGGAGGATACTACGAAGAGGAAGCCGAGGAAAACTTCAACCACTGCTCTGCACAAGGCAAGCTTTACTATGCAAGCTATACTAACCAAGTTGACCAATGCAAGCTAACCCTTGCCAGATACCCTATTGTTGCCACAAACCTATGCTTGTGATATGATTATTATATGCCTTAAGCGTATGTGACCATACCCACTTGCTAAACCAATCCTAGTTTTATGGCAAGCTTCTTACTTTATTTATTTATCAAAGCTTACTTGGAGCCTACCTAAGAGTTTGGTAGATACTAGACAGTTGTGCTGAAGGTTGCATAAAGAGCATAAAATTTGGCCTAAGCTAGAAACCTTGATATCAGCTTATGATATAAGGTTGGACTTAGTTGAAACTCCACTAGTTACCACCCCTCTATTAGTACTACCTCACCTGTAGATGCTAGTGCTAAGCATAAAACTTGATCAACTTTAGATGGGAATACTTGGTAGAAAAATGGTTACGAAAACCTTGGAATGATGGATCATTCTATTGAAATGTTTTGGACATGTGTTTCCAAACACTTGATGATTTTGGTGATGAAAATGTTGAGGCATGAGCCTTAGCCCTTCATAAAACTGATGGTTGTCTGGATGTGATACCATTCCAATTTTATCGTACAACCACAATACCCGAATATTGGGTAGGGCTTGACTGGAAACTTATATACCTTAGTATTAGTTCCCTCACGGCCAAGGTCTGAGCTGAGGCTACCTTGTGAAGATTGTCCACCTGTGCAGTACCCAAGATGACAGTGGTCATGGTTGGGAGGCCAAACTCACAGGAGAGGTGCTTATACTAGGGAGTGTAATTGAAAGGTTAGGATTGATTATCCACATACTGAGTATGGTGAATTCAGGATTTGTTCCTGACGGATGTATCGAATGTTGTGGTGAAAGTGTACAATCTCTGCAGAGTGTCAAACTATTCGAATAGCCGCGTCCGCGGTTATGGACAGTTGGAGTGGCCATACTGTTCCCCCGTCAGACCCTTTTCAAAATGACTTGTGAAATGAGTTGAGACTTTGACTTGACCACAATAGAGTTGTGACCTGAACTACAAGATCCCACTTAGTAGTTATAAAATTTGTGACCAGCTTTGGAACTTAGTAGTTATAAATCTTGCTTTTGCAAAACAACCCTAGAGCCTAGTGTCTTATTATCCAAAAACCCCTTTACTTGTTAGTATTAGTTTGCGAGTACTTAAAGAGTACTCATGGCTTTGTCCCTGGCTATTCCCATGGCCAGACTATGAAGAGGAGTACCTGGAGGATGGACCCCAGGAAGGTTACGACAACTAGGATCATCTCCCATCGTCAGCATTGCCTATGACCCCGAAGATGGAGCCTCGCCTACGCTACCGTTATTATTACGTATTCCGCTGCTTGATGTTGTATTAAGGACTGGATCATGAGATCCCTATTTGTGTAAGAACTTATGTATCGTTGTAATGGATGAAGTACTATGGTATCCAATTCTGTTATGTCTCGCAAAAATGGTAATCCTAGGATTGCGATGTATGGCATAACAGGCATCTAGGATTGAAAAATCCGGGTGTTGACAAGTTGGTATCAGAGCCATCCTGACCATAGGAGACCCTAGTTAGATTGGACGCTGAACCAAAAACTTAGTTTCAAAACTCAAGAACAAAACTATTTACGAAAACTTATTCTCATTATTACCTCTTTAATTCTTTAATAAACTCCATGTTCCTCAAAAACTCTTGCAAAATATATAAAATTTTGACACAGTTGATCACTTTGCTAATCTACTCATCCTCTATTTTTATAGATGGACGTGAAGTACAGCAAGTTTTACCAACTCGGGAATGGAGGAGACCTTATCTTTGAGAGGGATCTGGATCAGCTTTCGGAACTTCTGGAGCGCCCGCATCCCGAGTTCTTCGGAGCTCAGCTCAATGATCAAGGGGGAGAAGATCTGCAGTGGCTAATTGTTGCAAGTCTCCGAGGAAAAATTGAACCTCCCACTGCGGAGGGAATTCAGTTTACCTTGAGGGAAAACAACTGGCTTGATGGACTTGCCAGAGCAATGCAGGAAGCTCTTTATCGTCTGTGTGAACAGAGCATCAATCAGATCAAGGGTACTCGCTTTGAGTTTTGCCCAAGACGTGATGCAAATGGTCAACCACTGGAAGCCCCATACCACCCCGAGCTGAAGACTCAATTGGACCACCTTAGCTTCATGATGTATGATCGTCAGCAGGAACTGGACAACTGCCGTGACTATTGCAACCACAAGTCTGCCATCATCAAGACGAAGGATCAGACCATCGCCATGCTAGCAAAGGATCGCAAGTCTCGCCGCCGTTAGCTCGACAAGAAGGAGCGCATTATTGCCCGTCTTCGCCATCGCATCTCATCTCTGGAAGAGACCATCCATGAGATAGACATGCAGTTAGAGGAAAGGGAGAATGCCGGAGAGGATCTTCGTGGAGACCCTTACTCCTACCTCAGCGATGACGATGATTTTCTAGAGGATCAGGCCATGGACTTCTTCACCGATGAGGATGATTTCGCCTTCATCGATGATGCGGAAGATGATGAAGCCACAGACTCCGAGCAGTAATAGCACTGAGCACTAGCGTAGTGAGTGGTAGTCGGTCCCACTGTATCATAGTTCCCAGAATGGTTCTTAAAACCATCTGTTTTGCTTTGTTGTGGTGTGTGTTGTACTGTGTGCTATGAGTGAATGAATGAAAAAGCAAGTGGCGAGAAAACTTGAGTCAAACTCTAAAAACTTTTCAAAGACCCAAAACCTTAGAAATTTCCCTCTTTTCTCACGATCTATATCAATCTTCAGATGCCACGTGGAGGAAGTGGTTCAGCCCCGGACCCGATCTTGCAGATCCTGCAAATGTTGACTTCTGACCACGAAGCTGAAAGAGCGGAACGTCAAGCCAACCTAGCCACTCTGCAACAGATAGCCCAGCTAGCCCACAACAACCAAGGCCATGGAAATCAGGACAACCACGGATCTAAGCTCAAGGATTTCCAGAATACCAACCCACCCGTTTTCACCAAGTCATAAGAACCCCTAGACGCCGATGATTGGCTGCAAACTATGGAGAATAACTTGGAAGTAGCCGGAGTAGAAGCCAACGAGAAAGTCTTGTTCGCCACTCACTATCTAGCCGGAGATGCCAGGGCATGGTGGAACAGTGTTCGTGCAATGACCGGAGGCCAAATGATGACCTGGGAGGAATTCAAGGTCAAGTTTAGCAGAACCCATGTGCCGCCAGGTTTGATCAAGAGAATGAGAGACGAGTTCCGAGAATTGAAGCAAGGAAGGATGACTGTAGTAGAATACCGTGACAATTTTTTGTCATTATCTAGGTATGCCCCGGATGAGATAGACACCGAAGCCAAGAAGAAAGAAAGATTCCTGAATGGTCTGCATGACGAGATGCAGACAGTGTTAGTCAATATTCCCTTTGCTGATATTGAAGCCCTTGTCGACTCCGCTATCCAGATGGAAGGAAAGATCAACCAAGCCAATGAGAACCGCAAGCGTCGCATGATGCATCAACCAGGAACCCATCAGACCCCAAAGTATCGCCCCAACCCATCTCCAGGATTTGCCCCAAGAACCAACAGACCCCCTATGACCCGTCCGACCTATCCCAACCGTGGAAACCCTAGACCCGGAGGAAATCACAACAACCCCGGCAATTCTAGCAATTTCACTCGTGCCCCACCCAAGTTCAACCCCAACCATGCTACCACCAACCCCAATACTGCCCCGAGGACTGGAAGCAATGTTGTGCCTGTCGCAGCCAAGGACAAGTCACAAGTGACCTGTTATGACTGTGGAAATAAAGGCCACTATTCCAACGAGTGCCCCAACAAGAAGAACGCTACAACCCCTAATACCAATGTCCCAGCTCAGCAGCAGCGTCGTGTCCAACCAGGGAGAAGATTTGCCCCAGGAAATTCACTCAACCGTAATGGCCGCCTTTTTCTCATGCATGCTGAAGAAGCTCAGGAAGCGCCAGACGTCGTGCTGGGTATGTTTTCTGTTAATTCAGTACTCGCAAGAGTGTTGTTTGATTCTGGTGCATCGCATTCATTTGTCACCGAGGAATTTGCATGCACTAGTAAAATTCAACCAACCAAACTGAAGCATGTGATGATTGTACAAATTCCCGGATCGACCACCAAGGCTAGGCAAATTTGCAGAGCCGTCCCTATCCGAATCCATGGCATAGATTTTTATGCTAACCTAATAGTACTCGGAACTAAAGGTTTGGAAGTAGTACTAGGAATGGATTGGATGTCCAAACATAAAGGAATGATTGACTGTGCCAAGAAAGCCATTACCATGACTAGTACCGCCGGAGTATCAGTCGAGCATATATCTGAAACCTTACCTCGCCAATTCAAGTGTAACAAGAGTCTATCCCAGCCTACCATTGACCAAGTTCGGATAGTCTGTGAATACCCCGATGTATTTCCAGATGTTTTGCCCGGTATGCCCCCAGATAGGGATATCGAGTTTATCATCGAACTAATCCCCGGAACAGGACCTATAGCCCAGAGACCCTATAGTATGAACCTGTCAGAACTAGAAGAACTGAAGAAGCAGTTGGATTCCATGTTAGAAATCGGATTAATTCAACCAAGTGCGTCCCCATGGAGGTCACCTGTCTTGTTTGTGGACAAGAAGGATGGAGGTAACCGTTTGTGTACGGATTATCGAAAGTTGAATGATGTCACCATCAAGAACAAGTACCCCTTGCCCAAGATAGAGGATTTGTTTGATCAGTTGACCGGTGCCCAGGTGCTTTCTAAGATTGATCTTAGAACTGGCTATCATCAACTCAAAATTCGTGCAGAGGATATTCCAAAGACTGCCTTTACCACCAGATATGGATTGTATGAGTATACAGTCATGTCTTTTGGATTATCCAATGCCCTCGCTTATTTCATGAACCTCATGAATAAGATTTTTATGGACTTCCTGGATAAGTTTGTCGTTGTTTTCATCGATGACATTCTGATTTATTCCAAATCGGAAGAAGAACATGAGCTACACCTAAGGACCATTCTTGGAACCCTTAGAGAGCATCAGCTGTATGCAAAATTTAGCAAGTGTGAATTCTGGTTACAGGAAGTAGGATTTCTAGGTCACATTGTATCAGCCGGAGGAATTGTCGTTGACCCTGCCAAAGTGAAAGATGTAGAAGATTGGCAAGCCCCAACCACTCAAACCCAAGTTCGTGCTTTTCTCGGATTGGCGGGATATTACCGCAAATTCGTAGAAGGATTCTCTAGTATCGCCCGACCCATGACCCAATTGCTGAAGAAGGACAAGAAGTTTGAATGGACAGACAAGTGTGAAGCGAGTTTTCAAGAACTCAAAAGGAGATTGATTTCCGCCCCAATCTTGATCATGCCGGATATCACGAAGCCCTTCGATGTGTATTGTGACGCATCCAAGATTGGTCTCGGATGTGTGCTAATGCAAGAAGGCAAAGTTATATCCTATCTATCGCGACAATTGAAGCAACATGAACAAAATTACCCAACCCATGACCTCGAGCTCGCAGCCGTAGTTCTAGCCCTGAAGACATGGAGACATTACCTTATGGGAAACCGTTGTGAGATTTATTCGGATCACAAGAGCCTAAAGTACATATTCACTCAGAAGGAGCTGAATATGAGGCAGAGAAGATGGATTGATCTAATCAAGGATTACGACCTGGACATTCACTATCACCCTGGAAAAGCCAACGTAGTAGCCGATGCCCTTAGCAGATTGCCGTGCCGCTTGAACTCCATGATTTTGAAGGAGCAACCAAGTTTGCACAAAGAGATGGAAGATTTTCGAATAGAATTAGTAAGTGAAGGATTTTTGGCTAGCATAGAACTTCAGCCCACTTTGATCAGTCAGATTAAAGAGGCGCAGAAAGGAAATGCTAGTATCGATGGAATCAAACGTCGTATCGGTACAGGCAAAGTACCCGGATTCACCGAGGACGAAGAAGGAGTTTTGTGGTACAAAGGACGCCTTTGTGTACCAGCAGATTCTGAGTTAAAAGAAGTTATCTTGAAGGAGGCTCATGATACTCTTTATTCTATCCATCCCGGAGGAACTAAGATGTATCAAGATTTGAAAGAGCAATTTTGGTGGCATAAGATGAAGAGAGAAATCGGCAGCTATATCGCCAAGTGTGATATATGTCAGCGAGTCAAGGCAGGACATCAAAGACCCGCTGGATTGTTGCAACCTTTGCAAATTCCGGAATGGAAATGGGATTCTGTAGGAATGGACTTTATCACTGGACTACCTACTTCTAGTAGGGGAAATGACTCTATTTGGGTCATAGTGGACAGATTGTCCAAAGTCGCCCATTTCTTGCCCGTTAAAACTACCTATCAGAGTTCGAAGCTAGCGGAGTTGTACATCGCTAGATCGTTAGTTTGCACGGAGTCCCCAAGAATATCGTATCGGATCGAGGAACTCAGTTTACCTCGAGATTCTGGAAGAAGGTCCAGGAAGGTTTAGGAACCCGCCTAGATTTCAGTACCGCGTATCACCCTCAGACCGATGGACAAACAGAGCGAGTAAACCAAATACTCGAAGATATGCTTAGAGCATGTGTGTTAGAATATGGATCCAAGTGGGAAGACTGTCTGCCGTTTGCAGAATTTTCCTACAACAATAGTTACCAAGCCAGTTTGCAAATGGCCCCATTTGAATTCATGTACGGAAGGAAGTGCCGCACCCCTTTGAACTGGTCGGAAGTAGGAGAGAGTCAAATTTTCGGACCTGACATCCTACGAGAAGCAGAAGAGAAGGTTCACAAGATTCGAGAGCACCTCAAGACAGCCCAATCCCGACAAAATAGTTACGCCGACAAGAGACGTCGAGACCTCGCCTTCAACATTGGAGATTTTGTTTATCTGAAAGTGTCGCCATTGAAGGGAATGCAACGTTTCCAACTCAAAGGAAAGTTAGCCCCCAGATATATCGGACCTTTCAAAATTTTGAACCATCAAGGAGAAGTATCGTATCAACTCGAGCTACCAGAAGAGATGTCAGCGGTGCACAATGTGTTCCATATCTCGTTACTTCGCAAATGTCTCGAAGTCCCCGAGAAGACCGAAGTGTTCAAGAATATCGATCATAGGACCATAGAGATCAATGATGACCTGACCTATCCCGAAGTACCCATCCGTATATTGGAAGAAGCCTTTCGAACGACCAGAACCCGAAGCATCAAGTTTCTCAAGATTCAGTGGAGCAACCACACAGAAGAGGAAGATACCTGGGAACGCGAAGATCACATCAGGACGGAGTTTCCAGATCTCTTCAAATCCTAGGTAATCTTTTCGTCCTTTTTCAAATCTCGGGATGAGATTTTGTTTAAGGGGTGAAGGTTTGTAACATCCCAAAAATATCAAACTTAGATCAACAAAACACTAATCCTAAAGTTTAGGGTTAACAAAAACTTTTCTAAATCAATTCATGAATGCATGTATATGTGTATGCATGAATTTTGAAATTCTTTAAAACCACCTTGTTTGTGTGATCCATTGCTTGTAAAATGTTTCTTAGGTGAAAAGAACATCATCTAAAACATTCCCCACACTTTTCCTAAAGAAAAATATTTCAAAACAAATATATTAAGTGAATGGTCATTTTGACCAATTTAACTCCCATGCCTACTTTGGCTGTCTCAAACTTTCAAAACCTAATAGAAACTTTTCTGGATCTTTGCACCCCTTGAATGTACTCATAACAAAGTATCAAGGCCCACTTTGTGATCATCCAGAAACTTTCAAATGCATAGTTTAAATGGCAATTCAAAATTGAATCTTCTTCATATGGGAAGATCCCACTTTTTCAAAACCCACTCAAACAAGCTCAATTTTCAAAACCCAAGCATCTGCAGACTCACCAGAACCAATCTAGCAAACCCACCAAAAATCATTTCAAAATTCAAAACTTGATTTCATGCGGCCATTTCATCAAACAGGTTGCAGACACAAATCAAACAAAACCACAAACACTATAGTGTGGAGTGTTTTGAGCCTAACTTGTTCCCTAGTTAGCTCTCACACAATCCAGTAGATCATCTAGCAAGGTTAGACCAGCACTAGCACCCCTGTGAGCTTGCCATGGCCATTAATGGTGAACAGCCGAAGCCAACCTTGTCACCCCAATGTGGACAGCAAGCTAGGAGCAGCAGCAAGCCTAGCCAGCATGTCTGGGAGGCAGCCCACCGTCCACCGCCACTGCATGTCCCAACCGCGAGCGTTGCCAAGCCCTGGACCACGCGCACAAGACACGCCCAGACCATGCCGAGCGTGCGCCAGAGCACCACCCGCGACCAGCATCCACAGACCGCGCGCCGCCCTCACCGCGCGCACACACGATCACCACCGACCCAGGAGACCGCCAGACATCCCCGTTTAACGCCCCGAGCCATACAGCCACCGCCCGCCGTCGAGAACGCCGCCTCTGCCGCGCAGAGCACCGCCTGTTCCAGACCAAACCACACCGTCCCATGCCTCGCGACCATGTCGTTGAGCATCGCCAGGAGACACAACACCGTCCCCTACCCTTGCCCATGCCATTAGCTGCCTGTAACATCGCCTCCGACGAGCTCACCTTGCGCCCCGACGGTCCCCTCGCTCGACTATAAATAGAGGCCACCCCCGCATGATTTCTTCACACCATCTCACTCCCCTCTCCTCACTGATCGTGCCACACCATTCTCAGAGCAAGGCGAGCACCACCTCGCCGGAATTTCACTGGAGCCTGCCGCTGCCGGAGAAGAAAGGAGCCAGCGATTGGAGCCGCCCCAGGAGAAGCCACCGGTACCAGGAGGTTCGCCGTCGTCGACTTCGTCGTTCGCCCGCCTCGCCGACCCTCGCCCGTACCCCGGTGAGCCCCCAGCAACCCTCACTGGCCGCGCTAGGTTTCATTCTCGCCGGAGCTGTCTCGCGTCGACGATGACCCTCAGCCGTTGGATTAGAACAAGATCGAACGAACTACGTTGCCCCATACCGCTTCGCCCAGCCCGTTTCACTGACGAGTGGGGACACCCACTTAAGCAGCCCGCGGGAACACTGCGCTTAGCAGGCCGGCCCGTTAGAATTTCCCGCGCAGCCCAGCAATTCAAATTAAACATTTTCTTTTTAATTTCAAACACACTTTTGTACCCAACTTAAAAAATCAACCCAGATCGATTTAGTGCACCAAATTAGATGAAAACAATTTTGTTGGAAAGGTCTGTGAATGCTTAATCCAAGCCCGTTGGATTCAAGTCATTTGGATATGTAGATCACCCATAGCAAAAATAACAAGGCAGAAGCTTTTCTGCATTCAAACATTTTTCAAATTTAAACCATAATAGCTTTTGAGTTGATTCCAACTCTCAAAAATCACATTCAACCATACCTTTTAGAATATATAAAAATATATATATGTTACTTGCAGAAATAATGTTCAAGGAATAAAAGAATGCGTCATAAGCATTTCTAGCCACTTTAATTAATTAAAATAAAAGGGTAAAACCTTATTAAATTGTGACACCACTTTAAATCACATTCCCATGGACTAAAATATGTGGTGATGACATGTGTCAACATGATCCCATGTTTAGTTTGGAGAATATTAAATCTTAAGTAGTTTTTCAATGAGTAGAAATTACTTTTCTAAAATAAAAATACTTAAACCAATCCTTAACCTTGTAATGTTAGAGATGAGGCTAGATCACCTATAGGACCCTTGTGTGTGATGATTGCAAGTAGTTAAGTATTGTTTGGTGATTGTGTACCTCGTATTTATTCATAGACGCTAGTACCGACCAAGGATACGAGGAGGAAGGAGGATACTACGAAGAGGAAGCCGAGGAAAACTTCAACCACTGCTCTGCACAAGGCAAACTTTACTATGCAAGCTATACTAACCAAGTTGACCAATGCAAGCTAACCCTTGCCAGATACCCTATTGTTGCCACAAACCTATGCTTGTGATATGATTATTATATGCCTTAAGCGTATGTGACCATACCCACTTGCTAAACCAATCCTAGTTTTATGGCAAGCTTCTTACTTTATTTATTTATCAAAGCTTACTTGGAGCCTACCTAAGAGTTTGGTAGATACTAGACAGTTGTGCTGAAGGTTGCATAAAGAGCATAAAATTTGGCCTAAGCTAGAAACCTTGATATCAGCTTATGATATAAGGTTGGACTTAGTTGAAACTCCACTAGTTACCACCCCTCTATTAGTACTACCTCACCTGTAGATGCTAGTGCTAAGCATAAAACTTGATCAACTTTAGATGGGAATACTTGGTAGAAAAATGGTTACGAAAACCTTGGAATGATGGATCATTCTATTGAAATGTTTTGGACATGTGTTTCCAAACACTTGATGATTTTGGTGATGAAAATGTTGAGGCATGAGCCTTAACCCTTTATAAAACTGATGGTTGTCTGGATGCGATACCATTCCAATTTTATCGTACAACCACAATACCCGAATATTGGGTAGGGCTTGACTGGAAACTTATATACCTTAGTATTAGTTCCCTCACGGCCAAGGTCTGAGCTGAGGCTACCTTGTGAAGATTGTCCACCTGTGCAGTACCCAAGATGACAGTGGTCATGGTTGGGAGGCCAAACTCACAGGAGAGGTGCTTATACTAGGGAGTGTAATTGAAAGGTTAGGATTGATTATCCGCATACTGAGTATGGTGAATTCAGGATTTGTTCCTGACGGATGTATCGAATGTTGTGGTGAAAGTGTACAATCTCTGCAGAGTGTCAAACTATTCGAATAGCCGCGTCCGCGGTTATGGACAGTTGGAGTGGCCATACTGTTCCCCCGTCAGACCCTTTTCAAAATGACTTGTGAAATGAGTTGAGACTTTGACTTGACCACAACAGAGTTGTGACCTGAACTACAAGATCCCACTTAGTAGTTATAAAATTTGTGACCAGCTTTGGAACTTAGTAGTTATAAATCTTGCTTTGCAAAACAACCCTAGAGCCTAGTGTCTTATTATCCCCAAACCCCTTTACTTGTTAGTATTAGTTTGCGAGTACTTAAAGAGTACTCATGGCTTTGTCCCTGGCTATTCCCATGGCCAGACTATGAAGAGGAGTACCTGGAGGATGGACCCCAGGAAGGTTACGACAACTAGGATCATCTCCCATCGTCAGCATTGCCTGTGACCCCGAAGATGGAGCCTCGCCTACGCTACCTTTATTATTACGTATTCCGCTGCTTGATGTTGTATTAAGGACTGGATCATGAGATCCCTATTTGTGTAAGAACTTATGTATCGTTGTAATGGATGAAGTACTATGGTATCCAATTCTGTTATGTCTCGCAAAAATGGTAATCCTGGGATTGCGATGTATGGCATAACAGGCATCTAGGATTCAAAAATCCGGGTGTTGACAACACCCCTACCATATCCAATGGCTAAGTGACCAAGGATCCGTCAAGATCAAGCACACCGTCTCGATGACGTTCTCAATTGGGCACTACAAGGACACGGTGGAATGTGACGTGGTCCCAATGACGGTTTGTCATATGTTGCTCGGAAGACCGTGGCAATATGACAAGCGTGCTTTGCATAATGGTCACTCAAACACTTACACCTTCAAATGGCTTGATAAAACTTGTGTGTTGCAACCAATGACTCCTAGCCAAATAATTGCGGACAATGCAAAGGCTTTAGCGAGGGCGCAATACACAAAAACACCTTGTGAAAAGAGTGGTGAGCGAGAGAACCACACCATAGTGAGTGAGAGCTACAAGCCAAACTCGAGTGGAAAAACTAAGAGTGTTCTTCTTGCCACCAAAAGTGAGATGAGAGAAGTGCGGAACAACCCATCCATCTTGCACTATGTCCTTGTATGCAAGGGACTAGCGCAAGGAACTAATGACTTGACAAATGTTCCTCCTTCTTTGATGGCTATTTTACAGGAATTCCAAGATGTATTTCCCGAAGAGCTTCCTCATGGACTACCTCCTCTTCGTGGAATCGAGCACCGCATCGACCTCATACCCGGCGCCCCACTCCCAAACCGCGTCGCCTATCGCACGAACCCGGAAGAGACGAAGGAAATCGAACGTCAAATCAACCAACTCGTCTCCAAAGGTTTGATCCAAGTAAGCACTAGCCCAAGCGCGGTCCCCGTGATTCTAGTTCCAAAAACGGATGATATGTTGCGGTTATGCATGGACTGCCGTCCAATCAATGCTATCACCGTGCGTTATCGACATCCTATACCGCGTCTTGATGACATGCTTGATGAGTTATGTGGAGCCACTATATTTTCGAAAATTGATCTTCGTAGTGGTTACCATCAAATTCGCATGGCCGAAGGTGATGAGTGGAAAACCGCCTTCAAGACCAAGCTTGGTCTCTATGAATGGTTGGTTATGCCTTTTGGCTTATCTAACGCCCCATCTACCTTCATGCGCCTCATGAACCATATTTTGAGATCTCTCATTGGGAATAGTGTAGTTGTTTACTTTGATGACATCCTTGTCTATAGCAAGTCACTAGAGGAGCATGTTACTCATGTTAAGGAGGTCCTTCAAATCCTTCGTCATGAAAAGCTTTATGCTAATCTCCCAAAGTGCACTTTTGCAAAAGACAAGCTGATTTTCCTTGGTTTTGTTGTGTCTTCTAATGGCATTGAAGTTGATGTCTCAAAAGTCAAGGACACACGAGATTGGCCCATCCCTACAAATGTTAGTGAACTTCGTAGTTTTCATGGGTTGGCTGGATTTTACCGTCGTTTTGTCAAAGACTTTTCTACCATTGCTTGCCCCCTCAACGAATTGACCACGAAAAATGTCACGTTCGTTTGGGGAAAAGCACAACAAAAAGCTTTTGATGAGCTCAAAAAGAGGCTCACCGAAGCACCACTTCTTGCATTGTCGGATTTCACAAAAACCTTTGAGATTGAATGTGACGCTAGTGGTATTGGCATTGGTGGCGTCCTTATGCAAAATGGGCGTCCTATTGCTTACCATAGTGAGAAACTTGATGGCGCACGCCTAAACTATCCCATTTATGACAAAGAACTTTTTGCCTTGGTTCGAGTTCTTCAAGTGTGGCAACACTATCATTGGCCCAAAGAATTTATCATCCATTCCGACCATGAGTCGTTGAAGTATCTTAAGGGCCAAGCCAATTTGAGTAAACGGCACGCAAAATGGGTTGAGTTCATGGAGTCTTTTCCTTACATTGTCAAATACAAGAAGGGCAAAGAAAATGTGGTAGCGGACGCCTTGTCTCGCAAAAACAAAAGCCTTCTTACACGACTCGAAGTAAATGTCTTGGGTCTTGATGACATCAAATCTTTGTACGCGTCCGACCCTTTCTTTGGACCAATTCTTGCAAAATGTTCAATAGACAAAGGGATAGATGATTTCTATTTGCATAAGGGTTTTCTTTTCAAACAAAACAAGCTTTGCATTCCGAAATCGTCTCTCCAACTTTTGCTTCTTCAAGAGTCCCATGGTGGAGGCCTTCTGGGTCACTTTGGCCGTGACAAGACGTATGACATGCTCTCCACTCACTACTTTTGGCCAAAGATGAAGCGCGACGTGGAGCGCCACGTCCAACGATGCACTACATGTATCCAAGCTAAGTCTAAGTCCAGCCCCTTTGGTCTTCATATTGTAGGGATTCGTAGCATGGAAAACAAAAATTTTCTAACGCATACAAACAAACAAGCCAAGATCTATCTACTAGATTGTAGCAACGAGTCGATGGAATAACTTACCCTCGAAGATTCCAAAGTGTTTAACGAGAGCGGATTCTCGTGGGTGATGTAGTCATACTCTTCCCGATCTCAAGATCGTGTAGACGATCCTTCCGGCGCTGCGTTCCGGCAGCGCTCCCGCAGTCGGTCACACGTTCGGTACTCGACGAATACCTTCCTCTCCCTTGTTCCAGCAGGCAGCGGAGGTTGTAGCACTCTCCTCGAGATTCCGACAGCACAACGGCGTGGTACCGGAAGTAGAGGGGAGATCCCGCAGGGCTTCGCCTTAAGCCGGAGCGAGTATGGTGGAGTATGAGAGAGTTCCTCGGCGATCTAGGGTTTAGACACACCAAGGAGGAGGGGCTAGAGCCGGCAACTAGGGTTCCGGGGACACCCAAGTCGGCGGCTAGGGCAAAACCCTAGGTGGTGGCGGCGGCTATGGAGGGCTGCAGCTTTCTAGGGTTTGAGGTGAGGGACTTGTGTGTCTAGAGGAGGGAGCCCTGCCCCTCCTTATATAGGTGGAGGGGCCGGCGCGCCAAGGGGGAGGGAGGGGAGTCCCTCCCCAACTCGGCTTGAAGGTGGGCCGCCGGTTGGAGGAGGGATTCCCTCCCCAACTCGGTTTCCCTCTCCTTCCTCTTTCCCTCTTTCCAATTTTAGCCGTTTGACTTTTCAAACTTGCTATTTGACTTTTCAATTTAGGATTCAATTTAATCCTTTATTTGGAACAGCGAGAACACTTAGTACATGATGCAATCATTCCAATATGCAATGACACATTCATGTACCCCTTCCCCTCCGGAGTGCCGGACATTCCGGAACCTTCTAGAACATTCCCGATGAAAACACCGGAATCATTCCCGAACTCCGAAACGGGACTTTCCTTATATGAATCTTATTCTCCGGACCATTCCGGATCACCTTGTGATATCCCGGATCCCATCTGAGACTCCGAACAACATTCGGTCTCTTTCTCATAATACCATAACTACTCAAACAACGTCGAATCCTTAAGTGTGTCTCCCTACGGTTCGTGAATTATGCGGACATGATCGAGACACTTCTCCGAACAATAACCAATAGAGGAACCTGGAAATTCATATGGCTCCCACATATTTCTACGATTACTTTGCGATCGAATGAACCACTTACATACGATACCAATTTCCCATTGTCTCACGATAGTTTACTTATCCGAGGTTATGATCGTCGGTATCTCTGCATACCTAGTTCAACCTCGTTACCGATAAGTACTCTTTTCTAGTTCCCGTGATATGTGATCCCTTGTGATCCAGTCACATGCTTGCAAGCTAATTGGAGGACATTCCACCGAGAGGGCCCAGAGTATATCTATCCGTCATATGGATGGACAAATCCCACTCTTGATCCATGTGTCTCAACCAATACTTTCCGAACACTCAATGCCACCTTTATAACCACCCAGTTACGGTATGGTGTTTGATGTCATCAAAGTATCCATCCGGTAAAGGTGATATGCATGATCTCATGGTCGAAGGAATTAGGTTACTATGTATCAGAAAGCATATAGCAATTGAACTATTGAAATGACTTGATCTTTATGCTACGCTTATCTATAGGAGTATGTCCACCATATCATTCTCCTAACGATATGAACTTGTTGTTGATAACATCTCAATGTTCATGATAGGGAAACCACAATCATTTATCAACCAACAAGCTAGTGATGTATAGAGGCTATACTAGGGACTTCAAATTAAGTTTACAAATCACACAAGTATCAATGTTTCCTTGTTAATACTATTATAGCATGAATGTAAACATTTATCATAAACACAAAGATATAATAATAACTACATTTATTATTGCCTCTAGGGCATATCTCCAACAGTCTCCCACTTGCACTACAGTCATCTAATCTAGATTACATGGTAATATACCGAACACCCATGGCAGTTTGGTGTTGGTCATGTTTTGCCCTGGGAGAGGTTTAGTCAACGGATCCGCCACATTCAGATCTGTGTGTACTTTGCAAATCTTTATATCCCCATCCTGGATATGTTCTCGAATAGCGTGAAAACGCAGCTTGATGTGCTTCAGCTTCTTGTGTGACCTTGGTTATTGAGCATTGGCTATGGCTCCCATGTTATCACAGTAGATAGACATTGGGTCCAGCGCACTAGGAACCACACCCAGCTCCGTAATGAACTCTTTCATCCATATCGCTTCTTGTGAAGCCTCCGAAGCAGCCATGTATTCCGATTCAGTTGAAGATCTCGCCACAACGCTTTGCTTTGCACTCCTCCAGCTAACTGCTGCACCATTCAAAATAAATACGTATCCAGATTGTGATTTAGAATCATCCGGATCGGTGTTCCAACTAGCATCGGTGTAACCGTTAACAACGAGATGTTCATCACCTCCATAAGAAAGAACCATATCCTTAGTTCTTCTCAAGTACTTAAGGATGTTTTTGACCGCTGTCCAATGATCCACTCCTGGATCACTTTGATATCTGCTAGTTAAACTAACAGCATATGCAATGTCGGGTCTAGTACATAGCATGGCATACATTAGAGATCCTATGGCTGAGGCATAGGGAGTCTTACTCATCCTTTCTCTATCTTCTGTCGATGTCGGACTTTGAGTTTTACTCAAGATCGTATTGGGCAACATGGGCAAGAACCCCTTCTTGCTTTCTTCCATTCCAAACTTCTTTAGAACTTTGTCCAAATATGTACTCTGTGACAATGATATTTGGCGTTTCGATCTATCTCTATAAATCTTTATGCCTAATATGTAAGCTGCTTCGCCAAGATCCTTCATTGAAAAACTATTATTCAAATATTCTTTGACACTATTAAGAAGGTCTACATCATTCCCAATCAACAATATGTCATCCACATATAGTATTAAGAATGCTACAGAGCTCCCACTCACTTTCTTGTAAATACAAGCTTCTCCATAAGTTTGTATAAAACCAAAACTTTTGATTACCTTATCAAAACGTTGATTCCAACTTCGGGATGCTTGCTTCAATCCATAGATGGACCGTTGAAGTTTGCATACCTTGTTAGCATCTTTAGGATCGACAAAACCTTTGGGTTGCATCATATACAACTCTTCATCAATGTCTCCATTGAGGAATGCTGTTTTGACATCCATCTGCCATATCTCATAATCATAATATGCAGCGATTTATAACATAATCCTCACAGACTTTAGCTTCGCTACTGGTGAGAAAGTCTCATCGTAGTCAACTCCTTGAATTTGTCGAAACCCTTTTGCGACAAGTCGAGCTTTATAGACAGTAACATTACCATCAGCATCTGTTTTCTTCTTGAAAATCCATTTGTTCTCGACAGCCTTCCGGCCATCCGGTAAGTCCACCAAAGTCCATACTTGGTTTTCGTACATGGATCCAATCTCGGATTTCATGGCTTCTTGCCATTTATTGGAATCTGGGCTCATCATCGCTTCCTCATATGTCTCGGGGTCATCGGTGTTGTCCACCAACATGACATTCATAACGGAATCATACCAATCTGGAGTGGTACGAGTTCTCGTTGACCTCCGAGGCTTTGTAGCAACTTCAACCGAAGTTTCATGATCACCATCATTAGCTTCCTCTCTTATTGGTGCAGACACCATAGGAACTTCTTCCGGTGTTGCGCTACTCGCAATTTCGAGAGAAGGTTCGACAACCTCGTCGAGTTCTACTTTCCTTCCAGTCACTTCTTTCGAGAGAAATTCTTTCTCTAGAAAGGATCCATTCTTGGCAACGAAGATTTTGCCTTCGGATCTATGATAGAAGGTATACCCAATAGTTTCCTTTGGGTATCCTATGAAGACGCATTTTTCCGCTTTGGGTTCAAGCTTGTCCGGCTGTAACTTCTTTACATAGGTTCGCATCCCCAAACTTTAAGGAACGACAATTTAGGTTTCTTCCCAAACCATAATTCATATGGTGTCGTTTCAACGGATTTAGACGGTGCCCTATTTAAAGTGAATGCGGCTGTTTCTAATGCATAACCCCAAAATGATAGCGGTAAATCTGTAAGTGACATCATAGAACGAACCATATCTAAGAGAGTTCGATTACGATGTTCGGACACACCATTACGCTGTGGTGTTCCCGGCGGTGTCAATTGTGAAAGTATTCCGCATTTCTTCATATGCTCGCCGAACTCGTAACTTAGATATTCACCTCCACGATCAGAACGTAGAAATTTAATCTTCTTGTTACGTTGATTCTCTACCTCACTTTGAAACTCCTTAAACTTCTCGAAAGTTTCGGACTTATGTTTCATGAAATAGATATACCCATATCTACTCAAGTCATCCGTGAAGGTAAGAACATAACGATAACCACCACGCGATGCTACACTCATTGGACCACACACATCGGTATGTATGATTTCCAATAAGTCTGTAGCTCGCTCCATCATACCAGAAAATGGAGTCTTAGTCATTTTACCCATCAGACGTGCTTCGCATCTTTCAAGTGATTCAAAATCAAGTGATTCAAGAAGTCCATCAGAATGGAGTTTCTTCATACGTTTCACTCCAATGTGACCAAGACGACAGTGCCACATAAAGGTCGAATTATCGCTTGATTTCAAACGTTTAGCCTCAATGTTATTGATATGTGTATTTCCACTATCGAGATTCAATAAGAATAGACCATCTATCAAAGGTGCATGTGCATAAAACATATTACTCATATAAATCGAACAACCATTATTCTCGGACTTAAACAAGTAACTGTCTCGCAATAAACAAGATCCCGATATAATGTTCATGCTCAACGCAGGCACCAAATAACAATTATTTAAGTATAAAACTAATCCCGATGGTAGATGAAGGGGTAGCGTGCCGACCGCGATCACATCAACCTTTGATCCGTTTCCCACGCGCATCGTCACCTCGTTCTTCGCTAGCTTCCGTTTATTCTGCAGCACCTGTTTCGAGTTACAAATATGAGCAACCGAACCAGTATCAAATACCCAGGCACTACTACGAGTACTAGTGAGATACACATCAATAACATGTATATCAGATATACCTTTCTTCTTGATGTTGTCGTTCTTCAGATCCGCCAAGTACTTTGGGCAATTCCGCTTCCAGTGACCTTCTCCCTTGCAGTAAAAGCGCTCAGTATCAGGCTTGGGTCCAGCCTTGGTCTTCTTCGCCGGCGTGGTAACTTTCTTACCACCCTTCTTGAAGTGTCCCTTTTGCTTAGACTTGCCTTTCTTGAATTTGGTGGTCTTATTGACCAACAACACTTGGTGCTCTTTCTTGATCTCCACTTCTGCAGATTTCAACATGGCAAAGAGTTCTGGCAACGTCTTGTTCATGTTCTGCATGTTGTAGTTCATCACAAAGTTCTTCTAACTTGGTGGTAGTGATTGGAGGACACGGTAAATCCCCAAAGCATTAGGAATCACTATACCTAAGCTTTGAAGTTTGTTTGCGTGCCCAGACATCTTAAGCACATGCTCACTGACGGAGCTGCCTTCTTCCATCTTGCAGTTAAAGAACTTTTCAGAAGCCTCATAGCTTTCAATTGCCGCATGAGTCTCAAAAATCAATTTGAGATCCTCGAAAATATCATATGGGTCTGATTCCTCAAACCTTTTCTGAAGCTCCGATTCCAAACCATATAAGATAGCACACTGAACTATGGAGTACTGATTCTTCCGAGCGAGGTAAACATTCTTTACTTCATCGGGAGCATCAGCTGCGGGTGGGTCACCCAGCGGTGCATCCAGCACATAGGTCAAATTACCAGCTGTGAGGACAATCCTCAAATTGCGGAACCAATCCGCGAAGTTGCTTCCATTGTTTTTCAACTTTTCTTTCTCTAGGAACGCATTAAAATTGATGGTAGGGGCTGCCATTGATCTACAACATATTTGCAATAGTTTAGACTAAGTTTATGACAAATTGAGTTCAAATTAATAATGAATTTAAACTAGGTGAACTCCCACTCAAAACAACATCCCTCACATTGTTTTAGTGATCACACGAACCAAATCCACTACATCAACACCGATCATCACGAGAGTTGATATAGTTTCAATGGCGAACAATCGTCATGTTCATCATATCTACTATATGATTCATGCTTTACCTTTCGGTGATCCGTGTTCCGAGACCATGTCTGTACATGCTAGGCTCGTCAAGATCAAACCTTAGTTTCTGCATGAGCAAATCTGGCTTGCTCACGTTGTATACACTTGCGGAATCTAACACACCCGATCATCACGTGGTGCTTCGAAACAACAAGCTTTAGCAACGGTGCTAGCTAAGGGTGAACACTTTATGACTTGAAATTCATGTGCATGAGGGATCATCTTATAATGCTACCGTCGTCTACTAAGCAATACAAGATGCATAAAGGATTAACATCACATGCAATTCATAATATGTGATATGATATGGCCTTTCTTCTTTGTGCTTCCGATCTCCATCTTCTAGCACGAACATGATCTTCATCATTACCGGCATTGCATCAAGGTCAATGACGCTTCTACATGGTTGTCGTCCACCGGCTTCAACTATTACAACTACTTTGAATAGACACGCGGGTCTTAACATAAACTAAAGACAACCATCTGGCTCCTGCCGGTTGCCAACTTACAATAAGGAACATTGCATACATCAAATATAATCACAATCATGGCCATATCACATCACTGCACACCCCTGCAAAACAAAGTTAGACGCCTCTACTTTCTTTGCATATTTTACGTGGTTTGGGGCTTTCAATAAGTGTTGTTCTAACTTACGAACAAGAACCACAACATTGATACTAGTATTGTTGATCACCCGTTATAAATTGGATCTTAACTATGCTAGGAGAAACAGGCACCCGCAAAGCCACTTATGCAATACAAGTTGCATGTCAAGCGTGGAGCAAGTCTCATGAACGATGTCATGTAAGGTTAGCCCGAGCCGCTTCATCCCAACATACCGCAAGATGCAAAGTACACAAGAAGCAATCAACAATAAAAGCATCAACGCCCACAATGACCATTGTGTTCTACTCGTGCAACAGATCTACATATAGACACGGCTCTGATACCACTGTAGGGATTCGTAGCATGGAAAACAAAAAATTTCTATCGCATACAAACAAACAAGCCAAGATCTATCTACTAGATTGTAGCAACGAGTCGATGGAATAACTTACCCTCGAAGATTCCAAAGTGTTTAACGAGAGCGGATTATCGTGGGTGATGTAGTCGTACTCTTCCCGATCTCAAGATCGTGTAGACGATCCTTCCGGCGCTGCGTTCCGGCAGCGCTCCCGCAGTCGGTCACGTGTTCGGTACTCGACGAAGACCTTCCTCTCCCTTGTTCCAGCAGGCAGCGGAGGTTGTAGCACTCTCCTCGAGATTCCGGCAGCACAACGGCGTGGTACCGGAAGTAGAGGGGAGATCCCGCAGGGCTTCGCCTTAAGCCGGAGCGAGTATGGTGGAGTATGAGAGAGTTCCTCGGCGATCTAGGGTTTAAACACACCAAGGAGGAGGGGCTAGAGCCGGCAACTAGGGTTCCGGGGACCCCCAAGTCGGCAGCTAGGGCAAAACCCTAGGTGGTGGCGGCAGCTATGGAGGGCTGCAGCTTTCTAGGGTTTGAGGTGAGGGACTTGTGTGTCTAGAGGAGGGAGCCCTGCCCCTCCTTATATAGGTGGAGGGGCCAGCGCGCCAAGGGGGAGGGAGGGGAGTCCCTCCCCAACTCGGCTTGGAGGTGGGCCGCCGGTTGGAGGAGGGATTCCCTCCCCAACTCGGTTTCCCTCTCCTTCCTCTTTCCCTCTTTCCAATTTTAGCCGTTTGACTTTTCAAACTTGCTATTTGACTTTTCAATTTAGGATTCAATTTAATCCTTTATTTGGAACAGCGAGAACACTTAGTACATGATGCAATCATTCCAATATGCAATGACACATTCATGTACCCCTTCCCCTCCGGAGTGCCGGACATTCCGGAACCTTCTAGAACATTCCCGATCAAAACACCGGAATCATTCCCGAACTCCGAAACGGGACTTTCCTTATATGAATCTTATTCTCCGGACCATTCCGGATCACCTCGTGATATCCCGGATCCCATCTGAGACTCCGAACAACATTCGGTCTCTTTCTCATAATACCATAACTACTCAAACAACGTCGAATCCTTAAGTGTGTCTCCCTACGGTTCGTGAATTATGCGGACATGATCGAGACACTTCTCCGAACAATAACCAATAGAGGAATCTGGAAATTCATATGGCTCCCACATATTTCTACGATTACTTTGCGATCGAATGAACCACTTACATACGATACCAATTTCCCTTTGTCTCACGATAGTTTACTTATCCGAGGTTATGATCGTCGGTATCTCTGCATACCTAGTTCAACCTCGTTACCGATAAGTACTCTTTTCTCGTTCCCGTGATATGTGATCCCTTGTGAGCCAGTCACATGCTTGCAAGCTAATTGGATGACATTCCACCGAGAGGGCCCAGGGTATATCTATCCGTCATATGGATGGACAAATCCCACTCTTGATCCATGTGTCTCAACCAATACTTTCCGAACACTCAATGCCACCTTTATAACCACCCAGTTACGGTGTGGTGTTTGATGTCATCAAAGTATCCATCCGGTAAAGGTGATATGCATGATCTCATGGTCGAAGGAATTAGGTTACTATGTATCAGAAAGCATATAGCAATTGAACTATTGAAATGACTTGATCTTTATGCTACGCTTATCTATAGGAGTATGTCTACCATATCATTCTCCTAACGATATGATCTTGTTGTTGATAACATCTCAATGTTCATGATAGGGAAACCACAATCATTTATCAACCAACAAGCTAGTGATGTATAGAGGCTATACTAGGGACTTCAAATTAAGTTTACAAATCACACAAGTATCAATGTTTTCTTGTTAACACTATTATAGCATGAATGTAAACATTTATCATAAACACAAATATATAATAATAACTACATTTATTATTGCCTCTAGGGCATATCTCCAACACATATGCCATTGCCTATTCCTTATGCACCTTGGTCGGACATTAGCATGGAATTTGTGTTAGGCTTGCCTAGATCTAAACATGGACATGATTCCATCTTTGTAGTAGTGGATCGCTTTTCTAAAATGGCACATTTCATTCCGTGCCATAAGACCGATGATTCTTCACATGTAGAAAATTTGTTTTTCAGGGAAATAATTCGGCTACACGGTGTGCCAAGAACAATCGTCTCTGACCGCGACGTAAAATTCATGAGCTACTTCTGGAAGACTCTCATGGCCAAGCTCGGCATCAAGCTCCTCTTCTCGTCTGCCTCGCATCCTCAAACCGATGGACAAACCGAAGTCGTCAATCGAAGTCTTGGCACACTCCTCCGGGTGTTGATAAAGAAGAACCTTAAAGACTGGGAGGAATGTATTCCACACGCCGAGTTCGCCTACAACCGCGCCAAGCACTCCACCACCATGAGGATCCCGTTCATGATCGTCTACGGCTTCGAGCCTCTCACCGCGCTCGATATCCTTCCACTTCCACTTCATGAACGTGCCAATATGGACGTTATCAAGCGTGCCCAAACAATGATGAAATTCCATGAAGACACAAGAGCTACGATCGAGCAACAAGTCCTTCGCCAAGCATCAAGGCTAAACAAGAACAAGAAAGAGATGATCTTTGATGAGGGTGACCTTGTGTGGATACACTTAAGTAAAGACCGCTTCCCCAAGGAACACGACTCCAAGCTCAAGCCAAGGGGTGATGGACCATTCAAGGTGCTCAAGAGGATCAACAACAACGCTTATATCATCGATATCCCAACATCAAAGTATCTCGTGAGCTCGACATTCAATGTCAAGGACCTCTCACCCTACCATGGAGAAGATGAAGTTGAGAAGGTTGAAGAGTCGAGGACGACTCTTTCCCAAGGGGGGAGCTGATGCAGCCCGTACTACGACCGCTACTACATCTACTCCCACGAGCTCCCCAAGTGGACCCATGACTCGCGCCCGAGCCAAACTCCTTCAAGCTAAGGTGAACTCGCTCCTCTCCTTGTGTGACTTCGATACACCCTTGGATGGCCTGCTACTTCATACGCATACACTGTGCATCATCAGGTATGAAGAGAAGGACCCAAGGAACGGAGGAAATGGAGCGGAAGCAACCCGTCGCTGCCAGACGCCTGCGGTACTACCGGTTGAGCCGACCGGTACTGCCGGTTCCAGTGGTCCTACTGTCCCCAGCTACCGGACGCTCCAGGAAGAACCACTCCACGCCCCAGACGCCAGCGGTACTAGCGGCCCAACAACCGGTACTACTGGACAGCGGTACTACCGCCCCCTCCTACCGCTCGCTACAGGCGACTCCGACGGAAGCTCCAGGCCCGCCAGCGGTACTACCGCCCCCGGAGCGGTACTACCGGTTGCGACCGGTACTACCGGTTGCCCGACCGGTACTACCGGTCCTGACTGAATCTGAACGCATGAGTTCGGCCCAGCGCCCTGTACCCCTTTCTATATTTTCCTAATTCGTTCCGAAACTACCCCTGTTTTGTGGCTGGACTATATATAGCCCCCACCCTCTATTGTAAACCCTAGACTTGGATAATAATAGATATTAAGGAAACCCTTTGAGGACTTATATCTATTGGTCTCATGCTCCTACCAAGGAGCACCGAATTATCCACCCCCCTCTTGGATCTTGCCTAGTGCGTTCAAGTTGTACAAGGCCTTGGGTTCTCGGTTTCTCGCCCCCAAGTCGTCAAGGTCTCACCAAGCACCTCGTCCCCCGTTGTTGGCGTGGAGAGCGAGCTTCGCCCAACACCGATCCTAGAGATTATGTTGGACCGGTTGCCACCGGCGTGAGTTATCGGCGTGTATCGTGTTTTGTGTGCGTGAGTTCGTCGGGTTCTTCGTGTGCATGTGTTCGTGGATTTCATCCCCTTTCCCCCTTTCACCGCTTTACCCTCGATTCCCGCAGAGATTCGTGAAAGATCGGGCCAACCCACGGGTTACCCCATAACACAATCCTAGGGTCTAGAGTGAAGGGATTCGCTTCTATTTACATGAGTACATTCTGGAGAAGTCCAGGCCCTCCCAGGTTTTTTCGCTGCAGGGTGTTGCCCCATGCATAGAAAGCCCAGGAAGAACGGCGTCACGCTGTGCCTCCATCAGGGAGAAGTTTATCGGGCTAGAAGAAGCAGCGAAAAGCTAGAAGAATACCATTTGTCCGAGGGTGTTAGGTAGTAGTTGTTTTCTGTAATTTCTGTGACTCGACGTGCTATACTCTATTCGTACAGAATAAAGTAGAGATAACACTACATTAGTTAATATAGTTATGTCTCCTTGTGATTAGAGTATAACACTTGCCCCTTACTGAGAAAAGTGTTTAACATTTTCCTATAGGTATTAATAATCTGAGACGTTGTGTATATACACTAGTAGAAAAGGGCCCATGCGTCCCGGTTGGTAAGGGCCATTAGTCCCGGTTGCCCAACCGGGACGGGGCAATCGGGACTAAAGCTCTAACCATTAGTCCCGGTTGCCCCACCAACCGGGACAAATGGGGCACACGTGGCGGAATCAGAGCGCGAGGGGGTGTGGAGCATTAGTCCCGGTTCGTAACACGAACCGGGACTAATAACCTGCTGCCGCGGCAGAGATTTGGCCCATTTCTCTGCCGCGGCAGAGAATTCATTTTGGCACATTTTGTTGCCGCGGCAGCATTTTCGCCACTTTTTGTGCCGCGGCAGAGAATTCATTTAGGTTGTTTTATTGTTTATTTAGTGTTTTGCACTTATCAATGAAGGAACCTTATATTACACAAGATCATCATGACAACATTACATTCAATACACGGATCGAGTTCATGCACTACATACAAAAGTTGCTATTCGATGCTACCGGCCAATTTCTTGAAAGTTGCTATTTTTAAAATTCCTATTGTCTATACACAGCCGAGTAGTATTCCCCTTGTGTGTTTAGGACTTCTGCATCCAAGAATCCCGCCAATTCCTCCTGTATTGCTCGTATGCGATCCTTTGGCAGAAGACCGTCCCGTAGACGTTCGATCTGATTTAAAAAAGGAGTCAGCCTATATGAATATGAAACTAAACACAATTTGATTGTAATTAAAAACTATAGAAATTGTTTATGTACGTGGAGTTGCTCTAAATTTCTGCCCTTCCTATCGCACGTCTGTCGGATGAACTCGCATACATAGTATCCACATAGATTGTTACCTGGTCCCTGCGTTAGGCACTTTACGACAACAGAGTTCAATCAAAATAATAATCAAGCATGATAATAACTGTATCAAAACTAGAATCAAAGAGATGCGCGGATATAGCTAGTGGTGCTTACATCTAGTGGTTGAAATGTAAGCTCCTCTTTTCAAACACCCCTAGCCTTCTTGGTGAACCGTTTCCAAGCACTGCCCGGCGTAGAAAACGAATAAAATAAGTTATTAAGTATTTGATATCATAAAATTCACGAACGTTGCCGATATAGTGTCGTAATGATTAGAATTACCGCTGGAGAAGTATCTGCATGTCCTTCCACGTCTCAAGGGGTTTATGTTTCGAGTCCATGACTAGTACACGCCCTTTGTCAAGTTGAATGATTGACAGAATATAGTGGTACCTGCGAATGCAGAACTAATCAATTATATACTTAACATCGAGTAAGCGAAATAGAAAGTGTATACAAGACAATAACGCTCACTGGAAGTTGTAAGGAAATAGTATTTCCCTTTTGGTTTCTTGAAACCTTAACGCGTGTACTATATTATCCTCCGTATCCCGGGGGCTTATTTTGAGAATAGCTTCATGAACCCAATATGGGTCAATGAAGCCAATGTCATAGATTTGTCCTCTGTTGCATTCGAGAATCTTCATTCTTCATATTAAAGTATGATTATATACATGCAATAAACAAAATATTATAGATGGAGACTAAATTAATTACAGAATTAGTACTTACAGACAATAGGCACTCATGATCGATTTGTCCAAGGCGTCTTGATTGAATAATTGAAATAGTTCATCAAATTCAATGGATATCATGTCATCCTTATCTTTCCCATGATGCTTTTTTGTAACCCTCAGCACTATCCAGTTAGCCCCGGCCCTTGTGGCATGCATGTACCAGTTATGCAATCTTCGCATTTTTGTTGGAAGATTGTTTACCTCCTCAGGTTTGACGAGAGGTTTTCCATACTGGTATTGGTATGCTACTTCACTCACGGGGAAGAACTCTAACTGGGATAAGTACTGGGCAATACTCATACCTTGAGCAGCGGCAGCTTCTCCGTATTGTGCAACTACCTCTGGATCATACTGCTCTTCGGCCCCATATTTGCTCCACCCCACATTGGTTTGAGAAATCACCTTGAGAGGGGCGCAAGTCTGTTTTGCTTGTTCTCCGAGCTGGGCAACAGATTTCCCGCTTGCATCAGTACTGCTCTTCGAGGCTTTTTGTGCTGCATGTGACTTGAGAATAGAACGCTCATAGTCTGATGACAGCTTTGGCTCGGGTTGATGAAGAGTCTTTAGCATTTTCAACACTTTGGCTTTTTCTTCTTTGGTGCTGGGGAACTCTGGCTCTTTCGGCCGCCTCAGCTTAGCGAAAAATGCTGTCGTTTCCGCATCAACGATCGCCGCAGTCTCCTCTTCAGTACAGTCATAAGCTCTCTTGGGAGGAACCGTTGGTACTTTTGGAAGAGGCTCTTGTTTATGTTTCGGCGATCGCTTACGATGCACAGTAGCGGTACGCTTACGCTTTTTATCCTGAGGCGCCGGCGATGGCTCCCGCGGCAATGGCTGCACCGGAGATTGGTGAGGCGACGGAGCCGGGTGAGGCGACGAAGACGGCTGCCGCGGCGGCGACGACCTTGCTGGAGACGGGTGAGGCGGCGGCGAAGATGGCCTTGGCGTGTGATTTCGAAGCACGATACAATCCTTCGGCCATAGAATGGTGACGTTTTTTGCGTCACCCAGCACAGTCACATCCCCTTCACCAGCAGGGTAGTGAAGATCCAAAACCTCAAAGGTGGGCATGATTTCATCCACGCCGACAATAGCGTAGCCCTCTGGAACCGGACGACTGTGGTAAGTTGGTGTGGGTCCAATTGGTAAGGCATAGCCGACCGCCACCTTCATTGATATGTTCACAACTTTGACATGTAGCTCGCAGTGTGTCATCTCTGTGATATCATCCACTGGGTAGCCAACAGGAGCCATCGTCGGTGCATCATCGGCATCGCCATTGTCATCACCCGGGACCTCGGTGGAAGCCACACTGCTTTTTCGATTATTCGATAGGCCGGTAGCATCGAATGCAGTGTGCTGCTGAGATGGGCCGGTAGTACTTTGCTCTTTAAGTGAGTTAATTTCATCTTGTTGTTGCTTTAATCGTTCTTCAATTAAACGCATTCGCTCTTTCTGACTTTCTGCTTCAACTGTCGCCCTGTCCTTACTCCTCTGACGGCTTCTATCAGGATATTTCTTCCTCTCTTCGGGAAACCCAGTCCTCCATGATTGGGAGCCTATTGTGCCTCGTGTTCGTCCATCATGTTCCTTATTTCCAAGGGCGAGTGTGATCTCATCATTCTCTCTATCGGGAATGAAGTCCCCATCTTTAACAGCCTTTACTGCTTTTCTCATCCTCTCGATTGGCAAGGGTTCTTCTTTATGTCGTATGTTATATATACACCTCCCTTCCGAGTCCAACGTGCCCCCATGCCCGTAAAACCAATTCCTTGCACGTTCTACCCAATCGTCTGTCTCTGGGGTGATATTTTTATCACGCAGTTCCTCCTCAAGTTTCTCCCACTTAGGAATGCCAACCTTGTAGCCACCTTGCCCCATAGTATGGTGATACTTCTTCTTAGCACCATTCAGCTTATTCGTTTCAGCCCCATAAACATGTTCCCTCTTCATCCGCATTAGCAGGCCTATTCCAATTTCTAATGGTGATCAGGATTAAGTCCCTAACGATTACTCCGCATTGTGCCACAAATTTGGTTGCGACAACTTCGGGAGCTGTCGGTCTGCCGTCTACAGCGACATCTTCGATCCTGAACCTCTCATGGTCTTGCAACTTTTTGGTTGGGCCTCGTCTGCTCTTTTCAGTAGATTCCTTCGATCCGGAGGGCTAAAAGAAGAAAGATCGCCGTTACTATTTCTATATAGATAGTAGATGATTAATTAATGAATTGATTTATATTACATGCACCTTGCCGGAGCGGTCGTCTTCTCGATTACACAAGGCATCGCCTTCTCCCTCGCGGAAGGCAACACCTTCAACCTCAAACAAGTTGTCTACTCCGGTAAAAAGAGGATCACCCTCACCGGAGTTGTTCAGAAACGTTGATACGTCTAAATTATCTTCTCCACGGATCACACCTTGGATCAACTCTTCCTTTTCTTCGTCTCTGACGTGTGGGTCCATATTTTCTGCATAGGTGGAAAAACGAATAAGTCAAAGCGGCTAAAGGAGAAAGTTAAAGAGAAACCCTAATATATACATACACAATAATAAAAATGAAGAGAAACCCTAAACCTAGCTACAAAAAGGAAACCGTGTAGTAGATAGGTAACTCTAGCTAAAATCAACTAAAATCAATATTCCGGAGTTCCGAGGGGTGTAAAACCTAGTTCGGAGAAACCTCGGATGCATATGAGAGGGGAACATGAGTATAAGGCTACAAAAGGGAAACTATCCAGCAGATAGGTAACACTAGATACTAACAAAGTACCATATTGGAATCGATCTCGATCTCGATATCGTATTCTACCGAGAAGAACCAAATCACCGGAAAGAAAGGGAAACAATCAACACATGGCATCGATGCAATGCTCAAGCAATGATGATGATAAGACAAGTTAATGTGCATTGGAATGTAACCCTAAAGCATGCTCGACAAGTTAATCGGGGTTCCGAGGGGCGCAAACCCTAACTCAAGGAACTCCGGAATCACCTGTTAGGGTTACTAGGGTGTTCTAATTAAACTTGTTATTTAAGTTGTTGAACAATGCTGATTATGGCATAGATAGATAGTTCTCATTTTTCTGAACATTTTGGTATATTATTTGTATTTTTCTGAATTACAGATTAAAAGTTATTGAATTTACAAGTTTTATTCAAATTCTAAAATTATTAAATCAAATGTTTAAACCTTTTGCACCATAGTATGACAAGGATAATGATATGACAAGTTAATTTGTATTAAAAAGTAACCCTAAGACATGCTCGGCAATTTAAACGGGGTTCCGAGGGGTGAAAACCCTAACTCGGCGAAACTCCGGAGTATATGAGAGGGGTTGATTTTGTTTTCTAATTAAACTTGTCTTGAAAGTTGTTAAACAATGCATGATTATAGGTTAAATAGTTAGATCTCATTTTTCTGAACATTTTGATATATTATTTGTATTTTTCTGAGTTATAAATAATTAATTATTGAATTTACAATATTATATCAATTTATGGATTTAATTAAACCATTTCTGAATTTAAACAAAACAGAAAACATTTTTTACACCGCCAATGCTAGCCACAGTGGCTGACATAGGGGCCCGTGGCCACCTCAGCCTCCACGCAGGGACCGGGGCACCTAGCCACAGTGGCTGACAGAGGGGCCCGTGGCCACCTCAGCCTCCACCTGGACCAGGCCACGGCTAACCTGCACCATAGAGGCACCTAGCCTCTAAGGCTGACAGGTGGGACCGGGGCGACGCGGGCCCCACGCGGTAGCCACGTGAGCACCACGTCACCACGACGGGCGGCGCGGCAGACGGTGGTCGACGACGACCCTGGGGAGCGCGTGGGACTGCGGGGTTGTGCGCATTCGAAAGAGCTCGTCGAGGCGAACCATATGGTGGCTGCGCCGCCCATTATTGGTCGCCGGAGCGACGAGCACAGCGGCGGACAGAGGCGGGGGCGACAGATGGTCGTCGCGGTAGAGCTAGAGAGCGACGGGGAGCGTGTGAAGAGGTGCTAGAGCACCAGTGGCTCACCACGAACGCGATGCCGGGGTCGGGGAAGCAAGGGGTGGCCGAACGGAGGCGAATCGACGGCGGCCGGAGCTCGGGAAGATGGGTTGCAGAGCTTGATTAAGGCCGAGCGGGGACGATTCCTTTGGCGTAGAGACGCAGTCCAGCACGGCGGAGCTCCTCGGCGACGAGCTAAGCGGGCAGCCTGCCGGCGTTGTGGGGGGGGTTCCTGTGTGCGCGCGTCGATGAATGAGATGGGGAAGAAGAAGAAGAGGAGGGGCACCCAGTTATAAACGAAGGGCCTTTAGTCCCGGTTGGTGGCTCCAACCGGGACTAAAGGGGCATACGTCACCAACCGGGACCTATACTCCAATATTTTCAGCAGACCAAGGGTTGGCGCGCAGGGGGTCTTTAGTCCCGGTTGGTGGCTCCAACCGGGACATATTCCCCTGTTTTCAAAAAATTTCAGGTATTTTCTCTCTGTTCCCGCCTTATTTTTTATTTTGGGGTTTAAATTTGTATTGTTTTTTAAATGATAATTAATTTGGAATTTAGAAAAACTTTAAACATAAAAAGTGTTTGGATTTGAATAAATAATTCAAAACCATTTTCTGTTTTAAAAAATAATTAATGTAACCATTTAAAATATGAACCATTTACAATTAAAAATGAATTAACTTATTTTTTTAATATCAATTTGGAATTTAGAAAAACTTTAAACATAAGAAGTGTATGGATTTGAATAAATAATTCAAAAACATATTCTATTTTTACAAAATAATTAATGTAACCTTTTAAAATGAATTAACTTATATTTTTGAATATTAATTTGGAATTTAGAAAAACTTTAAACATAAAAAGTGTTTGGATTTAAATAAATAATTCAAAAACATTTTCTGTTTTAAAAAATAATTAATGTAACCATTTAAAATATGAACCATTTACAATTAACAATGAATTAACTTATATTTTTTAATATCAATTTGGAATTTAGAAAAACTTTAAACATAAGAAGTGTATGGATTTGAATAAATAATTCAAAAACATATTCTATTTTTAAAAAATAATTAATGTAACCTTTTAAAATGAATTAACTTATATTTTTGAATATTAATTTGGAATTTAGAAAAACTTTAAACATAAAAAGTGTTTGGATTTAAATAAATAATTCAAAAACATTTTCTGTTTTAAAAAATAATTAATGTAACCATTTAAAATTTGAACCATTTACAATTAAAAATGAATTAACTTATATTTTTTAATATCAATTTGGAATTTAGAAAAACTTTAAACATAAGAAGTGATAGGGGACGGCCATGAAACCTTGAACATGATAGGTCATTTTGTGAAGGTTTTTTCGAAACATGATCAATATACCAAGTCTGGTATTTTTCCTTTCAACTATGTAACATAATATGACACCACGCGAAGGATTTTCATTGTTCGGATTTTTTTTTGAATTTATTATGCCCGTTTTGAATTATCTGAATTTCTAACTATGGTCGAACCGGTGTGCATGAAGATAGGGGACGGGCATTGTTAGAACTTGCATTGGATCTCTGAAGAAACCACATATTGCGAGTCTAAAAATGATTTTTTCAAAAAATCACGGGCGGTAGATCATGTACCTGTAGTACAAACCGGACCCACTTCCTACCGATTCGGCAGACATTTGTCCTTTTTACCCGGGATGGACGAAAAGGTTTGAGATTTACCGGTTGGGATATAGTCCATGTAAGGTGGTCTAGTAGTTTAGGAAAATAGGACGGTAGCATTCTGAAACGGCATTTTGGTGGTTACTTCACAAAACGACCCGTTTTTTGCGCTCGGAAAATGGAAAAGGGCTTTTCCGTGCGACAAAAAGGAAAACTTCCTCCTGCAACATTGTTCTCCATACCAATGTCCACACACATGCATAATATGGGCACAACATCACAAACTATGCCGTGATTCAGCACATAACATCGGTCATTTGGACCGAAAGCCATGAAACCTCGAACATGATAGGTCATTTTGTGAAGGTTTTTTCGAAACATGATCAATATACCAAGTCTGATATTTTTCCTTTCAACTATGTAACATAATATGACACCACGCGAAGGATTTTCATTGTTCTGATTTTTTTTGAATTTATTATGCCCGTTTTGAATTATCTGAATTTCTAACTATGGTCGAACCAGTGTGCATGAAGATAGGGGACGGGCATTGTTAGAACTTGCATTGGATCTCTGAAGAAACCACATATTGCGAGTCTAAAAATGATTTTTTCAAAAAATCACGGGCGGTAGATCATGTACCTGTAGTACAAACCGGACCCACTTCCTGCCGATTCGGCAGACATTTGTCCTTTTTACCCGGGATGGACGAAAAGGTTTGAGATGTACCGGTTGGGATATAGTCCATGTAAGGTGGTCTAGTATTTTAGGAAAATAGGACGGTAGCATTCTGAAACGGCATTTTGGTGGTTACTTCACAAAACGACCCGTTTTTTGCGCTCGGAAAATGGAAAAGGGCTTTTCCGTGCGACAAAAAGGAAAACTTCCTCCTGCAACATTGTTCTCCATACCAATGTCCACACACATGCATAATATGGGAACAACATCACAAACTATGCCGTGATTCAGCACATAACATCGGTTATTTGGACCGAAAGCCATGAAACCTTGAACATGATAGGTCATTTTGTGAAGGTTTTTTCGAAACATGATCAATATACCAAGTCTGGTATTTTTACTTTCAACTATGTAACATAATATGACACCACGCGAAGGATTTTCATTGTTCGGATTTTTTTTTTGAATTTATTATGCCCGTTTTGAATTATCTGAATTTCTAACTATGGTCGAACCGGTGTGCATGAAGATAGGGGACGGGCATTGTTAGAACTTGCATTGGATCTCTGAAGAAACCACATATTGCGAGTCTAAAAATGATTTTTTCAAAAAATCACGGGCGGTAGATCATGTACCTGTAGTACAAACCGGACCCACTTCCTACCGATTCGGCAGACATTTGTCCTTTTTACCCGGGATGGACGAAAAGGTTTGAGATTTACCGGTTGGGATATAGTCCATGTAAGGTGGTCTAGTAGTTTAGGAAAATAGGACGGTAGCATTCTGAAACGGCATTTTGGTGGTTACTTCACAAAACGACCCGTTTTTTGCGCTCGGAAAATGGAAAAGGGCTTTTCCGTGCGACAAAAAGGAAAACTTCCTCCTGCAACATTGTTCTCCATACCAATGTCCACACACATGCATAATATGGGCACAACATCACAAACTATGCCGTGATTCAGCACATAACATCGGTCATTTGGACCGAAAGCCATGAAACCTCGAACATGATAGGTAATTTTGTGAAGGTTTTTTCGAAACATGATCAATATACCAAGTCTGGTATTTTTCCTTTCAACTATGTAACATAATATGACACCACGCGAAGGATTTTCATTGTTCTGATTTTTTTTGAATTTATTATGCCTGTTTTGAATTATCTGAATTTCTAACTATGGTCGAACCGGTGTGCATGAAGATAGGGGACGGGCATTGTTAGAACTTGCATTGGATCTCTGAAGAAACCACATATTGCGAGTCTAAAAATGATTTTTTCAAAAAATCACGGGCGGTAGATCATGTACCTGTAGTACAACACTAATAATAGGGGTGAGTGTCGACATTATGTCGTGCGGCTTGTACTTTGTCCCGGATGGTGTCACCAACCGGGACTAAAGATGAACCTTTAGTCCCGGTTGGAGACACCAACCGGGACTAAAGATGAGTCAGCACTAATAATAGGGGTGAGTGTCGACATTATGTCGTGAGTGTCGACATTATGCCGAGCTGCTTGTACTATAAATATGCATCCTTGTGAGTCCAGTCCTCCAGCCAGTTTGAGGCATCTCCAAGATGGTTTTAGAGAGCAGGGACACCACTACGGCCAGTTTCAGGGAGATGCCGACGGAGCCCAGTCCTCCGGCATGGGAGATGCCGACGGAGCCCAGTCCTCCGGCATCTCCGAGAAACTGGTCATAGAGGCACTCCCTAATATGTGAAATTAGTTAGCTCCGAGGCGTATTGATCTAGTTAGTGAAGTTACAAGCTGCAAGATGGTTTTCGAGAGCAGGGACACCACTACGACCAGTTTCAGGGAGATGCCGACGGAGCCCAGTCCTCCGGCATCTCCAAGAAACTGGTCATAGAGGCACTCCCGGTCCAGCCACAAAATGGGACTAACACTCAAGACATTTATTAATATTAAAAACTGAGACTACAAAACCGGGACTAAAGGCCACAAACCGCGAAAGATAACCTTCGGTCAAGCCACAAACCGCGAAAGACATGAACTAGAGTTACATAATATGAGCATGAACTTCTTGGCATATGTCATTCCTTATGACCGCTTCAGACGTAACCATGGAGCATCTTCTTTACTTAACGGAATGCTTGGGTCAGTTTTCACTGTGAAGGGCGGAATTTCATCAAACTTATTATAATCTTCTGACATGTCTGTCTTGTCCTTGATTCCCACGATGTTTCTTTTCCCTGAAAGAACTATGTGACGCTTTGGCTCATCATATGATGTATTCGTTTGCATATTTTTTCTTTTTTTTGGTCTGGAGGACATGTCCTTCACATAGAAAACCTGAGACACATCATTGGCTAGGACGAATGGTTCATCTCTATAACCAAGATTGTTGAGATCCACTGTTGTCATTCCGTACAACTGGTCTATCTTTACCCCTTCCCCATTCAGGTTGACCCATTTGCAGCGAAACAAAGGGACCTTAAAAGAGACTCCATAGTCTAGTTCCCATATCTCCTCTATGTAACCATAATATGTGTCCTTTTGTCCATTCTCGTCTATTGCATCAAAGCGGACACCACTATTTTGGTTGGTGCTCTTTTTATCTTGGGCGATCGTGTAGAATGTATTCCCATTTATTTCGTACCCTTGGAAATTCAATACAGTAGAAGATGGTGACGCGGCCAACAAGTATAGCTGATCTCCAACAGTGGTGTCATTCAAGAGATGTGTCCGCATCCAACCACCGAAAGACTTCATGTGTTCATCTGTAATCCATGATTCAGGCTTCCCCGGGTTTTTGGAGCGTACAATATTCTTGTGTTCCTCGATATACGGAGCTGCCAAGGTGGAATTATGTAGAACTGTGTAGTGTGCTTTAGTGAAAGAATCCCCGTCCCTACATATCATTGCTTTCTTTCCCAGCGTGCCTTTTCCACTTAGTCTTCCCTCATGCCGCGAGTCAGAAACACCAATCGGCTTAAGGTCAGGAATAAAGTCAACACAAAACTCAACGACCTCCTCTGTTCCATATCCCTTGGAGATGCTTCCTTCTGGTCTAGCACGGTTATGAACATATTTCTTTAAGACTCCCATGAACCTCTCAAAGGGGAACATATTGTGCAGAAATACCGGACCGAGAATGGCAATCTCTTCCACTAGATGAACCAGGAGATGCGTCATAATATTGAAGAAGGATGGTGGGAACACCAATTCAAAACTAACAAGACATTGTACCACATCCTTCTATAACCTTGGCAGAATATCTGGATTGATTACCTTCTGAGATATTGCATTGAGGAATGCACACAGCTTCACAATGGGTACTCGAACATTTTCCGGTAGAAGCCCCCTCAATGGAATCGGAAGCAACTGCGTCATAATCACGTGACAGTCATGAGACTTCAGGTTTTGGAACTTTTTCTCTGCCATATTTATTATCCCCTTTATATTAGATGAGAAGCCCGACGGCACCTTGATACTGTAAAGAACTTCAAAAAAGATTTCCTTCTCTGCTTTGGTAAGAGCATAGCTGGCACGACTTAAGTGACGCCCTTTATCCGTCTTGTTATCTGTATGCATGTTCTTTGGATCTTTCATAATTTGTTGGTCCTCCCGTGCTTCAGGTGTATCTTTTGTCTTCCCATACACGCCTAGGAATCCTAGCAGGTTCACGCAGAGATTCTTCATCACGTGCATCACGTCGATTGAAGATCGGACACGCAGGACTTTCCAATATGGCAGCTCCCAAAATATAGATTTCTTCTTCCACATGGGTGCGTGTCCTGTAGCGACGTCGTTCGGAACTGATTGACCGCCGGGACCCTTTCCAAAGATTACTTCTATGTCCTTGACCATACCAAATACATCATCACCAGCAGGGAGTTCAGGCTTCTTCCGGTGATCTGCCTCACCTTTGAAATGTTGGAGATATGCCCTAGAGGCAATAATAAATGTAGTTATTATTATATCTTTGTGTTTATGATAAATGTTTACATTCATGCTATAATAGTATTAACAAGGAAACCATTAATACTTGTGTGATTTGTAAACTTAATTTGAAGTCCCTAGTATAGCCTCTATACTTCACTAGCTTGTTGGTTGATTAATGATTGTGGTTTCATTATCATGAACATTGAGATGTTATCAACAACAAGATCATATCGTTAGGAGAATGATATGGTGGACATACTCCTATAGATAAGCGTAGCATAAAGATCAAGTCATTTCAATAGTTCAATTGCTATATGCTTTCTGATACATAGTAACCTAATTCCTTCGACCATGAGATCATGCATATCACCTTTACCGGATGGATGCTTTGATGACATCAAACACCACACCGTAACTGGGTGGCTATAAAGGTGGCATTAAGTGTTCGGAAAGTATTGGTTGAAACACATGGATCAAGAGTGGGATTTGTCCATCCACATGACGGATAGATATACTCTGGGCCCTCTCGGTGGAATGTCATCCAATTAGCTTGCAAGCATGTGACTTGGTCACAAGGGATCACATATCACGGGAACGAGAAAAGAGTACTTATCGGTAACGAGGTTGAACTAGGTATGCAGAGATACCGACGATCATAACCTCGGATAAGTAACATATCGTGAGACAAAGGGAAATTGGTATCGTATGTAAGTGGTTCATTCGATCGCAAAGTAATCGTAGAAATATGTGGGAGCCATATGAATTTCCAGATTCCTCTATTGGTTATTGTTCGGAGAAGTGTCTCGATCATGTCCGCATAATTCACGAACCGTAGGGAGACACACTTAAGGATTCGACGTTGTTTGAGTAGTTATGGTATTATGAGAAAGAGACCGAATGTTGTTCGGAGTCTCGGATGGGATCCGGGATATCACGAGGTGATCCGGAATGGTCCGGAGAATAAGATTCATATAAGGAAAGTCCCGTTTCGGAGTTCGGGAATGATTCCGGTGTTTTCATCGGGAATGTTCTAGAAGGTTCCGGATTGTCCGGCACTCCGGGGGGGGAAGGTACATGAGTGTGTCATTGAGTGATTGCATCATGTACTAAGTGTTATTGCTGTTCCAAAAACATGAAAGTCAAATTGGCAGTTTGAAAGTCAAACGGCTAAAACAGGAAACTGTGGGAAACAGGAAACTGTGGGAAACAAGCAAGAGGAGTTGGAACCAACCTGGAGGAGGAGTTGGACTCCTCCAGGACGGCGCCCAGCCCAAGGCCGAGTTGGGGAGGGACTCCCTCCCTCCCCTGGCGCGCCAAGGACCTCCCTCCCATAAAAGGAGGGGCAGGGCTCCTCCTAGAGACACATAACTTTCTACTCTAGATCTCCGGTTTAGAGCCGTTTTGGTTTAGAGCTTCTAATTGCTTTAGCCAACAGTTTAGAGCCTTCTAATTGGTTTAGAGCCTTCTAATTGGTGTGTCTAATTACTAGACCACTAATAGCCTCTCTCATAAGCTCCACCATACTCGCACCGGCTTAAGGCGAAGCCCTGCGGGATTTCCCCTCTACTTCCGGTACCACGCCGTTGTGCTGCCGGAATCGCGAGGAGAGTACTACAACCTCCGCTGCCTGCTGGAACAAGGGAGAGGAAGGTCTTCGTCGAGTACCGAACGTGTGACCGACTGCGGGAGCGCTGCCGGAACGTGGCGCTGGAAGGATCGTCTACACGATCTTGAGATCGGGAAGAGTACGACTACATCACCCACGAGAATCCGCTCTCGTTAAACGCTTTGGAATCTTCGAGGGTAAGTTATACCATCGACTCGTTGCTACAATCTAGTAGATAGATCTTGGATTGTTTGTTTGTATGCGATAGAAATTTTTTGTTTTCCATGCTACGAACCCCTACATGAAATGCTTGCCTTTCTTTCTTACGGGATGATTGGTCGGAAGAAATCGTCGATTCGCTAGGTACACAACCTTCTTGCATTTATGCTAATATGTACCTTCGGTCTTATCTAAACAGTGGGTGCATGCCTTATATCCTTTGTTTGTCTGTCCTGAAAGGTTACTAAGAGCAGGCCAATCATTGATGGTTACGAATAACAACCCTCGTAGATTAAATGGCTCCTGTTTGTTCTCATCCCACGCACGTACACCTGGTTTGCCCCACAACTGTAAGAGTTCTTCAACTAATGGCCTAAGGTACACATCAATGTCGTTGCCTGGTTGCTTCGGGCCTTGGATGAGCACTGGCATCATAATGAACTTATGCTTCATGCACAACCAAGGAGGCAGGTTGTAGATACATAGAGTCACGGGCCAGGTGCTATGACTGCAGCTCTGCTCCCCAAAAGGATTCATGCAATCCGTACTTAGACCAAACCATAAGTTCCTTGCGTCACCTGCAAAGTCTGGGAAGTCTCTCTCGATTTTTCTCCACTGTGACCCATCAGCAGGGTGTCTCAACTCCCCGTCTTTCTTACGGTCTTCTTTGTGCCATCGCAACAACCTGGCATGCTCTTTGTTTCTGAACATGCGTTTCAACCTTGGTATTATAGGAGCATACCACATAACCTTAGCAGGAACCCTCTTCCGGAGGGGCTCTCCCTCAACATCACCAGGGTCATCTCGTCTGATCTTATACCGCAACGCGTTGCATACCGGACATTTATCTAAATTCTCATACTCCTTACCGCGGTAGAGGATGCAGTCATTAATGCATGCATGTATCTTTTGCACATCTAATCCCAGAGGATAGAGAGTCTTCTTTGCTTCGTAGGTACTCTCGGGAAGTTCGTTATGTTTTGGAAACTTCGGCTTCATTATTTTCAGCATCTTTTCAAATGAGGAGTCAGTTAGACCACACTCTGCCTTCCATCGCAACAATTCCAGTGTGGTACCGAGCTTTGTGCTGCCATCTTCACAATTTGGGTACAACAATTTCTTGTGATCTTCTAACATGCCCTCTAACTTCAACTTCTCATTTCTGTTTCACAGTCTCGCTTTGCATCAGAAATGACCCTACCAAGTTCATCAGCCGGCTCATCTGATGCCCGTTCTTCACCTTTTTCCTCTCCATTGTCTTCCATTGCAGTATCACTGTATTCAGGAAACATATGATGATAGTTGTTATCATCATCTTCTTCTTCACCATCTTCCATCATAACCCCTCTTTCCCCGTGCTTGGTCCAGCAATTATAGTTGGGCATGAAACCTTTCATAATCAGGTGGCCGCGAATGATTTTCGAGGAAGAGTACTCCTTGTTGTTCCGACATTGAACACATGGACAACGTATAAATCCATTCTCTTTGTTTGCCGTAGCCACATCGATAAATTTATCCACGCCTTTGATATACCCGGCTACCCGCCGGTCACCGTACATCCATTCCCGACCGTTCATCTGCATTATATAAGTAAGTTTATCAAAAAACAGGACATCATAAATAGTGAAATAACCAATTCACACCGACACATGAATTGTATCAATGACCTAGAAAAGATAAGATTGCTAACCTCGATCGAGGGAAATAAAGAGGAGAAAGCTCAAGTGTGTCTCGGACACCTTCTATATTTTTGTTCTATGAGAAATTCAACGGGATTTTTCACTCAAACATTTCAACAAACACCTTCAATGCATGCATGAAAAAAAACTAGCACACACCCTCACACCTTACACCATTCGAAAAAACAGAGTGGAGGCAGAGGGGGCTGGGGCGTTGCATTTATAGAGGGCAAGGGGTCTTTAGTCCCGGTTGAAGCCAGCAACCGGGACTAAAGGTGCGTGTCACGCCACGTGGCTGTGGCCAAACCTTTAGTCCCGGTTGGTGGCTCCAACCGGGACGCATGCCCCCTTACCAACCGGGACCCATGCCCCCTGGCCCCGTGCCCGCTCCAACCGGGACGCGTGCCAGCATTAGTCCCGGTTGGTGGCGCAACCGGGACTAATGCTCCGAGGGGTCGCGAACGGATGGCCCTTTTTCCTTTAGTGATATTCTTCCAATGTTTGTATACATAATTTTGCCAAAGAAAATGTTTGTATGCGTAAAAACGGTTTTCCAACAACAAACGTAACTACTAGAAAAATCTTTTGTGGTAATTAATGCTTAACTTTTTACATCACATCCAAACCAACAATTGTGTGATCATAACATGGAATTTGTTATAACATGGAATTGGTTGAGCGCAACAATGTGACAAACATGTTTAGGATACCGAGCACGCTACCATCCACAAACACTATTATAAACCATTTCAATGGGAGTTTTGAAGCAAAGTACAGTACATATATATAGTATAATAGTATGCTTTTCGAAAAAAAAATGGTATGCATGCTGGTACGAGAATCTGAACACGGAGAATAGCATTAGACAGATCACGGACTAGCAGTGCTTACGGATTACAGATTAATGAATCCGGTAATAATACAGAGGACGTGTAGGTGTGGTGCGCACGCACGATTGGAGCTTCCAAATTGCCATTTTTCTAACAGAAGAAGAAGGGTCGTCCGTGCATTTTTTTTTTCGATAATAATAAAAAAAAAAAATCGTGCTCCTCCCACTGGCGCGGCGGTGGGGCTCACTGGAGGGACAACCACTTGGCACGGCCGCCGGATCATCCGCTGCGCAACCTGTCCGAGCGATCGAGCTGCCAGTGCCGGGGGGCAGACATGATGGGATTATATATGATCCTGGTGCCATGGATGCCGATCTCTCTGTTTCGTTCTCCGTATCCCGCTGTCACCGTCGTCGTCCGTGTGCCCAATCCTGTCATCATGCGCGCGTACGTGCGTCTTGAAACGTTTTTCATCGAGCGCTGCTTCCGAGAAAGAAAAAACGGTAGACCTTCGCCCGGATACATTTCCTCAAGTTGTCATCACGTGGAACCAGTGCAAAGGTACAGACAGAATAGACAAAATTGATCCAAAGTTTAAAGAAATCCATGAAATAAACTTGTGACAAAAAATATTTCACTCAACTAACCCTTTTAGGTAACGCGTTATGATCAACAGGGTACGCACCAGTATCCACAAACAAACTTAAATTAGCCAATTCTCTGAGAGACGTTAGGATTGTTGAAGTATATAAGTGGATTGCACTAGCCCTTTTCATCAGTTAGGACTTTTGGTTGCGTTGGCTAGTGCATGAAACTTGACATGGTATCAGAGCCTAAGGTCTCGAGTTCGAGTCCTGGCTTTCGCAATTTATCGTAAAATTATTGTTGATCTACCTATATCCACGTATAGGCCTCTTGAGTCATACGTGAGTTTCGCGCGCCGTCGCTCTCTTCCGGTTGCATGCGCTGACTTTTCCCCATCACACGTGAGAGGGGGTGTTAAAGTGTATAAGTGGATTGCACTAGTTCTTTCCATCAGTTCGAACTTTTGATTGCGTTTGCTATTGCATGAAGTTTGACAATGATCAATAGTGTAGCGCCTCTCCAAAATACGCTACACTTCTTGCCATCACTATACGAAACAACGCCTATATGTAAGACACTACATAGTCTATATTATTCTTCCCAAAGGTACATGTGCAGCCGCACTGAAAGGGCTCTTTGTTGCCCGACCACACTTTGCCAAGCCTAATTTGGCAAGTGTGTCTCAGTCACAAAAGCGTGGCATAGAAAATGGAAGCAAAGTCTGCCAAACTTGACAAAAATTTCATCCTATGACAGATGGCCATGTACATGGTTAATAAAGTGTGGCCAACCAAAACGTGACAAAAAAGCAAATACATACAAATTCGCTAAACTTTGGTTTGGCAAACAGTGAGTCCGGAAACCAAACACCACAGTTGAATCTTCCCAAGGGCACACACGGACGGATTTGACCACTGGTAGTAGTATGTTTTAAGCACGTCGAGTCGTAGCCTTTAATGGCGGTTGTATCGCCTGTTGCCCCCTTATATTTTGTAACCTCGATCCGTCCTCTATGACGTATCCTTTAGAAAAAATATTGTTGTATCTCTGATCAAGGTTTACATTTTTTTGCTTTGGTGTCCTTACCCCCTTCTTGAAACTTTGACAAACAGAAATTCATGGACGACCAGAATCGCACGATACCATTCTGTTTTGAAAACCGTAAGAACCCACCCGAAGCCTGTATGACCCTCTTAGAGCACCATACACGTATACTCATGTGTCTGCTGGAGTCGAAAAGTCAAAAGGTATATAGCAGCGGCGACAAACTATCAAAACATGGCACACAAGGACGTGAAACACGATAATGGGAGATGGGATCTGCTGGTTGGAATATGAAGTATACCCTCACTAGTGCAGGCCACCCCCTTTAACTCCGGTTGGGAGGGCCCTCTAACAGCGGTTCCCCAACCGTTGTTGAGGGTTCGGGTATGAACCGGTGTTAAAGGGTGGCGCACGTGGGGCTGCCGCAGGCCTCAGCCCCCCCCCTTCTTCTGCCGCGGCAGACTTCTGCCTCTGCCCCGTTCTGGGCGTATTTCTGCGGGAGGGGGGAGCGAGGGGGAATCGATCGGGAGCGGTATACACAAACATCGTCATCGGTACATACGAGTACATGAATAATTAAGCAACTATTATTATACACAAACATGGAATTGATCTAGGCTTAAGGCCTCGTACGTATTGTGGGGAATGAAACCAGACATGGAATTGATCTAGGCTTAAATTGATTTGATACCGCACCATCACCAAATCCATGTTTTACTAATCCCTCCTAACCCCTCCAAAACAAACCTGTTTGTTTAAGCAACCTAGATCGTCGGGGTCGATGTCACTACGTTCATCTCGCCCATCTTTGGCACCCTGGAATCGTTCCGAGGATCAATTGGTGATTATTTATTTTTATCCCAAGACTATGTAAATGAAATGGATTGGCCAAACAAAAAAATACTATGCAGAAATAGACAAATACCCCATATTTCTCGAATTTTTGCCTCGGCGGGGAGGATGATGTGGATTGGACCGTAACCCAAGTCAATCCCGGTCTTCTAGAGCCTAAACCAACGAGGCCTAAAGAACTGTGTTTATATAGTTGATATATTATGCAAATATGTTCATATGTGTAATTAAAAAGCCATGGCAACACACAAACACTCTGCTAGTAATAAATAATAAACAAAACAAAACCCAGAAGCTGTCTGTTGACCCGTACGTGATCGGGAGCACTCGCATGGGCTGGGCCAACTCATCACAACACTAGAGCTAGATACGTGGATGGCTGGCCGCGCGAACTCGATCTTAATAGATTAATCAGACGGATAAGAAGGTGATTACGCCCAATGTTAAATCTCAGCTAACTGGGAATTAGCAATTCTCTATTTTATTTGGGAACGGCGGACAATGGTCAGGCCGATCGTCGCACCGCGCGGTAAAACAAGGGTGAGCTAGGCGCGCGGCGGCACGTATGTGGTGGGCACGAGCAGGAGCGGCGTCTTGCGGTGGAAGGTGAGTCCGCCGGTCTCCTCCATGCACAGCTCCTCCGCCTTGGTCCCCTCCGGCAGCGCCCAATCGAAGCCGCAGAGCATGCTGGCCAGGGCGAACTCCACGTTCATCAGCGCCATCGACCTGCCCGGGCACAACCGCCGCCCGGAGCCGAACGACACCAGCTCTAGATGCGCGCCGTGCAGGTCCACCTCGCCGCCCGCGAACCTGTCCGGGTCGAACTCCTCCGCGCCATCGCCCCAGCTTACCGGGTCCCTCCCGATGGCCCACGCGTTCACGGCCACCCTCGTGCCCGCCGGCACGTCGTATCCGCCGACGCTGACGTGCCGCATCGTCTCCCGCGGCAGCAGCAGCGTCGCCGGGAGCAGCAGGAGGAGGAGGGCCAGGCGCGGGTGGCCTTGTCCGGGAGGAGCTGGGGAGGGCCGGGCGCGGCCGGAGCAGGCGTTGGAGGGCTAGGCGCGGGCGTCTAGGCGTCGAAGGAGCGGCAGAGCCCCACCGTGTTAGAGGGAGGGGAAGGATAGGGGGAAGAGAGGGTCGGGGGCGGCGGACCTCGAGCTCCGAAGCGGCGGCGGCAAGACGGCGGGTCGGGGGCGGCGAGACGGCGGACCTCGAGCTTCGAAGCGGCGGCGGCGAGACGGCGGGTCGGGGGCGGCGCTTCGATCTCTCTGTGTTCGATCGATCTGGCTCAGTGGGGGGAAGAAAGGAAGGGGAAGGTGAAATAAATACACCCCCCCTTTAACACCGGTTCGTGGCTGGAACCGGTGTTAAAGGGGGAGGGGCGTTTCCCGCGCGCATTTATTACCCCCCATTTAACACCGGTTCGTGGCTGGAACCGGTGTTAAAGGGGGGGGCGTTTCCCGCGCGCATTTATTACCCCCCCCTTTAACACCGGTACGTGGCTGGAACCGGTGTTAAAGGGGGGGCATTTATTTCATGCATTAAAGGGGCATTTTTAATTCAAAAAATATGATATGAATTTAGAAAATTCATATCTTTTTCATTTCAACTCAGAAAAATATGAATAATATATCATAATTTTCATAAAAATAATTTCTATCCATTCATGTAAATCATTTTATATTTACTTTACATGAAAATTTTCAAAATAATTAAAGCACTTACATATAAATTTTGATTATTCAATTCAAACCAAAATAAATTGTTAAATCCTAAAATTTTGAACATAAGAAATATTAAGCATCTAAAAATGATTTTTATTAGATCAAATCATATTTTAATGCCGCATCTTTTGTATTAACATTTTTGAATTGATTGGATATTTAAATGTCGCACCTTTTGTATACACTTGAATCTCACCAAGCCTCGCTCAACTTGCATTGTTTTTTAATAAAATAGCATATTGTGAACCTAAAAATGATTTTTGTAAAAAATCATGAGCATCGTATCATGTACTTGTAGTTCATATCTGACCCACTTCCTGCCGATTCGGTAGGAATTTGTCTTTTTCACCAGAGGTGGACGGAAAGGTTTCAGATCCCCCTGTTGGTACATTGTGCATATAAGGTGGTCTAGTATTTTTGTAAAATGTGTTGGTGGTTTTTTGAATTAGCCATTTGGTGGTTGCTTCACAAAACCGTCCGTTTTTTATGCTCGGAAAATAGAAAATGCCTTTTTGGTGCGATAAAAAGGAAAACTTCCTCTTGCAACATTGTTTGCCATGCCATGATGCACATGCATGCACAATATGGCCATATTATCACAAACTATGCCTTGATTCTAGCCATAACATTGGTCATTTGACCCGAAAGCCAAGAAACCTCGAATGAGATAGGTCATTTTGAGACAGTTACATAAAGCCGAACTGGAACTGAAAATTAAGATACATAAAAAAACTAAAAATTAAGATACATGGCCAGATTAAGTAACAATCGGCCGAACTGGAACTGAAAATTAAGATACATAAAAGAACTGAAAATTAAGATACATGGCCAGATTAAGTAACAATCGGCCGAACTTGTTTCGGAATATTGGAGTGATTCAGTCATGCTCCTGCCTACACCTGTAATAATCGCCACTGTAGTCGTCGTACTCGCCGCCGCCGTCATCGTTGTCGTCGTCAGGGTCGCCGTAATTGAACCTCTGGAGAGTACGCGTGGGCTGGACTTTAGGGTAGCGCGTGGGCTGGACTTGAGGGTAGCGCAGACGGGGGTTAGAGTCGGCGGCAGTGTCATAGGCCATGACGCTCTGGAGAGTCCGACCGCGCCACCATAGCCGACGGCCGGCCTCGTTGAAGTTAGGAGGAGGTGGGCCGTCCTCCTCGTGCCTGGCGAGCGCCCTCTCATGCCGATCCACGAAGAAGGCTTCCCAAGTAGGGAAATAGTCGGGATGCCATCTGGGATTCCTCCGCTGCTCCGGCGTGAGCTCGAAGTAGTAGTGGTTCGTGATGGCCATCCGGCGCGCCACACCTAGAGGGACAGGAGGAACCGGCACGCCTCCGACGCTCAACATCCAGCCGACGGGGACACTGTAGCCCGGCGGGCAGGGGTAGTTCGAGGCGCAAAGAGCCTCCGCCTCCCTGGGGGTTAGTGCTACGGTGGAAGCCATAAGAAAGAGTGATGAGGTTGCAGATATGAGTCTAGAGATGTGCAATGACAATGGAGGCCAACCCCCTACATATTTATATATAGTGAACTAGCGGGAAGAACTGGAGGGAAGAACTGGCGGGAAGAAAAATGGCGGGAAGAAAAATGGCGGGAAGAAGAACTGGCGGGAAGAAAAATGGCGGAAAAAAATGGCGGGATGAACCTTTAGTCCCGGTTGGAGACACCAACCGGGACTAAAGATGAACCTTTAGTCCCGGTTGGAGACACCAACCGGGACAAAACACGAGTCAGCACTAATAATAGGGGTGAGTGTCGACATTATGTCGTGCGGCGTGTACCTTGTCCCGGATGGTGTCACCAACCGGGACTAAAGATGAACCTTTAGTCCCGGTTGGAGACACCAACCGGGACTGAGACACCGACCGGGACAAAACACGAGTCAGCACTAATAATAGAGGTGAGTGTCGACATTATGTCGTGCGGCGTGTACCTTGTCCCGGATGGTGTCACCAACCAGGACTAAATATGAACCTTTAGTCCCGGTTGGAGACACCATCCGGGACAAAACACGAGTCAGCACTAATAATAGGGGTGAGTGTCGAGATTATTTCGTAAGTGTCAACACTATGTCGAGCTGCTTGTACTATAAATAGGCATCCTTGTGAGTCCAGTCCTCTAGCCAGTTTGAGGCAGGGACACCACTACGGCCAGTTTCAGGGAGATGCCGACGGAGCCCAGTCCTCCGGCATCTCCGAGAAACTGGTCATAGAGGCACTCCCTAATATGTGAAATTAGTTAGCTCCCAGGTGTATTGATCTAGTTAGAGAAGTTACAAAGTTGCAAGATGGTTTTCGAGAGCAGGGACACCACTACGGCCAGTTTCAGGGAGATGCCGACGGAGCCTAGTCCTCCGGCATCTCCAAGAAACTGGTTATAGAGGCACTCCCTAATATGTGACCGCGCGCGTTTGGAGATCAGATCTTAATGGTAAGTACGAATCGGGACAACTTCTTCTCATAGTCCCGGTCCATCCACAAAACATGACTAACACTCAAGACATGTATTAATATTAAAAACATGAACTAGAGTTACATAATATGAGCATGAATTTCTTGGCATATGTCCTTCCTTATGATCGCTTCAGACGTAACCATGGAGCATCTTCTTTACTTAACGGAATGCTTGGGTCAGTTTTCACTGTAAAGGGCGGAATTTCATCAAACTTATTATAATCTTCTGACATGTCTGTCTTGTCCTCGATTCTCACGATGTTTCTTTTCCCTGAAAGAACTATGTGACGCTTTGGCTCATCATATGATGTATTCGTTTGCATATTTTTTCTTTTTTTTTGGTCTGGAGGACATGTCCTTCACATAGAAAACCTGAGCCACATCATTGGCTAGGACGAATGGTTCGTCTAAGTTCTTCATAAGATTGTTGAGATCCACCGTTGTCATTCCATACTTCTTGTCTACCTCAACCCCTCCTCCTGTTAGCTTGACCCATTTGCATCGAAACAAGGGGACCTTAAAATTAGGTCCATAGTCAAGTTCCCATATCTCCTCTATGAACCCATAATACGTGGTCTTTTGCCCATTGTCTTCTGCTGCATCGAAGCGGACACCACTGTTTTGGTTGGTGCTCTTTTTATCTTGGCCTGTCGTGTAAAATGTATTCCCATTTATCTCGTACCCTTGGAAAGTACATACAGTCGAAGATGGTGTCCTGGCCAACAAGTACAGCTGATCCCCAACAGTGGTGTTATTCGTGAGAAGTCTTTGCAGCCAGCCGCCAAAACTCGCCATGTGTTCACTTATAATCCATTCATCAGACTGCCCCGGGTGTTTGAGGCGTATTAAATTCTTGTGTTCATTGATATACGGGGCAACCAAGATAGATCTTTGTAAAACCATGTAGTGTGCTTGATTGAGAGAATGCCCGTCCCTACATATCATTGCTTTACATCCTAGGGTGCCTTTTCCACGCAGTCTCCCCTCATGTCGTGATTCTGGAACACCAATCGCCTTAAGGTCAGGAATAAAATCAACACAGAACTCAATGACCTCCTCTGTTACATAGCCCTTGGAGATGCTTCCTTCTGGCCTAGCACGGTTATGAACATATTTCTTTAAGACTCCCATGTACCTCTCAAAGGGGAACATATTGTGTAGAAATACAGGACCGAGAATGGCAATCTCTTCTACTAGGTGAACCAGGAGATGCGTCATAATATTGAAGAAGGATGGTGGGAACACCAACTCAAAGCTGACAAGACATTGGGCCACATCTGTTTGTAACCCTGGTAGGCTTTCTGGATCGATTACCTTCTGAGATATTGCATTGAGGAATGCACATAGCTTCACAATGGGTACTCGAACATTTTCTGGTAGAAGCCCCCTCAATGCAATCGGAAGCAATTGTGTCATAATCACGTGGCAGTCATGAGACTTCAGGTTTTGGAATTTTTTCTCTGCCATATTTATTATTCCCTTTATATTCGACGAGAAGCCAGACGGGACCTTGATACTGCTCAGACATTCAAAAAAGATTTCCTTCTCTGCTTTGGTAAGAGCGTAGCTGGCAGGAGTTAAGTGGCATCGTTTGCCCTTCTCGTTCTCAGGATGCATAGGCTCTTCAGGGGCCTTCAGACGTTGATGGTCCTGTCGTGCTTCCGGTGTATCTTTTGTCTTCCCATACACTCCTAGAAAGCCTAGCAGGTTCACGCAAACATTCTTCGTCACGTGCATCACGTCGATTGAAGAGCGGACCTCTAAGACTTTCCAATAGGGTAGGTCCCAAAATATAGATTGCTTCTTCCACATGGGCGCGTGTCCGGCATCGTCATTCGGAACAGATAGACTGCCAGGACCTTTTCCAAAGATTACTTCTAGGTCCTTGACCATACCAAATACCTCCTCACCGGTACAGAGGACAGGCTTCCTCCGGGGTTCTGCCAGACGTTTGAAATGCTTGCCTTTCTTTCTTACTGGATGCAGGTTCGGAAGAAATCGACGATACCCTAGGTACACAACCTTCTTACATTTATCCAAATATACACTTTCAGTATCATCTAAACAGTGTGCGCATGCATTGTATTCCTTGTTTGACTGCCCTGAAATGTTACTAAGAGGAGGCCAATCATTGATGGTTACGAAAAGCAATGCTCGTAGGTTAAATGACTCCCCTTTGTGCTCATCCCACATACGTACACCTGGTTTGGCCCACAGCTGTAAAAGTTCTTCAACTAATGGCCTTAGGTACACATCAATGTCGTTGCCGGGTTGCCTTGGGCCTTGGATGAGCACTGACATCATAATGAACTTCCTCTTCATACACAACCAAGGAGGAAGGTTATAGATACATAAGGTCACAGGCCAGGTGCCGTGACTGCAGCTCTGCTCACCAAAAGGATTCATGCCGTCTGTACTTAGACCAAACCTTAAGTTCCTTGCGTCACGTGCGAAGTCCGGGTACTCTCGCTCGACTTTTCTCCACTGTGACCCATCAGCGGGGTGTCTCAACATCGCGTCTTTCTTACGGTCTTCCATGTGCCATCGCAACAACTTGGCATGCTCTTTATTTCTGAAGAGACGTTTTAACCGTGGTATTATAGGAGCAATAGCACATAACCTTGGCGGGAACCTTCTTCCTAGGGGCCTCGCCCTCAACATCGCCAGGATCGTCTCGTCTGATCTTATACCGCAGTGCAGTGCATACCGGGCATGCATCCACATTCTCGTACTTCTCACCGCGGTAGAGGATGCAGTCATTAATGCAGGCATGTATCTTCTGCACGTCTAATCCTAGAGGGCAGACAACCTTCTTTGCTTGGTATGTACTGTCGGGCAACTCATTATTTCTTGGAAGAAGATTCTTCATTTTTACCAACAACTTTGAAAATGCGCTGTCAGTCACACCATTCTCTGCCTTCCATTGCAGCAAATCCAGTGTGGCACCTAGCTTTTTGTGGCCATCTTCGCAAGTTGGATACAACAATGTTTTGTGATACTTTAACATCTGCTCCAGCTTCTCCTTCTCCTTTTCAGTTTCACATTCTTCCTTTGCATCAGTAATGGCCCGACCAAGATCGTCATCAGCGGGCCCATCTGCTCCCTCTTGATCTTCGTTATCTACCTCCGTTGCATTATCATCATATTCAGGATACATATTATGATAGTTTTCATCATCCTCTTCTTCTTCGTTGTCTTCCATCACAACCCCTTTTTCTCCGTGCTTGGTCCAACAATTATAGCTGGGCATGAAACCGGATCGAAGCAGGTGGGCGTGAATGGTTCTGGTATTTGAGTAGTCTTTCTTGTTCTGACAGTAAACACACGGACAACACATAAAACCATTGTGACCACGGTTTGCATTAGCCACAACTATGAAATTTTGGAGGCCCGTAATGTACTCGGAAGTGCGGCGGTCACCGTACATCCATTGCCGATTCATCTGCATTAATATGTAGTATATATCAAAAAATAATAGGGAGATGACCATTTATATATATAGTACATCAATGACACATGAAACTATAGTTGCCGATCTCGACCGAGTCGGAAAGAGCAACAAGAAAGCTTATTTTGAGCTCTCGGGCATTTCACCGAACACCTCTAGTGCATATGAAAAAAACACAAACTAGCACTCTTCACACCCTCTTGCTAGGCTCCAAAATGTGAAAGAATGGAAGAGTGAGGTGTGTGTGGGCTGGGGTGGTGTCTTATATGGCCCCTCTTTAACACCGGTTCATGCCACGAACCGGTGTTAAAGGGGGGGGGGGGGGGGGGGTGCGCGGGCCACTGCTGCAGGGACCTTTAACACCAGTTCAAGATATCTCAACCTTAAAACAGCAGCGGCGGCTATAAAAAAGACACGTCCGACCAAATCTCTGCTTCTCGTAGCTTCTTCCAGCAGTCATGACTTAATTTCCCTCGTGTATAGAGATAAGAAAATGGCGGTGTGATGCGCACGGTTGGATTGACCGACCGGCCCAGAAGAAGTTTAGACGAAATTAGTTAGAAGACGGCAGCAGCATCATTAGGCTTGATATATATTCTTGCAGGCTAAAGTGCGTCCCCGCCACGTCCACTTGGCACGGCCGCCAGATCAGCCGAGCCGTACTATACATCTATCTGTGTGTTCCGAGCTAGCTGCCGGGATGGATGGTGATGATTAGCAAGGCGATGGAGCGGACGTGGTTGCTTTCTTTTCCAAAATATATAAGATGCGTAGAGCTTTTGGTCGAAATCAACCGTTTTTTTTCAAAACTCCACCTATATTGATGTACAGCTATAAATATTTACAATATTTATGTATATAGCTGATCAAACTTTCAAAAAAAAAACTTTTAAAAGTCTGACTTTAACTGAAAACTATAGACATCCTTTTTTTTTAAAAGGACCACCTTAGTAATTATCATGTGGTCACCGGGGCGTCCGTGTGTGTGATCCTATCATGCAGATCTGTTACGTGCAACGTTCCCATGGTCTTTAAAGTAAGGACAATAGTAGAGTCAACTGTTGGCTATAACCCATATTCATGTTACCAAGAGTCAATCTAATAACCAATATGTACAATAGATAGACATAAAAATGTGCTAATTTATTAATGTATGTTCCATTTTACACTCTCACATACTCCCTCCGTCCGCAAATAAATGTACATCTAGTTTTTGCCTAAGTCAAACGTAACCAAATTTAACCAATTTTATAGAGAAATATAGAAACATATATTACATCAAATTGACATATTATGAAATTAGATTTGAAAATAAATCTAATGATAACAATTCAGTGTCATAAATATCGGTACGTTGTCCTAAAAAGTTAGTCAAACTTTACTATGTTTGACTTAGTACAAAGCTAGAAATACACTTATTTGTGGACGGAGGGGTAGTGCCTAGGAGCACGTGTTGCAGCTTCTCTTCTTTCTCATCCAACTAGCATAAATATACTAGTAGTTTAAGCCTAATAGCCCGCCGATTGGACCTTATTGTACTTGCTCTTAATCGTGCGTACGTGTGCCTCTTGCTACTTTTTCAGCGAGCACTGCTTCCGAGGAAATGAAAAGGCCGGTCAGCCTTGGTCGCCCAGATGGACGGATGGATGGATCCATCTCCTCGGGTTGTCGTCACCTTTGCTGTAGTACTAAGTGAACCTGAAGAGCACGCACGCACGCATGATTATTCCGTCTAGTAGTAATATATAATAGTAGTATCACTGTTCTAAGGCTTAAGACAAAGAAACCGTCGCAGCAGGAGGAAGAGAATTAAGATGAAAAAACGTCAAAACTGATCGACCACGTCACTCTCATCTCCCGAAACCTTCATCAAAGAGAAAAAGAGAAGAAAAATAACCCAAAGGGCACCATCGATCAGCCAACGTACGTGCTACTCCAAGTCCAAAAGAGAGAGAGAGGCCGCACGCACGCGCGAGCTGAGTTCCAAACTTTCAAGCGCGGCGGCGGCGGCGGCACCTGCCTAGTACCGCGCACGAAACGTGCACCGTACGTGTTTTAGACGGACCGTGCTCGAATTAGGCGCCGTCGTGCCCAACACGTACGGGGCCAAACAAAAGCCGGCCATGAAGATCGACGTCTCGTTTATAAAGCTCTTTATAAATATAATAACCTTCTCCCCTATAAACATTTTTCGCATGTTTAATAAGAATAAGTAACAAGATGAGCTAGGATGTATTTTTTTTTAGGTCAAACTAGTATAGAACATAGTGTGATACAAGGCGTCCACGCCACCGACAAGCCCGGGCGGCCGCCAGGGTAATAGGGACGATGGTGGATCTGTCTAGCTATGGCCACACTCATCCTTCTTCAATCCTCGACGCTGCAAAAAGATGCACAATTGGGCTTACAAATCATCCTGTGCAATAAAGTACCGCGGCTAACTTATTACTACTACTACTACTACTAGATTGATGACCCGATGCAAACATTGCTTTTAGTACTGCAAAAGGAAGCTCGTAAAGACCGTGCGAATTAACTCGTGGCGGGTGTAATGGTCGAGGAGGCGTGGCTAACTCTATCGACGATGGTGGATCCGCCTAGCTATGGCCACGCTGATCCTTCTCCTCGATGCCGCAAAAAGATACACAATGGGCTTATAAATCATTCTATGCAATATACTAGTGTATAGTACTATTAATGAGCTGCATCCAACATGGTCATCAATAACTCCAGGGTAATATGCGACGGGGGCGATATATGGCGCCATGTTCACACACATGCGTACAAATGAAGAGGTTCGATGAGCGTTACTTTTTTTGGGAGCGAGTTGGTAAAAGCGACATCTACACATGTTCTAAGAGAGGCGGGCTCGCCTCGGATGAGGTCGACAAGAGAGTGTGCACCGCGTCTAACTTATTACTACTACTAGATGATGACCTGATGCAAACATGAACCGCAAGGGCGAGGAATCCCTAGTTTTTTTTTGATACAGGTAATTGTGCGTGGGAGAGTACCGAGGCTCGAACCTGAGCGGGCTTGAGTGTACCATCCCACTCTAGCCACTCCGCTAAGCCTCGATCCATGACCCGATGCAAAACATTGCTTTTACTGAAAAAGAAGACCATGCGAATTAACTCGTGGCTGGTGTAATGGTCTAGGAGGCGTGACTAACTTTGTCGGCAATGTTTTGCGATTCTTGTCGCATGAGCTAGTTTATGCACACAAGCGCGTGTGGGTTTGGTTGGGTTTTAGCAAGATCCGTAAAACTATCTCCGGCTTCCGCCCTATTCGGAGTTTGAGTAGAGATGGATACTCGATAAAATTGCGTAAGCCTGCCGTGATGTTTTTATGCAATTTTTCTTGTAACAATTGGAAAATAGAACTCCCCGAATCTAAAACCAACCAAAGTTTCTTTGGATTTTTGGATTGAATGGACTCTTCGGTGTGAAGAGAGAGAGACGTGGTGATCACCAACGGCCGTTTTTTTGGCGGCATTTATTTGCTTCCAACTGGTCGGTCGTCCTCTCCACGCTTGCTAGTTCATTATTACTCTCCTCGACTAAATAAATCAAGCAGGTATTTACACGTGTTCCAAAAAAAAGTTACCGCGTGGGATTAAACTGGTGACGATCTCTCGCACGGGCTCGCGCTCGCCCCCAACCCCGCACCGCGCGGCACAGTACAGGCATGTCGGTATTATTAATTAAAACAAACTAAAAAAATCATTAGCGAATAATACTGCCACCGGCTCCCACCCCAACTCCAACTCCAGCACAGCAACACAGCGAGAAGGTGGTGGTGGTGAGAGAGGAGAGGAGAAGCCGAGCGAGCGAGCGAGGGAGGGACGGAGCGCGAGCGCTGAGAGAGATCCAATCCGCTCCAATCCAGCCCCGACCCTCTTCCTCCTCCGCCGCGCTCGCTTCGTCGCTTGCTTGCTCAGGCGAGGCGAGGTAGGTTTGGGCGCCTTCGTTTTGCGGGTTGCTTCGATTCGGCTCCCTCCTCAGATCCGCGGGCGCTCGAATTTACCCGCGGCATCCCTCCCCGCTTCTCAATCTCACGGCGGCTGCCGTGTTTGCTCGGTGCGTGCAGGTTTGGTTGGCGGCCAGAGCAGGAAGGGGGATCGGAATGGGCGCGCGGGTGTCCAAGGCCACCTCCTCCTGCTGCTGCCTCCGCGGGCAGCTCCCCGGGAGCACGCGCCTCGAAAACGCCGATGCCGGTGCGTATCTATCCGCCTACTACTACTACTACTACGCATCCCTCCCTACCACTAATGCTTCACGCTCGCTCGCTTGCTTGCTTGCCTGTGCTCGCTCGCCCGTGTGTCTCTGTATCTTCCTCCTGCTACCTCTGCCGCTCCGCGTCCCCCCCTTCTCGGGAGACTTGTCCGTCGGCTTCCTGCGCGAGTTTTCGCTGTCTATCTCCTCTATATTTGCCGCCCCCGAGATCGTCGGCAGGGATTTGGGAGGCCGACGGATGGATTGAGTCCAAGGGCCATTCGCTCGCTAGGCCTGCGCATTGACCAGATTGGCTTTTTCTGTGTGTGATGGATGGAGATCAGAGCAACATCTGACTGACTGGGGCGGGGAACCCCTTTCTCCTCTCTGTTCGCCGCGCAGTGGACGAGGACCAGGGGGAGGCCTACGAGCTGCCGGCCTTCCAGGAGTACTCCTTCGAGCAGCTGCGGCTCGCCACCGCGGGCTTCGCCGTCGACAACATCGTCTCCGAGCACGGCGAGAAGGCGCCCAACGTCGTCTACAAGGGGAAGCTCGACGCGCAGCGGCGCATCGCAGTCAAGCGCTTCAACCGCTCAGCCTGGCCCGACCCGCGGCAGTTCCTGGTATGCCCGTGACCCTGGCCCTTCGCCTACCATCCTTTCTGTACCAACAATGTGCGTTTGCTTTGTGTTGTTGATGCCCTTAGTGGTACTAGTCCGTTGGTTACTTATTGTGTCGCCGGTAGATTGTTTGCAGTTTTTGGCTCCGTTGAGAATGATGTCTCCTCTCATTGAGGTTGTTGATTTCTACCTGTTCCTGTGGTGATACGCATGCCTGTTAAGTTGCCTACTTATTCTGCTTTTGGATGGATGGATTCTGTGCTGGCTGGCTGGCAACCAGATGAAAGGGTGTCATCTGCCAACTGTCTGCGCAACATATTGTAGTATGATTATTAGATTCCAATGCCAGACCCAAACCAGTCTGAGACAGCAATCATTACCAGCCACTACTAGCCCCATGCTCCCATCATTGTGCTCTCCTAATGCTCTTGCCAAATCAATAGTTCTGCATTTTTACCAGCTCTATTACGTTTCTATCATAATTAGCATCACATGTTGTTCTATTTATCATGGTCACGCATTTTTCTTACTGTACCAGGTCTACTCCTTGCTCTGGTGCTTTATATCACCATTTGTTATATGTTAGTCCCTCAGTTCCATAATGTAAAATGTTATTACAACCAATATGCTCATATATTGGTTGTAATAACATCTTATAATTACATGGCCAGTAATATGTAGAGGATTTTAACCAATCTATGGCAGTGCCTCCTGCCCTCCTCTATGTGAATGACATTTTGTTGCATTTAAAACAACTTTTCGTTTATTGATACATTTTTTTTGGCTTCACCTGTTATACAGTTCCAGTATTTTTTCTAAAATTTGCCCATGTTTGTTGGGGAAATAATTATGCTTCAGGATGAAGCTAAATCTGTTGGTCAGCTCCGGAGCAAAAGGTTAGCAAATCTGCTTGGCTGTTGCTGCGAAGGTGACGAGAGATTGCTTGTTGCGGAGTACATGCCTAATGACACACTAGCAAAACATCTTTTCCACTGTGAGTTACCCTGCTTTTTCCAGTTATAATTATGTTCAGCTCTGCCTGCTATTGTCATTCAATGGTTCTCATTGTCAACCAAAACCTGAGTACTTATAAGTTGATGGCTTCACATCTTTAATGATTGGTTTATGTCTATATTTTGCTTCATAATCGGTTTAAATTGTCCGGATCGCCCCTATTCAAAACATTGTCGCAATGACTGTTGGTATTTGTTACATAATGCAGAAGAGTTATGCGATACCTGTTCTAGACACATTAGGTCATGCAACTCAAATAACTAATTGTGTGGTATACAGATCCTTAATGCTTTAAGATCAGTGATGTAATGATTCCACATTATTTTATGCATTTCACAGGGGAAACCCAAGCAATGAAGTGGCCCATGAGACTAAGGGTTGTTCTCTATCTTTCTGAGGCTTTAGAATATTGCACAAGCAAGGGGCGTGCTCTCTACCATGATCTTAATGCCTACAGAGTTCTGTTTGATGATGTGAGTATCATGCAATTTGTTTTGCCAGCATGGTTAACTTTGTTTGCATGTGCTTTTTTTGTAAAATCTGTACATTGTTTACATGCTGCAGGATTGTAACCCTAGACTTTCATGCTTTGGCCTTATGAAGAACAGTCGGGATGGCAAAAGTTACAGTACCAATTTGGCATTCACTCCCCCTGAATACATGAGGACTGGTTGGTGCCTCCTTATGTTGCTAGCACCCTATAGCTTTCTTTTATGCAGCACTCACTGGATGATGTTGGTAGAGTCTTTCTTGTCAGGCTCAGGTTACATTGTTACTGGGCTTTCTTGCAAAGCTGCTATGTTCTACTAATGATGTTGTTGTATAGTTTGAGATTATACCTTGAGTTTGTTTCTGCATGTGGAGCATCCTTAACCTTTGTTAAGTGGGGTGGCTTCAACTTCCTTAATTCTATCATGTTGTGTCATAATATAGCACCCACTTTCATAATATGGTACATTATGTTCTCAGAATGTTTTTTGCACCCTAATGGTTTGGTTTGTCAAGTAAAATATACCCAGTATCTTGTAGATTAGCCTGAACTGGTTGAACATTAGAGTGTTCCACTTAAGTTCTTTGTACTAGTCTGTCTAGGCAATAAATCCATCTTTTCTTTAACTACGGATAGGTTATAACGCTTGACTGCTCTTAAGATAGTGTTGTCATTTTTTACACCACAGTTCACCTCTAACATCACCCTCTCACTTCTCTATTTACTCCGTTTTACTTGGCAGGACGTATCACACCTGAAAGTGTTATATACAGCTTTGGGACCTTGCTACTGGACGTTCTTAGTGGGAAGCATATTCCTCCGAGCCATGTAACAACTTGAAGCTTTAGTTCTTTCACATCATTTTCTATCTTACTCTGTTTGCTTCTTAGGTATCATTATATAGTTATGGCTATAGTCGATCTAGCTGTCTGATAGGTAGTCTGACCAGGGAGTTACTTGATCTCTTAGTTTTTTTTCTGAACTGGCTTTGTGTCCTCATGCCTGTGGAGCAATGTGAAACTATTTTCCGTATGTGATATTGTTCTTCACTGTCAGTGTAAATATAAGACCTTATCTCCATCAACTTGCATGCTAGCAAAACAACACTTTTGATAATGGATAAATAATTTGGTAGAACAATACTGGCACTTGACTTTGAACCAATTAACATTTAATACCTTTATCTTTAGCATACTAACTGAGACTAGTAATATCTGCAGGCCCTTGACCTGATTCGAGATCGGAACTTTAACATGCTTACAGACTCCTGTTTAGTGGGTCAGTTTTCAAATGAGGAAGGAACAGAACTGGTGCGATTAGCTTCAAGGTGCCTGCACTATGAACCCCGTGAACGGCCTAATGTAAGATCTATGGTTCAAGCATTGGCTCCTCTTCAGAAGGATGTTGAGGTGAATTCATTTCCTTACTCTCTCTAGAACAATTGAATTCATGCTACTTCCTGTAAAATTTGGTTGGAAAATGGCACCAGGGGTTTTGGTACGTGTAATGCACCATTCAGTCCCTGTCTTCAAATAAATCATTCCCATCTCTAAGCCTTGCACATACTACTGCAGTCTTTCCTGTAACTTTTCTTAGCCTGACAGTATAATTGAGCATGTCAAGGATCAAATAAGCTGGTAGACCATTTTAAATTTCAATGTGAAAAATGTTGATATATCGAACAGTCTTAACTTATTAGTCATTTGACTTCAGGTCAACAATGGAGGTGAGTATATAGTGTTATATAACAGCAGTGGTGTCAAATTGTTTTGCAGACGCCATCTTACGAGCTGATGGATATGCCTCAAGGTGGTGCATCATCTGTCCAATCATTGCCTCTTTCTCCTCTTGCCGAAGCTTGTTCCAGAAAGGATCTGACAGCAATACATGAAATTCTAGAAAAGACAGGGTACAAGGATGATGAGGGAACAGCAAATGAGGTACCTTAAGTTCTTTTTCTCATTAATTTTCCTTTGAGATATAATGACATTGTCTTTCGATTTGTACCAACATTTGATGTGAAACTTTGTTTCCGTGTGTTATACCTTGGCACAAAAATTGTCAGGAACTAACAAGCAAGCAAAACATCTCTACCGTGTTGAACAACTAACATAATCATCAGCACATTTAGGTGGTGCGATTTTTATTTTGACCCAACATATATCATCACATATCTTTTCATGGCATGCGGAATGCATTTTTGTTGATTGGACTACAGATATCACATATCTTTTAGGGAAAAGTTATAGTGTAAGACCTCTTTTCATGACCATTTATTTTATCCTAGAACAACCCAGGTTAATATTAGTTTTATTTTTTTCGATAACACAATATTAGTTTGATGTTCCAAACAGATTTCCCTTTGGACTTCTTGATTGCGGTGTGTCATTGGTGATCATAGTCTATCAAGTAGTTAGGCAATCAAGATTTTGTCCTCCAAGTTATTTTTGTGTCCTATTCTGTTCCTATTATGAAGTGGCCTGGTTAATATGTCTGAATACCAGAGATAGGTACTCATGGAACGGAGCCTTTCAGTTTCTTCTGAAACATTTTGCAAGAGTTTGCACTACATTAAAACATAAAACTAGACTGGTACTATCAATAGTTATTTCAGAGCTGAAACTGTATCCTGTAAAATCATCTTGAGTAATCTTTGGATTTGTACATTCCAATGCGGAGAATCTTCAAAAATATCCCCTCTTTCTCTCTGTTCTTGGAAGGCCTGTTTTAAGAACAATCATAGATTTGGGCAGTCTAAGATTCCACTCCAATCTTTTGATAGCTTCTCTAGCCTAATGTTGTAAATTTAGTATTTTCTTGGCCTTTTCTTTCTCTGTACATTCATTTCCCTAGGCCCTTTGTACATACGCTTTTATATATTGTCTTTCACTTCTAGTAAAATTTACTATTGGGCTTCCTTACAGTTCTCTGAAATGATAACTTTGGATTTGTAATGCAACATTGGTTCGCCACTTGTTTTACTGAAACTACTACTACAATTGTTTTCTTTCTTGTTACCTGATCTTTTTGTCCTCTTCGTTGCTGCAGCTCTCATTTCAGATGTGGACCAATCAAATGCAAGACACATTAACCTCAAAGAAGAAGGGTGACAGTGCTTTTCGCCAAAAGGATTTTACTACAGCTATTGATTGTTACTCCCAGGTCGCTTCACTTCTCAGTTTCTTGTGTTCTTCTATACACGTTGACATGTTATGGGAATCTCATACTGAAATGTCACTAGTATCCTGCCTAGAATAACCACCTATAAGCCAATGTTGACCTTGTTCATTCTGCTGATCTGTGACATGCAGTTCATTGATGTCGGTACAATGGTTTCCCCAACCATTTATGCTCGGCGTTGCCTGTCATATCTGATGAATGACATGGCAGAAAAAGCTGTCAGCGATGCAATGCAGGCACTAGTAATATCTCCGACGTGGCCGACTGCATTTTACCTTCAGGCTGCAGCATTACTTTCTTTAGGGATGGAGAACGAAGCTCAAGAAGCGCTCAAGGATGGTTCTGCCCAAGAGACGAGCAGCAGCAGTGGACGCTGAATATGAACTGATTTCTTGTCCAGAAAATGCACATAATTTGAGGTACTTTCTTTTACTAAATCTTGAGACTCTAGATTTGTAGCACCTTACTTAATTTGGGAGTCTAGGGAATTAACCAAGGTACTCAGGGGGTCATGACTAATATGTCACTTTTGCTAGGCTGGGGTTAACCCATGGATTTCTGAAAATATTTGTGCAATATGCAGTTACATTGCGGATCATGCAAGTCAAATACAAAATTCAACTTAAATTGTACACTATTTTGTTTTGTTGTAAATGGCATTAGCTGCTAATGTGTTTCAAATAACATTTTTGTCACTTGGAAGTCAGAAAAATTGTATGCAATCAGGAAATTTTGGTTGCTCAAGATATTCTATGAGCAAGAGATAATGCACCACTATGAATACAGACAGTAAAATGACTTGAGATAATCTATGAACAACAGATGCTGTACTGACTAGTAGAATTTTGGTTGCTCAAGTTTTCCTCATTATTCTACTTGTGCCTCAGGTGCTCGCTCGAACAAAATCATTGGGTACGGAAGCAGCTGTTGTTCATCTGTCAACTTGGCTAAGTGTTCTTTGAGCTGTGTGCGAAACATCCGTATGTAAATATGGAACAAAGCGACAACAGAGATCAGGAAAGAGATGCACCAAATACATTGAAGGATGAATAAGTCCAGTAGACAGGAAATTTTTTGTGGAAAAGGAAAAATCTGTATCGGTTCCTCCCACCGAAAAAAGGGAGAAAAAAAAAAGATCAGTGTTGTACATCTTGCTAGATGTTTGAACTTGTACAGTTTTTTCCTTTCTAGAACAGCAACGTCTTTGGCCATTTGGTTGGTCAATATCCTCAATTTCTATCGCCATGGTTTCAACGAGTGCAGTACATTTTGTCTTTGATGCGGAAGGTTGGAAAAATATTGCATTTGGTGATAAAAACTACCAAGACTAATATGTTTATGAAAAATTCCAGAGTTTCCTGTTTTACCCCTGCATGTTCTGCGTGTTGTCTCGGTGTGTTCCCCTCTTGTCCTGCATCACCGTTCACGCCTGTGTTGCCCGCTGCTGCCCCTTCCGCCATGCTCCTTGCAGGAATCCTTTCTTCCAGTAGCCTGACCTCGAGGTCAAAGTTAGCGTTTAGCTTAGCTTGTTTGTACAGTAATTTTCTACACCTTGCTTCAGTTGACTAAACAGAGTAAATTTCTCAATCCCTATACATGTGCAATCAAATAACGATATGCATGCGACTGGACGAAATTTCGGTATCTAAACCTAATTTCAACGTCCGAATCGGCCTTTTTGGAATGCTAGTGGAGATGTTCTAAGCCGACTTACAGGACCAACCCGGGCGATGTTACTGGACGCGGGCGAGCGAATGGCTGTAGCCAGAGCTTCGGGGGGCCCAGGTAGATAGGGGTATTTTTATTTTTACAAGAGGATACCTATAATACATGGGCCATGAGTGACCTTGGGGCCGAGGTCCGCCCCTAGGCAGCAGTCCGCAGGAGTGTATGTGTGCTTTATACTACTATACTATCCAACAGGTACATTACGACAGGAAGCGTAGATTGAACTGTTGCTTCTCAGCTTTCATTTCTTAACAAGGTACTATACAACAATTGTCAACTGAATTCCTCAGCTTTCATCATTTCTTAACGCATGATATGTCTAGCAACTGATTCCTACACAATACAGCCAACGCTGAGTAAAACCAACTCAGCTGCAACAGTATCCCAGGACAACGAAGACAAGCTCTACTACTAATGTATAATAAAAAACAACCACGAACCCAAAGACTGCAGCTAAAACCATACAAAGAGCACTTTCTTCACTCATAGCCTTTATTTCCTGTAAAAGAACAGAATGATAAAGAACGGAATACCAATAAAAACAATGATGCTGAGTGAACTGGGCAGCATAGCATAAGATGCATATGCTTGCAGGTTGAATCTTTGATAGGGTAGATGGTTGAGCACAGTACAATCTGGCCACATGCCAAAAAGATTTCTACCCAACGAACATAATAGTTACCTGAGATTTCACTTGCAGGCTAGTCCAGCAAAGAGTGTGAATACAAAATCGGCCAAAAGTGTACAAGCATCAGTGTAATTTAGAGTGAATCTGCAGAATTTCTCTATAACAAACATAGCTGATATATGATGAAAATATATGGTGAATTGTTCAACAAAAGATGGTGCATAGATTCTGCAGAATTTCGCAGTTCAACATAGAGCACACATACATGACAGTACTAGCAACTAGTATTAATTAGAGTGATCGACTGTGTACACCGACCAAACTTGCAAATAGCATATTACACATTTATCAAGTTGGAGAGGCTACTCATGATAAATAGAAGGAGAAAGTTTCATATCACACTGGTGAAGTTGCAGCCAACGACTGCAACTTGAGTGTTGAGGACGTACAATTAGAACACGGCCTCAATGCAACAGCTTTCGAAGATGTAAGTTTTTGTCTTGTGCTTGATCATCTGCAGCTTAGCTTTATCTGCCTGTCCGTCCACAATCTCCACACCAGTGAGGACAACAGCCATGTCGACCAGATTCTCACTTAACCGCACAGAACCATCGTAGATGCCAAAGAATTTGGCGGCGCAGAACCTGTGGTTCCCCAGGTACAGCAGGCTGCTGCCAATCATCAACCACTCGCCCCGCTGGTCAGGCGGGCCAAAGCCTCCCAAATGGTGAAGAACCTTGGGCGGCTCATCCCTAGCAAGAGCCTCGGACGACGGGAACTCAAGCACAGCAAGGTTTTCGTTGCAGCTGTCATGGAAGCCGAAGTGGAGATTGTAGAGCTCAGGGACATGCAAAGCACGTCCAACAAAGGGTAGCGTCCAGCTGCCAGCCTTGCTCCACTGCAGGCTTGCCGTGTCGAAGCAGTAGGTACCAAAGCCTTCACTGGCCGAGGAGAAGCAGATGGTCTTGTTGTCCTCGAGCAGCGTGTAGGACTGGATGGCTGGATCTTCTTTGTCACTGAAGATGTATGGCGGCGGCGGTAGCTCAATCCAGTCCCAGGACATTATATCACCGCGGCAGTAAACCAGAGACTTGAAGTTGGTCGAGTTATACCCGTTGATGGCGTACAACGCGTCACCGCGAATGGCGTTCGTGGCGATGCACACGGATTTGGGACTATGCCAGTTGGATTTCTCCTTAGTGGGGGGAAGCATCTCGCCGGAGTTCTCCTCGGCGTCGTACAGGTAGGTGTGCCCGGCCGAGTCGGACACGACGATCCTTCCCTCGCTGGGGCCGCCACCAACTCCGTAGAAAGGCATGAAGCCCAGCGTCGAGTTGAGTGCGCGGGATGATTTGAACCTAAAAGCCGGAAAACGCAGCTCCCTGGTGCTCGCGCACATCTGCATACGAGTGGCTCGCGTTTCTACCGCCACCGCCTCCCGGGCCGAGGCGTAGAAGAGATTCTCCTCGGGCCTAAGGCGGCTCAGCCAGTAAGAACCGCCAACGCGCAAGTCCTTCATCGCCAGGTTGATGAACCGGCGGGAAATCATCTCCTACTTCAACATTCCAAAGCACAAGAAATAGATTAGATTTGTTTTCGTGATCTTCCTCGCGCTCTTTCCGACTTTCAATTCGACAAATTTTACCTTCGGATCGAAGACGAAGGAAATCTTCAACTCTAGGTGCGACGTATCAAGACTTCAGGAGGGGAAGTGGATGCGGAGGGAGCCGGAGCCGGAGCCGGAGGCGGAGGGGGAGCCGGCGGTGGTAAGGGCCGCACTGCTATTTTCTTGTTGTATATGGTGGAACGAGATGTGCCCGTGGGTCAGCCAGCCCAGCCCAGCTACTATTGAATTATCAAGGGCCTGAGGCCATCACGTCTCCGTCAACCCTATATGCCGATCAAGGTCGGCCGCGCCGCACCCCTAGGCCCAGTTCGCGTGCTCTGTTTCTTTTTTGTGTTGATTTTCTTTTTTTTTTCCTTTTCCTTTTTAGATTTTTGTGAACTGTTTTCTTTTTTATTTTACTTTACTTTTATATATTGTTTAAATTTAAGATCCGGAAAATGTTTTAATTTTGAAAATGTTTAGAATTCGAATTTTTTTAACTAAAATTTGTTCAGATTTTGAATTTGTTCACATTTTATATTAATTTCAGATTCCAAAAAATTTCAAATTAAAATGTGTTAGATTTAGAATTTATTTAGAATTTATTTAGAATTAGGATTTGAAGGTTTTTAAAAGCCGTACAGGAAACGCACTGACCAGTAACAAGAATTAGGGCATCTTTACTGGTCGATCCAACACGTTCGAACTCGTCCATGCGAACGCGCGAGACGTGCGCGGCGCCCCAACTGCTCGACCCATCCGGACAAACGCGTCCAGCTCGACCATAGGCGCACGCAGGGGTGGGGTCGGGTGGGCCGTGGCTCACCCAGAATTCTAGAGAATAAATAGACTACCATTTATCTAGTGTTTATCATCTAAAAAATAATCAGATGTTCAGATTATAGACCATTGTAGACCAGTTTGAGAGTATTCATTTTTCAGTCATACGAATAGTTGATTGCATAAAAGTAGCAGCAGCACTAAGCGTCTCCAGGTTGATGCCGTGTTGCCATCATTCTGGTTCTCCCGCTGACACTTGTTTTATACTTTTTGTTAAAACCGCGCTTTTGCTATAAAATGTGTTATTTTTGCTATAAAATGTGTCGTTCTTTTATATGTAGCAACAAATTTAACCCTTGGGACAAAAAATTAAAAGACATATCTTGTTAGAGACATTTTTTAATAGCCTCACCGGAGTCGTGGAGCATATAAGGTTCTAGGAAGCCCACCATAGATGCAAACGTTGCACGCACTCGGAGGACCCGGACTGTGGAAGTCACGGGATCCCGGAGAAATTAGAATCTATGTGAGGGTGAGAGAGATTCAAATCGGCCAGTAGTTTGCACTAAACTTACAAACCATACATCATTCACTACCTTTGGCGTATTTTAACAAATATCACTTTTTAGACAGTCATCACATGTACTACTAAAAAATAATTTACTCAAATTTATCTGAATACGAATATCTATATATATTTTAGCTAGATACATTTATATCTAAATAGATCCGAGTTTATTAAATTGAACATGAGGGAGTATATAAACTCTATAATCCCCTATCAGTGAATACAATACAACACTTTTTAGACAGATTTCGTGTGCCATATGGATTATTGTAGAAAAAATCTAGGGATAAGTTGTACTTAAAGAGATCCGGTAGCTAAAAAGCATAATTTTTCTAATTGTTTAATTTTACTGTTTACTTATCCATGGTGTATCATAACTCACAAAATAAAAATATATTTGTGACCTGAAAATTGAAACATATTCTAGAACTATAATATTATGAGATTTTACTGTACTATTTACATTACTTTTTAAACAGATTTTGTATTTCACGTGGGTCAGTGCAAAATAAAAATTGGCGTGTGCCCACCCTCCAATTCATTCATGCGTTCGCCACTGGGCTCGACCCATCCGTGCACCAAATCTAGGCAACGCTTGTGTCGGCCCAGGCAGCGCGCATGTCCTCGCGCATCCTCCCACTAATTCGTCTGGACCCTCTAGCTGGTGGCACAACAGACACTCTCCTCCCCCAATTCCTCGCCCTCCATATCACTTGACCAGAGAAGGCGCAACCTTTGTCGCCTCCACCGCCCACTGCCGCCGACGCCCCTGCTATATCGAGCAGCACCGCGGGCCTTGTGTGTTGCCAAAATTGTTTCGACGCGCCACGGGCAATCCTGTCGCCCCGGCCTCCGCATGTAGATTGGACGTGCGACACCCTCTGCGTGGCGTACAACCTGCTCGATCATTTTCCCGAGGTACGTTCGCGGGTCCTTTCTAGGTTATCCGGCCCACCGCGGGAGTTGGCATCGCCATTGACGACTTTACAGATGGGTAGCAGTCAAAGGGCAATAGAGTTTTTTTACAAGAATTTTGTGGAGTCATCATCCGAGGAGGAGTCCGATGGTGAGACCAAGATTATGCTGGCAGCTGCACAGATGGTGCACGACCACTACCTCCTACCGTCACGTAGAGGTGGCTCGGCCAGGCGGCGTGAAGCCAACCACGAGTGCGGCCGAGAAGAAGGCCACATACGTCTTTATAGGGACTAATTCAACCCAATTGATCCGGTCTTCAAAGAGAAGGCATTCCGTCGCTGCTATCGGATGTTCAGGAACTTGTTCTTGGACATTCTCAATGGGGTGGGGGAGTACGATGACTACTTCGAGGCCAAGTATAATTGTACTGGTAAGATTGGCTTCTCCTCTTACCAGAAATGTTTTGCTACCATTCGGCAGCTTGCATGGAGTGCCTAGTGATCTCCTCGATGACTATATGCGCATGAGCGTGTCCACATGCCATGAGTCTATGTACCGGTTTTGCAGCGCGGTTATTGCGGTGTTTAGTAAGGTTTACCATGAGAGCCAAACACCGAAGACACTGCCCGCCTTTTTTCCATCAACGAGAGAAGGGGGTTTCCTAGGATGCTTGGCAGCATCGACTGCATGCATTGGCAGTGGAAGAACTGAAGAGAATATGCCCTAGAGTCAAATATCATATGGCATATTTTATAAAGTTTATGATTAAGTTTTATATCATGTTATAACTGTATTGTTAGGGTAACATAAATACACGTGTGATATACAAACAACCAGTAGTTCCTAGTGAAACTCTAGTCATTGGTTCATTGAACGGATGATCAAAGCTTTCCTGATCATGTTGGTGCCTCGGTCCCTAATTGATGATGAGGTCATTGCATTAGGGAATGAGATGATGAACATACCCTATCTATAGCATCGTATCACGATCATGTCACAGAGTGTAGGTTATGATGATTAGGAAACATTGTGACTCCTTTCTTAGATCGTGAGTGTTGGGGATATGCTATATGGGTATCCTCATAGAATGTCTCTTATCCGACTAACCCGGGTGGCCCATAGTCGGTAGCATGACCAATGGTCTGCTGGGCGGCCCAGTTAGGTAGATCCAGAAGGGAGGCCCATGCCGGATAAAGGAAGGCTACGGTGGAGTCACCAGCGTACCCGGAGCCTTGGAGTGCAAGATACACAAGACTAGTGATAGACGGTGTAGGACTCTGTAACCTGTCCGGCTAGGACTTTTCCCTGTAACCCTAGGATCTGACGACTATATAAGTCGGGCCTATGGGAGCCTTTAGGGCACAACAATAGACAACTTCAGACAATCTCGCATAGCGAACCTATATCTGTAACTCGGCGTATTGCCATTATAGTGATTTATAGAAGGAGTAGGATTCCGCCACCGTCGTGGGATATGAACCTGGGTAAGCTGTGTTACCTCGTACCCGTCAACCGTTACCCCACGTCTCTAAACACGCACTGTGAGGACCCCTCCATGGCGTACTCGTCGGCAATACCACGACAGTTGGCGCCCACCGTGGGGCAAGAGGCGCTTCAGGCTCTTCAGCGGGCGAGGACCAAGATCTTCGCGGGAATCGGCGAAACCGTAGCCATCGGCCGTGTTCTCTTCTCCGGCAACATTCTGATCGTCCCCCCTGACGAGTTCTGGATCCCGGCGAAGACGAACCCTACGCGGTGTTCGATCGTTCCTATCAAAGACATCCACCTCTTCATCGGTGAAACCAACTCGGGCACTAGTTCCCTGGGAGTCGGAGGAGCATCAAGACCCGCACGGACCGCCTATGGGAAGGATACGTTCGCGGAAGGATCGATGTCGGATCTCTCCTCGGAGTTTGCCGGCAAAGATTGGAAAGCATCAAGACCCGCACGGACCGCCTATGGGCAGGATACGTTCGCGGAAGGATCGATGTTGGACCTCTCCTCGGAGTTTGCCGGCAAAGATCGGAAAAATCCAAGGCCCACCCAAACCGCCCCTGTGCAGGATATAAAGGTGGAAGATCACTGCAAATCCGCCGGCTTCGTCCGCGCGTCTGGACAACAGAGATCCAAGTTCTTCGGCGTGGTTACCATCTTCGATCTAGCGCGCTATGTTCAGAGGGAGGGCGAAAACCCCGCGACTACCTAGCCAGGTGGATCCGTATACGAGCCGATCCGGCCAACTACCCCGATGATAACGCTCTGTATCACTTCGTGGAAGGACTAGACCGCGACACGCTTCTCCGACATTCTTTAAGACGGCAGCAGGCAACAGGACGCCTTACCCTCGAAGAGATGGTGAGCACCGTCAACAGTTACGCGGCAGCTGATGCGGCAGCCCAGATGGAGCTTACACTCAGAGACGGAGAACCTCCGGTTCAACAGCCGTCACCACCGCCCCCCGCCGTCATCGTCGCATCAGCACCACCACCTCCAGTCATCGTCGAGGCCGTTGCACCTCCACCGCCCGTCATCGAGGAAGTCCTGGCACCCTCTAACTCTGTCATTGACGCACTTTACACTGATTTCAGCATAGATTCAGAGGAGATATACTTCAGTCCAGAAGAGCTAGACTCTGCTATGCAGGAGATGGAGGAGGAGTACTCGCGCGACGAGCAAGCTAACAACACCGTCATGTCTCAAGGGGTGTTCGTCACCATTGGGACAGCGATGGATGAAGATCAACCCGGGAAAGCTCCGCCTACGGCGCTGGAAAAGGGGAAGGGGCCACTTATTGCTGCTGGCGATGATCGCGCAAAGGTCATGCCTCCTCCGCCTAACCCAGTGCAGCAGCCGCAGGAACTCGGCACCGGTCCAAACAACAACACCGCAAACTTGCCACCTCCAGAATCCACGTCGGCAGCAGCCCATGTTACTCCAGCTAATAGAGTGATGTACGACAATATCCTCGTCGAGCCACTAACCGTTTCTCATATCCGGAACGTGACTCAGCTTGACGAGAAGCGCCAGCAACTGCTGGAGGAGGCGCAAGCCATCGTGGAGCAAGGCGCTAAATTAGATCGAGATCTGGTCAATGCGCAGAAGTCCATAGAGAAAGCTAGATCAATGGAGGCCGAGTACAAGACTCTTGTACAACAGTAGAAGGCTAAGAAAGCTCCGGCTCGCGTCATCAACGATCCTGGTGTCCGGCGCAACCTAGCATGGGCTCCCTCAAAGCCAGCACAGGCCAAGCCATACATTGATAGTGAAGGCAAGTAGGTGATTCCCACCCCACTCCTTAACCTCGCCGTCGCCAAGACCCTTCTGGAGCAGGATAGATCGCCTGAGGAAGTAGAGTAGGTATACGACCTAGTGGCCAAGGCGGTAAAGCAGCAGGAAAAGGCCACCTCTCAGAGGCTCGAGTCTGACCCAGCGCTTTGCCGATCTAGCCAGTACAAACCGCCAAGGGACAGATCTCCTCAGGATGTCGGATCACAGACGGGTTCATCAGAACAAAGACGGAGGGATGCGCGCAACAGGAAGGATGCTATCCCCATATCCTCCGAGCATGGAGAAAAAGTCCAACCTCGTCGCCCATCGCCACCACCCCGATCCCCCGACGTCAGGAAGATTACAAAGCTCACCATCATACGGATATGCCCCCACCAAAGCAGTGCAGCATCGTCATCCGCGACAACGCGGCACAGACCCGTCATGATGAAGAGCGCCACCAAGGACACAAGAGCAGGTCACACCATGATCCTCCGCGTCTGACAAGCAACCGCGACAGGCGTGAGGCGTCGCAGGAGGGTAACAACAAGAAGGCTAACCCACCACCACCTCTGCCTCCGTCGCCGCCAAGCAGTCACCATGGCGGAAGAGGCCTATCGTGGGAATGGTCACGACAGATGCTACAATCGGCAGCGAGTAGTAGAACGAGGGGCAAGGGCGGCCAGCCATCTGCGGTGCGAGATGAGGGCGGAGACACAAGGTTTTACCCAGGTTCGCCCCCCCGGAGGGTAAAGACCTACTCCTGCTAGATTGTATTATGATGGTGGTACAATGGGCGAGATCGGCGGCTAGGCGGCTAGTCGCTTGGGTGTATGATGGAACGTACGTCTACACGCCCTGCAGGGTGGTTTATATAGACTCACCTCCCCTAGGGTTTACATATCTCAACCGAATAAGTTAAGGCTTCGGCAATCGTTTAACCTAACTCGACTGGGCCTATCTACTCGCCTGGGCCTTCAGCTTCCAGTCGCTCGGATCCACACCAGGCCTTGATCCAGTCGCCGTCTTGCAGGCCCACTCGCTAGTTCCTGGGCCAGTCGGAAACGTCCTGCTGGGTATACCCCGGTGGGCATATCCCCATCAGTAGTCCCCGAGGCTGTCGTTGATTGGGCGCAGGTGGTTGCTGGCAGTCGGAGTATACGACTTTAAAGCAGACATCCAGTCGAATCGCCGGCGGGCTCCTGAATAAAGGAAAAGACTAGTCATTCTGATCGCAGCTTGGGCGAGTCGAGTCGGCGAAATACTTAGTCACTGTCGTAGTGATCGGGTTGGCGAGCCGAGTGGCTGAAGTTGGACCGTTAAACATGGTCAAACTAGCCGTTAGGGTAATCCAATGGTAACTTCCGGCGTAATCACCGCGTAGTAACGGCTCCCTGATTTGGCGGGTAACAACCGCTATATAAGGGGAATGACAAGCGATCGGAGAACCACCTTCTCGTCATTTCCTCCGATTGCGTGCACTTTCGCCTTCCTTCGCATCACGATCCAACCGACCCGAAATCCTCTGACCCCCCACGTATCCTTTCGCCATGGCACCCTCCACCGAGCCTTGGGGTAGATCTAAGTGTACGAGGGTGCAACTGGCGTCCTTCGAGGAGGCCGGGATCCTACGCGCCGGCTGTTGGCGCATCCCTGCGGCCGGAGAGGTGACCTCGAACCCGCGTGAGGGAGAGTTCATCTTCTTCACCAGCCACCTAGAGCGGGGGCTGGGATTCCCTACGTCCCTGTTCTTCCGGCGCTTTTGCGCCTACTACGGGATCCAACCATCGGAACTGGGTCCGCACAGCATCGAGCAGCTCGCCATCTTCGTGGCGTTCTGCGAGTGCTACCTAGGCTTCCGGCCCAACTTCCCTCTATGGCAAGATCTGTTTCACGGACGGATCAGTCGCGAGGAAGCGGGCGGCCCAATGCTCGCCGCGGGCGGCCTGACATTCCAGTTGAAGTCGAAGGCCTCGTTCTTTGACTTGATGCTGCCCGCCAAGGCGGCGAGCGACTGGAAGAAGTCTTGGTTCTATGTTTCTGAGGCGAGCCCGGAGGGCGAGGCGGCGATCCCACGATACTCCGCCAACCGGTCCGAATCGCGCCGACTCCAAGTCGGCAAGCTCCCCACCAACCAGCGGATGGTCGTGGACGAAATGCTTCAAACCATCCGCAGTCTGAAGAAGAAAGGCCTCCAGACAATTAACTTATACAACTGCTGGCTCGGGCGGCGGCTCGTCCCTCTTGCTCGGCACGACCACTACATGTACCAATACACGGGCCGGGAGGACTCGACGAAGTCCTACCTCGCCGAGTGGAAGCTCGAGGACTACACCCCAACATTGAAGAAGATCACCCAGGCGGTGTACCTGGACGCAAAGGCTGGGGTCGCCCCCTACACCGCAAAGCATCCGGCCCCAACGGTAAGTCACCTCGCATCATTTGCAGTTGCAGTTTATGCAATCGCGGTCATTCTGATTTCATCTTGTGATCATTGCAGCTATTCCAAGTGGTGGAAGGATGGCTCCCGCCTTCCGACAATGAGAACTCAAGCTCGTCCATCCAGGATCTGGGCGAATCGCCTCCCGCCCAGGGCGATGCCTAGAGCGACGAGAACAACGACGACGACGACTCCGAGGAGGAGGTCGCCCCGTTGGTTCGCAAGACCCGCGGGCAGCATCAACGTGAGCTCGAGGCAAGCAAAAGCCTCGAGCGTCATGAGGATGATGATGAAGAACTTCCGGAGACCACCTCGCGCCGCCAAGCTACTCCGTCGAAGAAGAAGAAGGCGGAGAAGGAGGTCAAGGCCCCTCCGAAGATGAAGACAAAGCCGGCGAGACCGGCCTCCCCGCCGCACTCGGCGAGCAGCTCCGACACCACCAGTCTAGCCAAGGGTGAGGCGCCGCCGATGGTAACCGCGCTGGACACGGCTGCTGTCCTGAGCGAGGTGCCACTGGCTTCGATACCTCCGCCATTCGCCCCAGTCTCTGGACTAGGGGCCGGTCCGGTCGCGGCGTCTTCACCTTGCAAGGAAGCTCCCGCTAAAGATGTCTCAGAGGCTCCCGTCGCAGCCTCGACGACGAAGAAACCATCCGTGTCTTGGGCGCATGACGCCTTGGAAATGGGCCTCAGTCGCCGACTGGGCCCCGAACTGGAGAAGCCAGCCGGCATCCGCACCGGGCTATGCTTCATTCCAGTCGCTAAGTGAGTTTGATCACCTTCTTTCGTCTTTCATTGTACTTGAATCATTTTTCTTACGCGATCAATTTGTAGGACCGGAGCAAAGAAAATAGGCCATCCAACCGTGGCTAAGGTGCCGCCCGTTGTCAGCGAAGAGGATCCCTCCCGGAAGAGGAAAGTGGATGAAGTCGCCGTCCCTGTGGATGGCGCCAAGAAAGCCAAGGGCGACGATGTTGTCACGATCTCCGACGACACGGCGGTCGCGCCGAATGAACCCGCAACGGAGGCGGCCGTACCCACAAAGGAGGGTGCTCCCTCGCCTGGGGTGGGCGAGCCGGCATCCTTTGGTGCCGGTGCCTCTATCGCAACGTTCCTACGCTTCATCACCAGGGCGGCTACAGCGAGTGGTACCTCGCCCTCGAGCTATGCACATGGGGTCGCTGATACGGAAGTCGAGCAGCGTCGCGGGCACACGCCGGCTCTCCTCGCGTCCGTGGATGCGGTACAACTTCATGGCATGCTTGGCGCAACCATCCAGGTATGTCCAGTCCCCGAGGATCAGGTCGGTGTGTTGCAGCGGTCTGATTCTTTTAATGTTGTGCTTGACTTTTCGCGTCCAGTCCCGGAGTGCGTGCTCGCTGAATTTTGGCGGGTGGGCACTTAGGATTTTTTGGTTGCCAGTCCCCGAGTGCGCACTCGCTGAATTTTAGCGGGTGGGCACTTAGGATTTTTTGGTTGCCAGTCCCCGAGTGTGCACTCGCTGAATTTCAGCGGGTGGGCACTTAGGATTTTTTGGTTGCCAGTCCCCGAGTGCGCACTCGCTGAATTTCAGCGGGTGGGCACTTAGGATTTTTTGGTTGCCATTCCCCGAGTGCGCACTCGCTGAATTTCAGCGGGTGGGCACTTAGGATTTTTTGGTTGCCAGTCCCCGAGTGCGCACTCGCTGAATTTCAGCGGGTCGGCACCTAGGATTTCGCTTTGGCTAACTGTTTGAATAGTGTGAAGGGTCTGCAACGTGAGTCAGCTGATCGACTTGCTGCGAAACACCGCGCGGAGAAGGAACTGGCCACCGTCCAAGAGGCGAATAAGGGGCTTCAGGCAGTTGCCGCAAAGGCAGAGGAGGCTCGCCATGGACTTGTCCCAGCGAGTGAGTTGGCAGCGGCTCAATCGGCGTTGAGTTCGGCTGAGAAGCGGATCGCCGATCTCAAACGCGAGCTGAGGGAGGCGAAAGAGGAAGCGAGTTCTGCGGATGGTCGAGCCAAGGCCGCCGTTACGGCCGCCGCGGAAGAACGTAAAGTTTCTGACGCCCTTGTTGCTGGGCTTCAGGATGATTATACTTCTCTTCAGAGCTTCATCACGGACCTCTCCCGTCCCTTGTTTGGTGAGTGTGTCTGCCCCTGCCTATTGCATGTGCCTTTTTGTAATTTCCGATGTATTCACTGTTATCTTCCATTCGCAGGTCGCATCCTTGATAGTGCGGAAGAGGCGAGCTCGTTCGACGCACGACAATGTGTGGCCACGCTCGTCGACTCGGCGACGTTGTCGGTGACATGCATCCGAGCCTACCTCCAGGAGATGTCGCCCACGGAAGTAATTCCTAGCAACCTCGTCGAGGTGTGGAGGTACTTGGAGAAGGCGCCGTCGGTCGTTGAGTTCATGACGCGATCGGCGTTCCGGTGCGGGGCTGCGATGGTGCTTAGCCTTGGGCTTGCTCACTTTCCAGAGGATTTCGATCTGGACGACGTGATGAGTGGCTACCCGTCATCGACTGGCGCGGTGGAGATCTCCGAGGTGCTCAAGTTGACGGATCGCGCCGCGGTGTATCTGAGCGCGTCTGGGCGATGGGCGACCTCCTTCCTTACCAGGAGACGGTCGTCGCACCCAACGACCCTGAGCCGCAGCACCGGGACTTCAAGGTCGAGCAGCCCTTTCATGCGGCGATGGCGGGTGAGCTGACGACGTACCCGTCGAACCCGTACACTCCCTTCATCCGCAATCGCAAGGGTTCTGGCGAATCATCGTCGAAGCCTACAGAATGAGGTAGTTTGCCCTGGGGCTTTAGTAACAGTTCTGCCGTTGGGCATACTATGTATTTTGAGACAATTGCAACATTCTATTAACGAGATATCATGTTTATTTTGTGATGTGACATGTGTTTTTGGATTGAGGGTTGAACGAGTCCCCGAGCGCGTCCGCCCTTTTTATGGGGTTGACCTCGTTTGTAATGTGTTTACGGTTTTTTGAATGTTTTTGTTATTGTGGTCTAATCGCCCGGACTCGGAGAGCCAATCGCAAGGCGACTCCCTTGAGCGCTCTGTACTTCACCGTTTTCCCTTGCGCGAACGAGGTCGGGTGGCCGAGTCCCCGAGCGTGGTACTTGGTTGTTCTACGCGCGACTCGAGGGTGGGTGAGGACTTGGCTCGTTAGTTTGAGCGCATCGCTCCTGCCTGGCCCGTTGGGTCAGTCGCATGGCGAGTCCTGGGCATGCTCTCATACTTGGCGTTTTCCCTAGCCGCTCGCGCTGAACTGGTCGTCAGTCCCCGAGCTTGGTACTTGGCCGTTCGAGTCGCTATGTCGAGGATGCGGAGGATCATGGTCGCTGTGAGAAGCGAAGGCAGTTGTCTTGGATCGTAGAGCCAGTCGGGCTAGGCGACTCCAATGGGGCTCCGGGAAGGCGTTTTTCATGGACGATGCAAAACCTGAGGTGACCCAGTGCTCTTGCACCACACTACTTGGCCGTGCCGATCGCTGTACCAAAGGTTGACTTCTGCGGTTAGCTTGACGCTGTTATTACGAGTGCGAGTGGCACAAGACACAGAGAGTAGGCGCAATTTGCGGTAACTGATTCTTTTTATTTCATAGCGAATGGAGGGTACATGTGTGGGGTTCTAGGAGTAGAACTTCCGTATGAGGTTTACATTCCACGGTCGCTTGACGTCGAGTTTGCCGTCCCTACGGACATCGATGAGGTAGTAGGCGTCGTTGCCGAGTACGCGCCCGATGGCGAATGGTCCTTCCCACGGAGGGGAAAGCTTGTGCATGCCCTTCTTGTCCTGGATTAGGTGCAGCACCAGGTCGCCTTCTTGGAAGGTGCGAGTTTTCACCCGCCGGCTGTGGTAGCGGCGGAGTCCCTGCTGGTAGATGGCGGTGCAAGATCGAGCGAGGTCATGTGCCTCGTCGAGTTGATCGACTCCATCCTGGCGGGCGAGTTTGTTTGCAGCCTCCGTGTAGTGGACGACCCGCGGCGAGTCGTGCTCGAAGTCGGTGGGCATGACTGCCTCGGCGCCGTACACCATGAAGAAGGGGTGAATCCTGTCGACCTGTTGACCGAGGTGCGGATGCCCCAGATGACGGAGGGTAGTTCCTCGACCCAGCACCCGGCGGTGCGCTCGAGTGGTACTTGGAGTCACGGCTTCAGGCCGTGGAGGATGCTTTGATTGGACCGTTCTGCCTGGCCGTTGGATTCCGGGTGGGCGACTGACGCGAGATCGAGCCGGATGTGGTGTCCTTCACAAAACTCGGCCATGGCTCCTTTGGCGAAGTTGGTGCTGTTGTCCGTGATGATGCTGTTTGGGAACCCGTAGCGATATATGAGCTCGCATAGGAATTTAGTGGCGGTCTTCCCGTCACACTTCCGGACTGGTTTGGCCTCCACCCACTTTGTGAATTTATCGACCGCGACCAGGAGGTGGGTGTAGCTGGAGGGAGCCTTTTTGAAGGGGCCTACCATGTCCATGCCCCACGCGGCGAATGGCCAGGTGATGGGGATTGTCTTGAGCGCTGAGCTTGGCACGTGCGTCTGGCTTCTGACACCCGGCGCACCGCTGGACAATGTCGACGGCATTGGAGTGTGCAGTGGGCCAGTAGAAGCCATGCCGCATAGCCTTGGCGACCAGAGAGCGGGCGCCGGCGTGGTGGCCGCAATCGCCGGAGTGGATGTCCTGGAGGATCTTGTGTCCTTCGGCGAGTTGGACGCAACGTTGGAACACGCCGGTGACGCTGCGCTTGTGGATCTCACCGTCGATGATGGTGTAGGACTTGCATCGGCGTGCGATCATCCGAGCGTCCGTCTCGTCTGCCGGTAAGGTGCCGGCCTCCAGGTCGGCGACGTAGGGCTTGGTACAGTCGTCTGGCTCGGTGACAAGTGCGACCAGGGCTGCCTCCGGCTACAGCGGGACTCCAATGTCGATCTCCCTTGGGGGAGAGACTGAAGGCTTGGTGATCGTGTCGAGGAAGACACCGGCGGGTGGTGCGAGTCGAGCCGACCCAATGCGAGAGAGTGCGTCGGCCTCCTTGTTCTTCCGCCTGTCAATCCACTCGACGGAGTAGCCTGCGAAGTGTCCGCCCAGCTTGTCCACTGCTTGGCGGTATGCCGCCATGGTGGGGGAGACGGCGTCGCAGGTGCCAGCGACTTGTCCAGCGACGAGGTCGGAGTCTCCGTAGCAGCGTAGGAGGTTGACGTTCATCTCCCTGGAAGCTCGCATGCCGTGGAGTAGTGCCTCGTACTCGGCCATGTTGTTGGTGCAGGGGGTGATGTCGAGGCAAAGGACGTAGCGGAGCTTGTCGCCCTTTGGGGAAGTCGGCACGATTCCTGCTCCTGCGCCGTCCGCGTTCTTGGAGCCGTCGAAGTGCAGGCTCCAGTAATGGAGGTATGGCAGCTTTTCTGGCTGCTGGGCCTCTTCCCTGTCGGCGATGAAGTCCGCTAGAGCCTGCGACTTGATCGCCTTTCGTGGCTCGTACTTGATATTATGGACGCCGATTTCGACAGCCCACTTAGCGACTCGCCCAGTCGCCTCACGGTTGCGGATGATGTCCTGCAACGGTGCTGAGGAGACGACCGTGATCGGGTGCTCCTGGAAGTAGTGCGGCAGGCGCCGCTGTGCTCTGAAGACCGCGTATACCAGTTTCTGGTACTGCGGGTATCATTGGTGCGACTCGGTGAGGACCTCGCTGATGTAGTAAACCGGTCGCTGTACTGGGCGCTCCTTCCCATGACGGCGCTGCTGACGCGCTCGGAAGCCGCGACGTAGACCAGCATGGGTTCTTTGTCGGCGGGGGCGGCGAGTAGCGGTGCGGCAAGTAGCACCTTTTTGAGGTTGCGGAGTGCGTCGTCCGCCTCCTTGTCCCACTGGAAGGTGGAGTTCTTGCGCATCAGACGGTATAAGGGCATCGCCTTTTCGCCCAAGCGGGGGATGAAGCGACTGAGAGCCGCTACTCGCCCGGCCAGCTTCTGGACGTCGCGCAGGCACTCGGGTTTGCCGAGTTGGGCGATCGTGTCGATCTTGGTGGGGTTCACCTCGATCCCTCGCTTGGAGACGACGTATCCTAGTAGTTGTCCTGCTGGTATACCGAAGGTGCATTTGCCTGGGTTAAGCTTTATCTTGTATTTTCACAAGTTGGCGAATGTTTCCGCCAGGTCGGTGAGTAGATCACCCTGGCGAGCTGATTTTACGACTACGTCATCGATGTAGACGTGGATGTTGCGGCCAATTTGGCTCGCGGGGCACTCTTGCATGCACCACTGGTAGGTCGCCCCGGCGTTCTTGAGGCCGAAGGTCATGGCGGTGTAGCAGAAGGCTCCGAATGGTGTGATGAACGCCGTCTTCTCCTCGTCCTCGACAGCCATTTTGATCTGGTTGTATCCAGAGTAGGCGTCGAGGAAACATAGCGACTCCGAGCCCGCGGTGGAGTCGATTATTTGGTCGATACGCGGGAGGACGAACTGCTCCTTCGGGCAGGCGCTGTTCAAGTTTGTGTAGTCGTACACATCCTCCAGGTCCCGTTCTTCTTCTCGACCAGGACTGGGTTTGCCAGCCACTTGGAGTACTTGATTGGTCGGATGAAGCCTGCAGCGAGTAGACGCTACGCCTCCTCGGCGATGGCTCGGCGGCGCTCTTCATTGAAGGGCCGCAGCGACTGTTTGATGGGTCGCACTTTGGGGTCGGCGTTTAGTTTGTGCTCAGCGAGCTCCCTAGGGACACCATGAATGTCAGAGGGATTCCATGCAAATATGTCCCTGTTCTCACGGAGGAACTCGATGAGCGTGCCTTCCTAGGCTGGGCTCATGCCCGTCCCGATCGTAACCGTCTGGCTGGAGTCGCCTGGGACCAGCTCGATGGTGCGGGTGTGTGTTGTTGCCTCGAATGTTGATGTGTTTGCGCCCTCCGAGTTGGGATTCTTGAGTATGGTGGGGTCATCGTTGTTGACCCCGCTCGCGTACTTGGCGAGCTCATCGGCGTGGTTGGTTTCTGCCGCGATGACGGTGTCGGCGAGTTCTGCTCCTTTGGCCTCGCACTCGGCGGCCATGTCGGGGTCGCCGTTGATGGTTATGACGCCACACGGCCCGGGGAGCTTCATCGTGTTGTACGCGTAGTGGGGCGCTGCCATGAACTTGGCGAACGCCTGGCGCCCCAGGACATAGTGGTAGGGGCTGTCGAAGGGTACCAGCTCGAAGACGATCCGCTCGGTGCGGAAGTTTGCTGGTGTGCCGAAGGTGACAGGCAGCATGACCTTGCCGATCGGGTACGCCTTCCGACCGGGGACGATGCCATGGAACATGGTGTTGGTTGTCTCGATCATCGACTGCGGGAGCCGCAGCCGCCTGAAGGTGTCCAGGTACAGGATGTTGATGGAGCTGCCGCCGTCCATCAATGTCTTGGGGAGCCAGTAGTCGCCGACCTTAGGCTTGACCACCAGGGCGACTCGGCCTGGGTACTCGATGCGTGGCGAGTGGTCCTGGCGGATCCAGGTGATGGGCTGTTCCGACCAGTTGAGGAACTGGGGAACGTCCACCTGAGCCACCGCGTTGACGGCGACGGCGCGGGTGATGACCTTCTTCTCGCGCTTCGTGTTGAAGCCTGTGAAGGTATGGAGCGAGCCGTCCACTTTGCCAAATTTTCCGCCGTTTGGCGGGTCATTCTCGGGGTCCTCCCGTGCTCGCCGTGCCTTCTCGATCTCCCTGAGGGTGTGGCAGTCGGCGGTCGTGTGCGTTGCGGGCTTCCCTTCCCTGCTATGGAACGCACAAGGTTGGTTAAGGAGGGCCGCGGGGTCGAACCTTGGCTTGGCCTTGTAGTTGCCGCCGTCGCGGCGTTGTCCTCCGTCGCGGCGGAAGCTTTTGGGCTTGCGTTTTGCGTGCCCGGCGTTGGCGACAAAGTCGACTCGCCCGTCCCTGCGGCGCTTGCCAGTGAGGCGAGTGTTGCTATAGCGTAGGTCGGACCGTCGTCCGTTGTCTTTGCCGCTCGTGCGGCGTTGGCCTCCCGACTCGTCATCGGTTTCCTGGTTTGGATCTTCCTCCGCGTACCGTTTGGCGATCTCGAGGAGGTCCGGTATGTTGTCGAGTGTGCGAGAATGTCGCTTTAGCTTAGCGACCAGAGGCTCGTAGAGGCACGAGGTCTTGAAGCAATGGATCACGGTGTCCGGGTGGATGCCGACCGCGTTGTACCAGAGTTCTTGCCACCGCTGGACCCAGTTGCGGGTCGACTCACGGGGTCCCTGGACGCATCGCTCCAGGTCCTCAATGGTAGTGGCGCGGGTGTAGGAGCACTCGAAGTGCCTGACGAAGGCGTCACGCATCTCCTCCCAGGAGTCGATACTATCCTGGGGGAGGGTGTTGATCCACTGCCTGCATGTCCCCTCCATCATCAGGGGGAGGTAACGGGCGGCTAGTAGGTCGGTGTGGCCTGCGATCCCCATCGCCATGAGGTAAGTATCGAGCCACGTGGCGGGGTCGTACGAAGGGTCGTACTTTTCTATCTCCTTCGGCGCCTTGAAGTTCGGAGGGTACTTATCGCCTCGGATCATCGGTCCGAAGCATTTGGGGCCGAGTCGACTTAACGACCCCATTGTCTCGCCGTCACGACGATAGGTTAGGGTGTGTTGCAGGTCGTCGGGCTGGCGTGCGCGCCAGCTTTGGTTGTTGATGATGTGGGTGCGGGCGTTGATGGGTTGACCGTTAGCGGCGACGAAGTTGGTCGCTGGTCTAGGGTCGTTGGTGGAGAGTGCCGCGTTCGCGGGTCGGTGTTGGAGCTGCAATGGCTCTGGTGGCGGGCAGTTGAGGGTGTTTGCCGCCATTGGGCGGCCGCTTGAGGCTGCTCTGCTTCCCGAAGAACGCAAGTACACTCGACCCCGTGAGTCGGCGCCTACGTTTTGCTGCTCGACGGCCTTTGCGAGCAGGGCCCTGACATACTATATCTGTAGGGCGCCGTCACCGGTGGCCGTAATGTTGTCGGCTGCTGCTCGGCCCGCCACGAGGTTGTCCATCGGGGAGGAGAACAGTGGGAGGCCGTTCGCGTCTCGCTCCCGTGAGGAGACTACTATCCGCGGCTGATCCCTGGGGGGTGTGCGGTTGGGTGGAGGTGGGGCGCCCATCGCCGTCGACCCTGGCGGGGGCCAGGCGCTTCCTCCTGGTGGCGCGTTCTCGTAGATCACGCGCTCGGCCGCGCGGACCGGGTCGTTTTCATCGTCGAAGTTCAGGGCGCGCCCCTAGACGGTGGGGTTCAGGCGCGTCTTGATCCGCTGCTGGTGGTAGCGCGACAGCTCCTGCGCCGTCACCTGCTCGAGGCGAAATTTTTCTCGCTCGTCTTGCTCCTTGCGGACTGCCTCCGCCAGCTTCAGGCGGAGTTCCTCGACCTCCGTTGCCATGGCGTTAGGAGGGATCGGGGTGGAGAAGGGATCCTCCGGCGGATCGGTGCCGGTCGCCATGTAGGTCGCGGCATGGCGACCGGTCCCGTCGCGGAGGTCGGCGGAATTTTCTGACCCGGAGTCGAAGTCGAAGATCCCAAGGATGGAGGGGTCCTCGAAGTCTCCCGTGTTGGAGACCTGGGTGATGGAGCCCGCGGGTGAAGCCGCGGTGATGGATCCGGCTAGTGATGCCGGGGTCGCCGAGTCGGCGTCGTCGTTGAGGGCCGTGTCTTCCGTGGTCGCAGAGTTTTCGGCCACATTGCTGTGGGCCGTGTTGCACTCGGAGGCGAGGCGATGGATAGTGCGGATCTAGCTCTCAAAGAGCCGATCGCGTGGCGGCGACTCGCGGATGCGAGCCGAATCCTCCAAGATGATGACGTCGGTGAGGCCGACGAAGAGGCTGATCGTGCCGACCGGCAGGACCACGTTGTGCGTGACGGGTCGCGCCGCCGGGACGTAGCTGCTCGGCAAGATCTGGAGCATCTCGCCGATCACTATCATGCGGCCGGTGGCGACCGTCTCGTTGATGGGCAGATTGGATCTCGCCGTAGAACACCGGCCATACCGGCCAGGCCCCACGGTGGGCGCCACTGTCGTGGGAATGGTCACGGCAGATGCTGCAATCGGTAGCGAGTAGTAGAACAAGGGGCAAGGGCGGCCAGCCATCTGCGGTGCGAGATGAGGGCGGAGACACAAGGTTTTACACAGGTTCGGCCCCCCAGAGGGTAAATACCTACTCCTGCTAGATTGTATTATGATGGTGGTACAATGGGCGAGCTCGGCGGCTAGGCGGCGAGTCGCTTGGGTGTATGATAAAACGTACGTCTACACGCCCTACTGGGAGGTTTATATAGACTCACCTCCCCTAGGGTTTACATATCTCAACCGAATCATTTAAGGCTTCGGCAATCATTTAACCTAACTCGACTGGGCCTATCTACTCGCCTGGGCCTTCAGCTTCCAGTCGCTCGGATCCACACCAGGCCTTGATCCAGTCGCCGTCTTGTAGGCCCACTCGCCAGTTCCTGGGCCAGTCGGAAACGTCCTGCTGGGTATACCCCGGTGGGCATATCCCCATCAAGGCCCGCGTCGTTCATGCAGCCCATCCCCTGTTGACAACAAGAAGAACCCGGAGCCGTACGACGCACGTTCACGGATCGATAAGATCCACGAGGCCCGGGAAGGACCATACCTGGGACCGCATTGTTTTGGACCTGCAATACGGTCCGCAACTTACCCCAAAGGTTTCCGGATTGACAAGACCATCAAGCCCTATGACGGCATAGCCAAGCATGCCACATGGTTGCAGGACTACGGCAACGCGGTGGAGATTGCCGGAGGCAACCCCAACATCGCCGTCAAGTACCTCCCGTTAATGTTGGCGGGCACGGCCCGTCAATGGATCGATGACTTGCCGGAGAGATCTATCTACAACTGGCTGGATATGCAATAAGCATTCACCAAAAACTTTGAGGGTACATACAAGCGTCCCTGCACTGTGGGCGATCTACAACGGTGCGTGCAAGAAAAAGACGAGACATCTCGCGCCTACCTCTCCCGCTGGCTGGATATGAAGAATTCCTGCGCATGAGTGCACACTCAGACTGCCATGGCCGCCTTCATCGACGGGTTGGAAAGGGGCACGTTGCTCCGACATAAGCTGAAGTGCTTGCAGGACAATCATCAGCTTGACTTGAATCAGATGATTCAGTTAGCTAGTGAGTTCGCAGCTGCCGATGACGATGCTCGTGGCTCTTTGCCGGCAACGGCTGTTCCAACTCAAGCTCGGAGGAACAACAGTACAAAGCGGAAAACCGCTCCAGAAGAAAAGCAATCTACCGACATGGTCGCTATGACTTTTGCAAGGCAAGGAGAAGGCGGACAACGTGGCCGAGGAAGGGGAGCGGGCCAATGGCAGCAACGAGGAAGTGAAACCAACTCGGCGCCGCTCCGTGTTCCCCAAACCTACGAAGAGTACCGCGATATGCCGTGCCTCGTACATCTCGACGCCAACGGCAAGGCCACCCATACCAATCGACACTTCAAGTTCGTCAATGACCTCAAGGAAGACCCGGAGTCCGGCTATAAGCGAAGTCAGAAGAACAGACCGCGAGGTAAGGGCAAGGGGAAGAAGAAGGAGGAGGAGTCCAAGGATTCAAGTGACATGGACGAGGACGTTGACCCCAAGCACGCCGCCAAGAGCGACGACAAGGGCAAGAACCCCTTCACAAAGAAGGCCCCAGTCTACCACACTTTCCTTGGCACCCCCATCGTCCGACAACAGAAGACCTCTCTGAGGATCCTGATGGCCACTCTCCCCCCAGTTCCTCAATACCTGCAGTGGTTGGAGGTTCCAATAACTTGGGACAGGATGGACCACCTAGACCTTGTGCCCACGGAGAACCAGTACGCCATGGTCATCAACCCATTGATTGACGGCGTGGAGTTCACCAAGTGCATGGTGGATAGTGGAAGCAGCATCAACATCATGTACCTGGATACACTGCAGAAGATGAACTTGACGGAGGCAAACCTAAGGCGGACCAACACCGTTTTCCATGGCGTAATTCCTGGTCGGGAGGCTCGGTCCCTTGGGTGCATTACGCTTCAGGTAGCCTTTGGCGACATTAATAATTACCGCCAAGAGCGCATGACCTTCAAGGTGGTCCCCTTCAAGAGCATGTACCACGTCATATTCGGTCGCGACATATTCCACACGTTCATGGCCAAGCCATGCTTCGTCTACAACAAACTCAAGATACCCGGACCAAATGGTGTCATCACCGTATCCGGAAGCTTTACCAAGGCAAGGGACTGCGATATCAATGAAGCAACCGTTGCAGAAGCTGTCCTCTACAGCAAAGAATTCAAGGAGATCCATAGCAAGGTCAATGACTCAGAGATGCCCGCGTCGAAGAAGCAGATCTCCGACTCCGCTCCTGCGTTCAAGGCCGCCATCGAGACCAAGCCGGTGGAACTTGTGGTAGGCGATGCCTCCAAGACCGTCGCCATTGGGACGAACCTGGATCCCAAATAGGAAAGCGCGCTCGTCGAGTTCCTCCGTGAGAATAGGGACATCTTTGCCTGGCAACCTGCCGACATGAAAGGTGTACCTAGGGAACTTGCCGAGCACAGCTTAAACATAGATCCAAAATGTAAACCAGTGAAACAACCTCTACGACGCTTCGGAGATGAGAAGAGACGTGCCATTGGCAAAGAGATAGCTAGGTTACTTAGGGATGGGTTTATCTGAGAAATCCTTCACACCCGATGGGTGGCCAGTCCTGTACTTGTCCCCAAAAAGGGAACCAATGAATTAAGAATGTGCGCAGATTACACCGGCTTGAACAAAGCATGTCCCAAAGATCCGTTTGCTTTGCCTCGCATTGACCAAGTCATTGACTCGATGGCTGGCTCGGAACTTTTGTGTTTTCTTGATGCATACTCAGGATACCACTAGATCAATATGAGGAAGTCGGACCAATTGGCCACTTCGTTCAGTACCCCATACGACACGTTTTGCTATGTCACGATGCCCTTTGGGCTAAAAAACACAGGTGCTACCTACCAGCAGACAATGCAACGTTGCCTTCACGACCAAATTGGTCGGAATGTTCACGCCTATGTGGACGATATCGCGGTGATGTCTAAAAAATCAAACGACTTAATCTCTGACTTGAAAGAAACCTTTGATAATCTCCGTAAATACAACATGATGCTCAACCCTAAGAAGTGCGTCTTCGGGGTTCCAGCCGGCAAATTGTTGGGTTTCATCGTTTCCTAGCGTGGAATCGAGGTCAACCCAGAGAAAATCAAGGCCATATTAAACATAAACCGTCCGACATGCCTAAAGGACATTCAACGACTAACAGGTTGTGTTGCAGCAGTTAGTCGGTTCGTCAGCCGACTTGGAGAGAAGGCTTTGCCACTGTACAAGTTGCTGAAGAAGGCGGACAAATTCACATGGACAGATGAAGCAGATGCAGCATTGAAGCAGCTCAAGGAGATTCTTTCCTCAGCGCCCATCCTTGCAGCACCCGAGCCTGGTGAGCCCCTGTTAATTTACATGGCGGCAACCAACCGGGTTATCAGCATCATCGTCATCGTAGAGCGGAAGGAACCAGGCTATGAGTACGGAGTTTAATGACCAGTTTACCCTGTAAGCGTGGTCTTGACGGAGTCCAAGCAGCGTTACCCGCACTACAAAAAGATAGCTTATGGAGTATTCCTTGCTTCACGAAAGATGAGGCATTACTTTCAGGAGCACCCAATCATAGTGGTGAGCAAGACTCCACTGTCCGACATTATCAATAACAGCAACGCTACAGGAGGGTCGCGAAGTGGGGCATTGAACTTGCCGCCTTCGAGATCACCTACAAGAGACGCGACACTATCAAGTCACAAGCCTTGGCAGATTTTATTGCAGATTGGACGGAGATGCCAGATGCTACTCCGTTGCCAGAGCCAGAGTACTGGGTGATGCACTTTGACGGATCAAAGTTGCTCAACGGCTCGGGGGCTGGTGTACTGCTACAGTCACCAAAAGGAGACAAACTACACTACGTTCTGCAGATCCACTTCGAGGCTACAAACAACATGGCGGAGTATGAAGCACTCATTCACGGACTACGTGTAGCCAAGGATATTGGCATCAAGCGCATAGTTTGTTGTAGAGATTCCGACTTGGTTTCCCAGCAGGTGGCTGGCACCTGGAATGCGTGGAACCCTATGATGGCGGCATATCGAGACGAAGTGGACGAGATAGCCAAGAGCTTCTTGGGCTACGAAGTCAAGTATGTGCCTAGGGAGAAAAATAAGGCGGCTGATCTGTTGTCTAAACTGGGATCAGGGCACAAGCAAATCCCTCCAGGAGTCTTCCTAGAGCATCTACGCACACCATCCATAAAGGGCACCGACATAGACAACCCGGATAGAGTTGACTCTTTCGTCAACATGGTGACAAAGATCCCTCCGGCTTGGACAAAACCGTTCATGGAGTATCTCGAACACGGAACTTTGCCCAACAACGAAGTCGAAAGACGGCAAATAGTACAACGAGCAAAGGGTTATACTATAATCAATGGGCAACTCTACAAGAGGTCACTACTGGTGTATACCTAAATTGCGTTTCCCAGCTAGAAGGTATGGAAATCCCGCGCGAAATCCATCTCGGAGATTGCGGGCATCACGCCGCTCCTCGATCTTTGGTCGCGAAAGCCTTCCGGCAAGGATTCTACTGGCTGACCGCGAAGGCGGATGCCGACAAGATGGTTGAGACATGCACAGGATGTCAGTATTATGCCCGATAACCACATGTTCCTGCTAAAGAATCGCGTACAATACCAATAACTTGGCCGTTTGCAGTCTGGGGGCTATACATGGTAGGGCCGTCACAGACGGCACCATGTGGATTTACGCATCTGCTCATAGCAATTGACAAATTCACCAAATGGATAGAAGCTAAACCCATTAGAAAGCTTGATGGGGCAACTGCCCTCAGGTTTGTCTGGGATCTAGTGGTGAGATTTGGTCTCCCACACAGCATCATCACCGACAACGGAAGCAACTTATCACTCGGAGAAGTAGAGGCCTATTGTTGGGACAAAGGCATCCGACTTGACATCGCATCTGTGGCACACCCACAATCCAATGGTCAGGTTGAGCGAGCCAATGGATTAATTCTGCAGGGAATCAAGCCACATCTTGAGGAACCGCTACATAGAACAGCTGGAGCCTGGGCGGAAGAATTTCCATCTATGCTGTGGAGTTTACGAACTACACCCAACAGATCCACCGGCTACACCCCTTACTTCATGGTATATGGAGCAGAAGCCATTCTACCTTACGAAATCCTCCACGATGCACCAAGAGTTGCTGCCTACGACGAAGATGACGCTGAAGAATCCAGACGCCTAGATGTGGACCTTCTCGAGGAGGAGCGCGTTTTGGCACGCCAAAGATCCGCCATCTACCAGCAGAAGCTACACAGCTACCATAGTCGCCGCGTTCGGCATCGCTCGTTTAAAGAGGGGGATTTGGTGCTCCGACTTAAGCAGAAGAAGTCACACAAATTATCCCCTCCATGGGAAGGACCGTTCATCATAAGCAAGGCGCTGCTCAATGGGTCTTACTACCTTGCCTACAATCTTGAACTCAAGGACAGACCTAACAAGGATCATAAGCGTAAGCGACGTGACCTGGATGATGACTACCCGGAGCTTGATCGGCCATGGAACATAGCACAACTACGTCCTTTCTACACTTAGCATTTTTTATCTAATTGTGTACCTCTTATATGATCAATGAAATAAAGCTCTTTGGTTCACTCATATTACTGAGTCTTTTACCTCCTTTAGTGTTCATTTTTGGATCATGTAAAACTTTTATGCACAAGTCTTGCGTTTGCACTTGTGACAATTCCGCCTACGGGTGTTAGCTTAAGTTTTCTGGTCTACACGTTCTTTGCTGTTTTTATGTGGATTCTGGAGTAGTGACTTTTGGCACTTATTGTTGGCGATTTTGTGCTCAGGTTATCGATGGTTCCATTGGGCATCATCACCTAAGTGCATGGTTCCGACAACGAGTCTTCCGACTCACGAAAAGTCAAGCATAAAAACCAAAGTAATGGATAAGCCGGCACTTGCTTAAAAAATATATACATACTGGGAATTAATTCTTAAGTAGCAGGATACGACAACCACTGTTTTCCGTCTTAAGATTACATCGCCAAGTTTTTTCATACACACATCAAAGGTGAAAAAATAATTACAAAGTATTTTTCACTCTTTGGGCGTAGGGGACTTGGAGTCCGCATCATCACCAGCCGGAGAAACACCCTCGGCGTCAGCGCTGTGATGAGACTCGGAGGAATCCTGGTCGACATTGTCGATGAAGTTCCTAGGCACGAAGAAGTCCACGTCCACCAACTCGGCAACCCTAGTATCATACCCCGCGAGTGATGATAGGATGGCTTCGTGATCGATCTCCTTGCCGTCATCATCCATGTCGGGGATACCTGAAGTTACCGTGTCGATGTCAGCATCTTCATAATGTGCCTTCACCATAGACAGCGCCATCCTTGCACCAGCCCGTGCACATGAAGCTTTCCAGCTCGTGACACGCTCGGGGGCTCGGCGTAGGATCTCCGAGTACTTCGTCACGGATTCCGATGCCTTGATATATATTTGGAGGGGCTTGGAAATCTCCTTGGCTTGGGTAATGGCGGTGTTGATGAAGTTGCCGGCAAGAACCATACATTCCTTGTCCGAAGGAGGCGAGCGGGTTAAACCCATAGGAGCTGCAAATTCCGACAAGGAGCGTATGAGTTCGATAAATTCTAAGTATCCAGACTACAGGAACATAAGGCAGAGGAAACTTACTGAAGATGCTGGCCTTGGCTTGCCAAAGGATCTCCACCAAGGATTCCTTCTCTTGTTGGAGGAGCTTAAACGCCTCGCTATGGCGAAGGTTTTGCTCATCGGTAGCTTGCTTCTGATCCTTTAGGATTGCAAGCTCCTCCTTCAAGCGATTGATCTCCGCAGAGGCGGAATCTTGCAGGGCTTTCATGGAGTCCTCATGCATCTTTAGCATCTCCTTCCTCTCCTCCTTCAGGATCTTGTTCTCGCTGTCCAGCTGCTGGATATGCTTGGACTGCTCGACAATATACTTGGCCTTGGAGACATGTTCTGCAAGTCGGAGAAAACACAGTACATAGTGAGTACTCAGAGATTGTGGGCACAAAAATAAGACGGAAATGCGTAATAAGAAAACAGACTCTTGTTTTTGATGATCTGTTCCTTCAAGATGGCGGTTTTACCCTTTTCAGCTTCAAGGTCTGCTCGCATCTTCTGGTACTTGTCGTTGGCCATGCCCCTCCGAGAATTCTCGTTCTGTGGAAACAAATACAAAGTTAAATCGTTGTTTGGTCTACTTGGAGCTTCTAGTCGGAGATTTTCCACCTAGATGCTTAGGGGCTACAGCGAGAGTTTTTAACTTAGCAAATATGCTTAGCTTTTCTTTAAGCATCTAGTCGGAGCTAATTCAGTTCTCGATTAGAGGCTTGGGGGCTACAGTATAAAGTTTTTAACTCATAAAATGCTTAGCTTTTCTTTAAAGCATCTAGTCGGAACTAATTCAGTTACAACTAGAGGCTTGGGGGCTAAAACTTTGAAAATTATGAACACTGCTTGTGCTACTCTTAAAGCATCTATTCGGAATAGTTCATTCCATCTAAAGGCTTGAGGGCTACAGTGAGAGTTTTTTCTAACTTAGTCACTCTTAGAGCATATAGATGCAAAGCCTATGGTTTTCCGTCTACATCCTCGGGGGCTACAGTGGGATACTCATATGAAATATAGAAGGCAAAGTAAAAACTTACAAGTGCAATGATCTTGAGGTTTGTAGAACTCTCGGCTAGCAGCTTGCCGAAGGAAATGCTATTTCCTTGCAAGATATCCGCTTGTCGGAGTAGCTCCTCGAGACCGCACGTCGGAGATTGATGGGGGAATACCAATCGGGGTATACCCACAAAGCGGATTCACCAGCTGGATCAAGCCGACTGAAAGCTAGTCCTGAGCGGGTCGACTCGCCCAATACGGCGACTGGCGCATGCTGGACCCAGACGAGTGGCGCCGACTGGAGGCCCAATATAGCGACTTGTATACAAAGCCCATTAGAACTTGTAAACCCTAAATAGCTGCATATATAAAGCCACCAGGGGCACCCCCACGGGGTAGGCTCTCTCATATTAGATTAGATCTATTCTCTCCCTCCGCCTATGACGGCTCCCATGTAAACCAATCTATGATCATATACTATATTGATAGCAGGACGTAGCGATCCTCCATCGAGGGGACGTGAACCTGGGTACATCGTGTGCCAATCTCGCTCCCGGATTCTCCTACGTTGCCTTGCTCCCTCTACATAAGCTACCCCTAGTAGCATCTGTCGTGCAATACCACGACAGAGATGACGACACTCCTCCAGCAACCATACTAGTGTTACTCGGCAGAAGCGCCGGGTAAACTATCTTTGGGAACTCGAAGGGTTTCTAGGGAGTAGGGGCGCCGCCTTCGGCAAAGGTACCAGCTCCCACCACCGCCTTTCCACTACCGATGGCATCCTTAGCCGGAGCTTCAGCCATTTGAAGAGCAGCGCTCTCCTGCTTCGCCTGCTCGCCGACAACAGCGAGCTCGGTAGAGGCGTCAGAATCCACTTCCATGGTAGAAGGGCCTGGTGCCTCCTGGACTTGAGAGCTTTTCGGGGCGGAGGAGGGCTTGACGGGAGGAGTGGCATGGGAGAGGGTGGAGGAGGAGTCGCGATGCAGCATTTCTTTGATATTTCTAGAAGCCCCAAGAGTCTTGGAGGACTTCTTGAGGCTGGTTGTGGCTTTCTTCCTGAAACATGCAAAATGCATAAGTACATGAACAAGACAGATAAATAGACAATGTCGGAGAGTGAAAGGCTTACACTAGGGGGGGGGGGGGCGCTTTGGCAAACATCCCGGTGGCTTTTCTCTTTTCTGCCTCCAGGGCGGCAGTAGTCTTCTTGGAGGCTCCACCCTCCGTCTTCTTCTTCTTGCCTCCATCGGCAGCGTCAGGGGTGGAGCTCTTCCGATTTCGCGCCAACGGGACATCGTCGTCGGACACGACCGTGACTTCCTTCATCTTTGGATCGTAGATTTGGGCAGCCAGGTTGCCCTCATCTAGATCGCTAAGCTGTTAAGTCAGAAATCATCGTGTTAGACAAGATGGTATTGGCATGACGGAAAAACTGGAGCAATGTCATACACGGAGAATAAATATCTACCTTTGGGCACTTGCCGCCTACGAACATGTCGTAGGTGAGGGTGAAGCCATGCTTCTTATCCTTCACCTTGACGATGTCCTTAAGGCGGAACTTGACGGAGTTGCTCGAGAAGTTGTCCTCGGAGATCCAGAGGGTATCCGTTCCTTCGCCGGTGTACTCGTGCATGAACTTCATGCGGTGCTGTAGATGTTGGATTCGCCTGATGAACCAGCACATGGATAGGTCCAAGCCGGTTAAACCCATCTCTACGAACCACTCGATCCGCCTTATTGCGCGAGAAGCGTCGATGTTGGAGGGAAGGGAGGCATGGGATCTCCATGTGGAGACTTCAGCGGCGGCTCCATTCACGAAGTCCGGGTACGTCACTTCTTGGCCCGCCAATGGAATGTCGGGGCCGTAGAAGTACGTCCGCTGCCAGTTTTTGCACGACTCGTGGCCGACGATGTCGGGGAACCGCCGGCCAGGTCGGATCTTGAAGCTTATGGTGCCGCAGTTCCTAAGCTCCTCCATACTATGTACGGCTTCACGTTTGACGGTGAAGAAGTACACAAACAAGTCTAACCTAGGCCTAATCCCTAGGTAACCCTCACAAAGTGCCGAGAAGTTGCTAAGCACTAAGATACTATTGGGGGAGAGGTTATGGGGTTGGACCTTGAAGTGATTCAAGACAGAAAGAAAGAAGTAAGAGATGGGCAGAGAAACGCCGCGTACCAATTGAGCCTTGAGGTACACCTTATCTCCGGCTTGGGGAGAAGGAGTCACCTCGCTGGCCGGCGCTGCCCGCTAGGCGAGCCCCTCCGTCGCGGGAAGGTAGCCTTCGGCGACCATCTCTTGGATGTCGCAGGCGGTGATGTCCGAGCCGCGCCAGTCGCCCTTGTGCGAATCTGGTTCCTCTTCCAGAGGCTCTATTGCCGCCAGATTGTGGTCGCCGCCGATGGTTTCAATGACCGTCGACGCGGGGTTGACCAGGCCCTCTAGGGGCACGACAATGGAGCTCGCCGGCTTCACAGTGGCTTCGCTCGACGCCGCCATCGACGGGGAAGAACTGCTGCTGGCCATGGAGGAATGGAAGGGTGCGACTGGTGCAAGGAGAGACTAGGGTTTCTTCGAGGTTTTCCGCGCAGAGCTCGAGGAGGCGTGCGGCTGGAGGAAGAAGAAGATGACGCGAGAGAATGGGGTGAAAAAGTGGCAAGTGTCCCATGGTTACTATTTATCTTACTCTGCGTCAAGATTCGTGCAGCTAATCAGATGGTTGCCGCGTAGACGACGTGGTCGAGAACGTGCGCGGTAATTTTGGCACGTCTCCAACCGTCGCCGCCAACGATTCGTATTGCTCGCGCGGGAAAATTGGATATGATTGTGTTCTCTGCATGTGTGAGTTACGAGGCATCGCTGACCTAAGCCTACATCATCATAACTGACATGGTAGATGAGCCGTCGCATCGAAGATTCCGGCATGGACGGATTTAATCCGACTAGCGGAAGAGTACGATGGAAGATTCAGCATTTCTCCGACTTACTAATAGAAGACGGAGAAAACTTTGTAGGGTTCTTTGGGAGGACTACAAGATGTTGCTTGACGATTTGCCGACATCCATCTAGACGGAGCATTCCATGTGAAGAGGCAAGACGGCGCAAGATCTCGGAGTTCTCCGGGGGCTACTATTGGGGATATGCTATATGGGTATCCTCATAGCATGTCTCTTATCCGACTAACCCGGGTGGCCCATAGTTGGTAGCATGACCAATGGTCTGCTGGGCGGCCCAATTAGGTGGATCTAGAAGGGAGGCCCATGCCGGATAAAGGAAGGCTACGATGGAGTCACCAGCGTACCCGGAGCCTTGGAGTGCAAGATACACAAGACTAGTGATAGACGGTGTAGGACTCTGTAACCTGTCCGGCTAGGACTTTTCCCTATAACCCTAGGATCTGACGACTATATAAGTCAGGCCTATGGGAGCCTTTAGGGCACAACAATAGACAACTTCAGACAATCTCGCACAGTGAACCTATCTCTGTAACTCGGCGTATTGCCATTATAGTGATTTATAGCAAGAGTAGGATTCCGCCACCGTCGTGGGATCTGAACCTGGGTAAGCTGTGTTACCTCGTACCCGTCAACCGTCCGCCTTACCCCAAGTCTCTAAACACACACTGTGAGGACCCCTCCATGGCGTACTCGTCGGCAATACCACGATAGTGAGACCATACCAAATTACTGTCACCCGAGGCTGCTTTGATGACACATAACGTCACTCAGTGAAATGGTGATCATAAAGGTGTTGTTGGGTATCCGGAGGAACAGGTTGAGGAGACTATGTCAAGAGTGGGATTTGTCCATCCGCGTGACAAAAGATACTCTAAGCCCACTCATATAAGTTATATCCATAAGCTGCGCAACATGTGACTTGGTCACGGGGGTATCACTTATCGGATAGAGTAGAGAAGGTATTGTAGATAACGAGGTTGAAAACTGACATGGGGATATCACTTGATCAAAACCTCAGACAATAAAGTATCACAAAGATAAAAGAAATAATACATAGTGTTGACGGTTCAACAACATATATCGTTAGAGTACACAGGTGGTCGTGGACATGGAGGAATCCGGTGAGGGATGATGTAGTGAAGACCGCACTCGGAAGAACACAGAGAGACACGATATACCCAGGTTTGAGGCTCTCCTAGTGAGATAACACCTCTACTCCTGCATCTAGTTCTCATATAATCTGGCCATACATGGTGGCTACAATGGTGATCCTTGAGTTGTGTTCATGTGCCTCTAGTGGCTGTCTTTCAGAGAGCAGAGGAGGAAGAACATGAGCTCCTATTAAGCAGAGAAGAGAGGAGCCCTTCAGGCTGAAGGGAATATGCCCTGAGAGGCAAAAATAAAGTGTTTATTATGTGTATTCCAAGTATATGATAGATGTTTATTTTACATGCTATAATTGTATTAATACGGAAACAATAATACATGTGTGTTTAATAAACAAACAGAAAGTTCCTAGTTATGCCTCTCTCATAAAATAGCTCGTTGATTAACAAGATGATCAAGGTTTCCTGATCATGGACATTGGATGTTGTTAATAACGGGATCACAACATTAGTGTAATGGTGTGATGAACATTCATCTGAAGTATAGCATTACGATCAAAGTCATTGAGTTTATATTGCTATAACAACTTACGAAGTGATCCTAATCCTTAGACCATGAGATCATGTCAATCACTAACATCGGAAGAGTTTCTTGATAACATCAAACGTCACACCGTAACAGGGTGATTATAAAGATGGATTCAGAACTAATAAAGTGTTATGTTGAGGCTCATGGATCGAGAGTGGAATTTGTTCATCCCGATGACGGATAGATATACTCTGGGCCCTCTCGGTGATATCACATTGATTAGCTTGCAAGCAAGTGATTTGATCACTAGAATGTTATATCACGGGAACGAGAAAAGAGTGCATGTCGGTAACGAGATCAAACTAGGTATGGAGATACCGATGATCGAATCTCGGACATGTAATATATCGTGAAACAAAGGGATTAAGATACTAGCATAAAAGGTTTCGACGATCACAAGAAATCATCGTTGAATGTGTGGGAGTCAGTATGGGTCTCCAGATACCGCTTCTGATTATTGATCCGAGAGGGGTCTCGATCATGTCCGCATTATTCACGAACCATAGGGTGACACACTTAAGAGACGCCGAAATCCAATTGGAGCAAAAGTTTCATGCCGAAAGAATGAACAAGCGCAGGAATTTATTTCACTAGATACCGAAATAGGTGTTCGGGTGAAATTGCATTAAGTGGTTATGCATGTGAAATGGAATTCTGGCAAGGGGTTATTTGTGAATGTTTGTCATTAAAGCAATTGACAAAATTCTGAATAAAATAAAAGAGTTTTATTTAATGAGAGTTTGCATTAAATTTGGTGAAAATTTAACGGGAATTTGAGTGGACTTTTGAGTGGAGGGAATTTAAAGGACATTTTGTGAGTGGAGTGTCCACCCACATGAATGAAGGAGGGGAGGGGCAGCCCCCATGGCCGGCGGCCACCCCCTTGGGTGCCCCCCTCCTCTTATAAAAGGAGCCCCCCTCCTCACTTGTCTCACACACCTCCTCGTGAAGGATCTCTCTCCCCCTCTAGAATTTATCCCCCATGGTCTCAGACTAGCGAGATACATGTTCCCGGTGGCTATTCGGCAAGAAAGAGTTGTGCTTCCGTTGCATCGCTGGAGCGAGGAGGCGGAGGTTGCTCGGTGCCTCGAACGTGTGTGCGAGCACGGATGCGCTGCTGATTTGTGGCGCTAGGACTTCCTCTCGATCTTGAGATCGACAAGAGAACATCTACATCAACCACGAGTTGACTCGTTAAGCTTTGTCGGTCTTCAAGGGTATGTTCTCTACGGATATACATCCGCCCGTTGTTTGTATCTAGTAGATAGATCTTGGTACATAGTTCACATCGTAGGAAATTTTTTGTTTTCTATGCTGCGAACCCTACAGTGGTATCAGAGCCGGATCTATGCGTAGATACTTTACACGGGTAGTACACATATGAGTATGTGGGCGATGATGATCATGTTGTTGCTCCTTTGTTGTAATTTTGGATATTGGTGGCATAGTGGGATGAAGAGGCCCGGACAAACTTTACATGTCCTCACACATGAGACCTGTTCCACGCTTGACATATAACTAGTTTGCATAAGTGGCTAGAGGGTGTCTGTCTCTCCTACTATAGTCAATATCTATTTTGCAAGCGAGTTGTCAACAATTTGGTTATCCTCATTGTGGTTCATGTTCGTAGGTAAGAACGGTTCTATCTCGAAAGCCCTAAGCCACATAAAACTTGCAATGGATAAATTAGAGGCGTCTAGTTTAGATTGTTGCTAAGCTAGTGTTATAATATGGTAGTGTTGTAAGTAGAAGTATGAGATGATACTCTTACAACACACATAGCGTGTAAACTCCATAGACCTTGGATTTACACATATAGGTATGATAGTGATCATACCACGATGCACATGATAGAGATCATCTGCGGGAACCATATCATTTCACTAATAAACATGTGATGTTTGATAGCATCTTATATTGCTTGTTTAGCGCTTTGTTAGCATAATAAGATGATCCCTCTTTTAAATATCAAGATAAGAATGTGTTCTTCCTTTAGTATGCACCGATTATGTCTTCGTCGCTCCAGGACATCACGTGATGATCGGGTGTTCTTGGATCCACGACCATATTTCAGGTGTAAAACAGTTACACACGCGAATACTAAGGTTCTAACTTGGCGAGCCTAGCATGTACAGACATGGCCTCGGAACACGGACCGAAAGGTTAAGAATGAGTCATATAGTTGATATGATGCCCATTTGATGCTCGCCTTTGAAGCTATAACGACTCACGTGATGATCGGACTTGGTATAGTGGATTTGGTTCATGTAATCACCAAAAAGGCACGAGGGATGTCGTTTTTTGAGTGGGAGTTCATTTGTAATATGGATTCGTTGAACTCAATCTATCATACACTTAGTCTAAACTTTACAAATTCTGTTGTAGATAGCACCACCTGCTTTTAATTTCAATGTGTTCATGGAGAAAGAGAAACTAGCAACGAACGGTAGCAACTTTACCGAATGGGCCATGAATTTGAGGATTATCCTCTCTGCTGCACAAAAGCAATATGTGCTAGAAGTGCCACTAGGCCCCCCACCTTTAGATGATGCCCCTGACGAGGAGAAGAATGTCTATCAGACTCGTCAGGAGGACCACAACTTAGTTCATTGCGGCATATTGTATGGGCTAGAGCCGGAACTTCGAAAGCGTTTCGAAAATGGCAATGCATTTGATACAATGGGTGAGTTGAAAATGATTTTCGACACACATGCTGCTGTAGAGAGCTACAACGCTTCAGAAAAGTTCTTTAGCTGCATGATGGAAGAGCACAGCTCCGTTAGTGAGCATGTACTCAAGATGTCGGGTTACGCCGATAAGCTTGTGTCCTTGGGAATATTGTTTCCCATTGACTTAGGCATCCATCGTGTTCTGCAGTCTCTGCCACCTAGCTATAAGAGCTTCGTGATGAACTATAATATGCAATGCATGAAGAAGTCTCTCCCCGAGCTTCTGTCAATGCTTAAAACTACAGAAGTGGAGATCAAAAAGGAACATCAAGTATTGATGATCAATAGGAACACTGGTTTCAAGAAAGACAAGAAGGGAAAACAGAAGGGAAGTAAGGGCGGAAAGCTTGTTGCCGTTCCTGAAAAGAAACCCCGAGTTGGACCTAAGTCTGATACCGAGTTCTACTATTGTAAGGGGACTGGCTACTGGAAGCGCAACTGCCCCAAGTATCTGGCAGACAAGAAGGCCGGCAAGGCAAACAAAGGTATATATGATATACATGTTATTGATGTGTACTTGACTAGTGCTCGCAGTAGCACCTGGGTATTTGATACCGGTTCAGTTGCTAATATTTGTAACTCGAATCAGGGGCTGCGGAACAAGCGACCGCTAGGAAGGGGTGAGGTCAAGATGCGTGTCGGCAATGGATCAAGCGTTGATGTGATCGTCGTCGGAACGCTGCCTCTCCACTTGCCGTCGGGATTAGTTATAAACTTGAATAATTGTTATCTGGTGCCTGAACTGAGCATGAACATTGTATCTGGATCGTGTTTGATGCGAAGTGGTTATTCATTTAAATCCGAGAACAATGGTTGTTCCATTTATATGAATGAAATCTATTATGGTCATGCACCGATGATGAATGGTTTATTTCTATTAGATCTCGATGATAATGTTACACATATTCATAATGTTGATGCTAAAAGGATTAAACTTAATGATGATATATCCGCATATATGTGGCACTGCCGTCTAGGTCATATTGGCGTTAAACGCATGAAGAAGCTCCATTCGGATGGACTTTTGGAATCACTTGATTTTGAATCATTTGATACATGTGAGCCATGCCTTATGGGAAAGATGACTAGAACGCCGTTTTCCGGTTCAATGGAACGGGCGACAGATTTATTGGAAATCATACATTCTGATGTATGTGGTCCAATGAGTGTGTTGGCGCGAGGTGGATATCGTTATTTTGTTAGTTTCACGGATGATTTGAGTAGATACGGTTATATATACTTGATGAAACACAAGTCTGAAACCTTTGAAAAGTTCAAGGAATTTCAGAATGAAGTGGAAAATCATCGTAATAGAAAGATCAAATTTCTACGGTCCGACCGTGGAGGTGAGTATCTAAGTTACGAGTTTAGCACTCACATGAAAGAGTGTGGAATTGTTTCACAACTCACGCCTGCCAGAACACCACAGCGAAATGGTGTGTCGGAACGTCGTAATCGTACTTTATTAGATATGGTTCGATCTATGATGTCTCTGACGGACTTGCCGTTGTCATTTTGAGGTTATGCACTAGAAACCGCTGCATTCACTTTAAATCGGGCACCATCTAAATCCGTTGAAAAGACAACGTATGAATTGTGGTTTGGAAACAAACCTAACCTATCATTTCTTAAAGTTTGGGGATGCGATGTTTATGTGAAGAAACTTCAACCGGATAAACTCGAACCCAAAGCGGAAAAATGCGTCTTCATTGGATACCCTAAGGAAACTATTGGGTATTCCTTCTATCACAGATACGAGGGCAAGGTTTTTGTTTCCAAGAATGGATCCTTTCTAGAGAAAGAGTTTCTCGCGAAAGGTGTGAGTAGTCGGAAGGTAGAACTCGAAGAGGTTATTGAACCTTCTCTTCAAAGTATGGCGAGTAGCGCAGCGCCGGAAGTTGTTCCGGAGTTGGCTCCACCTGTTGAAGAGGGAACTAATGATAATGATCATGAAACTCCGAAAGAGAGTACTACCGAACCTCGCAGGTCAAGCAGGACGCGTGCAGCTCCCGAGCTGTACGGAAATCATGTCATGAATTTCATGGTTGATGAAAATGATGACCCTGCGACGTATGAAGAAGCGATGATGAGCCCGGATTCCAACAAATGGTTAGAAGCCATGAAATCCGAGATGGAATCCATGTATGAAAATCAAGTTTGGAACTTGGTGGACTTACCTCACGACCGAAAGGCCATGGAGAACAAATGGATTTTCAAAAGGAAAACTGATGCTGATGGTAATGTGACCGTCTATAAAGCTCGACTTGTCGCAAAGGGGTTTCGACAAATTCAAGGAGTTGACTATGATGAGACATTCTCTCCCGTAGCGATGCTAAAGTCAGTTAGGATTATGTTAGCAATTGCTGCATATTTCGATTATGAGATATGGCAGATGGATGTCAAAACCGCATTTCTCAATGGTAATATTGAAGAAGAGTTGTATATGATACAACCAAAGTGTTTTGTCGATCCTAAGGATCCTAACAAGGTGTGCAAGCTTCAGCGATCCATCTATGGATTGAAGCAAGCATCACGAAGTTGGAATCTCCGCTTTGATGAGGTGATCAAAGAGTTTGGATTTGTCCAAACTTATGGAGAAGCTTGTATTTACAAGAAAGTGAGTGGGAGCAATGTGGCATTTCTGATATTATATGTGGATGACATATTATTGATTGGAAATGATATAGATCTTTTAAACAGTGTTAAAAGTTATCTAAACAGCAAATTTTCAATGAAGGACCTAGGTGAAGCGTCATACATATTAGGCATAAAGATCTATAGAGATAGATCTAGGCGCCTAATAGGGCTATCGCAAAGTACATACCTTGATAAGATTTTAAAGAAGTTTAAAATGGACAGAAGTAAGAAGGGGTTCTTACCTATGTTGCAAGGCAAGACATTGACTAAGACTCAAAGTCCGGCTTCGGCGGAAGAAAGAGAGATAATGGACAAAGTCCCCTATGCTTCAGCCATAGGCTCTATAATGTACGCCATGCTATGTACAAGACCGGATGTGGCACGTGCTATTAGTTTGACTAGTAGGTACCAATCGGATCCAGGTTCGGAACACTGGATAGCGGTCAAGAATATCCTTAAGTACTTACGAAGAACTAAGGATATGTTTCTTGTATACGGTGAAGAAGAGCTCGTTGCTAAGTGTTATGTTGACGCTAGCTTTGACACTGATCCGGATGACTCTAAGTCTCAATCCGGATACGTATTTCTCATGAATGGCGGAGCGGTTAGTTGGAGGACCTCCAAACAACCTGTGGTAGCGGGATCAACAACGGAGGTCGAATATGCTGCTGCTTCAGAAGCGGCTCAGGAAGCAGTTTGGATGAAGGAGTTCATATCCGAACTAGGTGTGGTTGCAAACACGTTGGACCCAATGGTGATCTATTGTGACAACAATGGTGCCATTGCCAATGCCAAAGAGCCAAGGTCTCACAAGCATTCCAAGCATATTAAGCGCCGGTTTCACTCCATCCGCGAGCATGTCAAGGATGGAGATATAAAGATTTGTAAAGTACATACGGATCTCAATGTAGAAGATCCGTTGACTAAAACTCTCCCTAGAGCAAAACATGATCAACACCAGAACTCAATGGGTGTTAGATTTATCACTATGTAACTAGATTATTGTCTCTAGTGCAAGTGGGAGACTGAAGGGAATATGCCCTGAGAGGCAATAATAAAGTGTTTATTATGTGTATTCCAAGTATATGATAGATGTTTATTTTACATGCTATAATTGTATTAATACGGAAACATTAATACATGTGTGTTTAATAAACAAACAGAAAGTTCCTAGTTATGCCTCTCTCATAAACTAGCTCGTTGATTAACAAGATGATCAAGGTTTCCTGATCATGGACATTGGATGTTGTTAATAACGGGATCACAACATTAGTGTAATGGTGTGATGAACATTCATCCGAAGTATAGCATTACGATCAAAGTCATTGAGTTTATATTGCTATAACAACTTACGAAGTGATCCTAATCCTTAGACCATGAGATCATGTCAATCACTAACACCGGAAGAGTTTCTTGATAACATCAAACGTCACACCGTAACAGGGTGATTATAAAGATGGATTCAGAACTAATAAAGTGTTATGTTGAGGCTCATGGATCGAGAGTGGAATTTGTTCATCCCGATGACGGATAGATATACTCTGGGCCCTCTCGGTGATATCACATTGATTAACTTGCAAGCAAGTGATTTGATCACTAGAATGTTATATCACGGGATCGAGAAAAGAGTGCATGTCGGTAACGAGATCAAACTAGGTATGGAGATACCGATGATCGAAACTCGGACATGTAATATATCGTGAAACAAAGGGATTAAGATACTAGCGTAAAAGGTTCCGACGATCACAAGAAAGTCAGCGTTGAATGTGTGGGAATCAGTATGGGTCTCCAGATCCCGCTTCTGATTATTTATCCGAGAGGGGTCTCGACATGTCCGCATTATTCACGAACCGTAGGGTGACACACTTAAGAGACACCGACATCCAATTGGAGCAAAAGTTTCATGCCGAAAGAATGAACAAGCGCAGGAATTTATTTCACTAGATACCAAAACAGGTTTTCGGGTGAACTTGCATAAAGTGGTTATGCATGTGAAATGGAATTCTAGCAAGGGGTTATTTGTGAATGTTTGTCATTAAAGTAATTGACAAAATTCTGAATAAAATAAAAGAGTTTTATTTAATGAGAGTTTGCATTAAATTTGGTGGAAATTTAATGGGAATTTGAGTGGACTTTTGAGTGGAGGGAATTTAAAGGACATTTTGTGAGTGGAGTGTCCACCCACATGAATGAAGGAGGGGAGGGGGCAGCCCCCATGGCCGGCGGCCACCCCCTTGGGTGCCCCCCTCCTCCTATAAAAGGAGCCCCCCTCCTCACTTGTCTCACACACCTCCTCGTGAAGGATCTCTCTCCCCATCTAGAATTTATCCCCCATGGTCTCGGACTAGCGAGATACATGTTCCTGGTGGCTATTCGGCAAGAAAGAGTTGTGCTTACGCTGCATCGCTGGAGCGAGGAGGCGGAGGTTGCTCGGTGCCTCGAACGTGTGTACGAGCACGGATGCGCTGCTGATTTGTGGCGCTAGGACTTCCTCTCGATCTTTAGATCGACAAGAGAACGCCTACATCAACCACGAGTTGAACTCATTAAGATTTTTCGGTCTTCAAGGGTATGTTCTCTACGGATATACATCCGCCCGTTGTTTGTATCTAGTAGATAGATCTTGGTACATAGTTCACATCGTAGGAATTTTTTTGTTTTCTATGCTGCGAACCCTACAGTGGTATCAGAGACGAATCTATGTGTAGATACTTTACACGGGTAGTACACATATGAGTATGTGGGCGATGATGATCATGTTGTTTCTCCTTTGTTGTAATTTTGGATATTGGTGGCATAGTGGGATGAAGCGGCCCGGACAAACTTTACATGTCCTCACACATGAGACCTGTTCCACGCTTGACATATAACTAGTTTGCATAAGTGGCTAGCGGGTGTTTGTCTCTCCTACTATAGTCAATATCTATTTTGCAAGCGAGTTGTCAACAATTTGGTTATCCTTGTTGTGGTTCATGTTCGTAGGTAAGAACGGTTCTATCTCGAAATCCCTAAGCCACATAAAACTTGCAATGGATAAATTAGAGGCGTCTAGTTTAGATTGTTGCTGGGCTAGTGTTATAATATGGTAGTGTTGTAAGTAGAAGTATGAGATGATAATCTTACAACACACATAGCGTGTAAACTCCATAGACCTTGGATTTACACTTATAGGTATGATAGTGATCATACCACGATGCACATGATAGAGATCATCTGCGGGAACCATATCATTTCACTAATAAACATGTGATGTTTGATAGCATCTTATATTGCTTGTTTAGCACTTTGTTAGCATAATAAGATGATCCCTCTTTTAAATATCAAGATAAGAATGTGTTCTTCCTTTAGTATGAACCGATTATGTCTTCGTCGCTCCAAGACATCACATGATGATCGGGTGTTCTTGGATCCACGACCGTATTTTGGGTGTAAAACAGTTACACACGCGAATACTAAGGTTCTAACTTGGCGAGCCTAGCATGTACATACATGGCCTCGGAACACGGACCGAAAGGTTAAGAATGAGTCATATAGTTGATATGATGCCCATTTGATGCTCGCCTTTGAAGCTATACCGACTCACGTGATGATCGGACTTGGTATAGTGGATTTGGTTCATGTAATCACCAAAAAGGCACGAGGGATGTAATTTTTGAGTGGGAGTTCATTTGTAATATGGATTCGTTGAACTCAATCTATCATACACTTAGTCTAAACTTTACAAATTCTGTTGTAGATAGCACCACCTGCTTTTAATTTCAATGTGTTCATGGAGAAAGAGAAACTAGCAACGAACGGTAGCAACTTTACCGAATGGGCCATGAATTTGAGGATTCTCCTCTCTGCTGCACAAAAGCAATATGTGCTAGAAGCGCCACTAGGCCCCCCACCTTTAGATGATGCCCCTGACGAGGAGAAGAATGTCTATCAGGCTCGTCAGGAGGACCACAACTTAGTTCATTGCGGCATATTGTATGGGCTAGAGCCGGAACTTCGAAAGCTTTTCGAAAATGGCAATGCATTTGATACAATGGGTGAGTTGAAAATGATTTTCGACACACATGCTGTTGTAGAGAGCTACAACGCTTCAGAAAAGTTCTTTAGCTGCATGATGGAAGAGCACAGCTCCGTTAGTGAGCATGTACTCAAGATGTCGGGTTACGCCGATAAGCTTGTGTCCTTGGGAATATCGTTTCCCATTGACTTAGGCATCCATCGTGTTCTGTAGTCTCTGCCACCTAGCTATAAGAGCTTCGTGATGAACTATAATATACAAGGCATGAAGAAGTCTCTCCCCGAGCTTCTGTCAATGCTTAAAACTACAGAAGTGGAGATCAAAAAGGAACATCAAGTGTTGATGATCAATAGGAACACTGGTTTCAAGAAAGACAAGAAGGGAAAACGGAAGGGAAGTAAGGGCGGCAAGCTTGTTGCCGTGCCAGAAAAGAAACCCCGAGTTGGACCTAAGTCTGATACCGAGTTCTACTATTGTAAGGGGACTGGCTACTGGAAGCGCAACTGCCCCAAGTATCTGGCAGACAAGAAGACCGACAAGGCATACAAAGGTATATACGATATACATGTTATTGATGTGTACTTGACTAGTGCTCGCAGTAGCACATGGGTATTTGATACCGGTTCAGTTGCTAATATTTGTAACTCGAATCAGGGGCTGCGGAACAAGCGACCGCTAGCAAGGGGTGAGGTCAAGATGCGTGTCAGCAATGGATCAAGCGTTGATGTGATCGCCGTCGGAACGCTGCCTCTCCACTTGCCATCGGGATTAGTTATAAACTTGAATAATTGTTATCTGGTGCCTGAACTGAGCATGAACATTGTATCTGGATCGTGTTTGATGCGAAGTGGTTATTCATTTAAATCCGAGAACAATGGTTGTTCCATTTATATGAATGAAATCTATTATGGTCATGCACTATAAAACAACTATACCTTAGTTGGATACACACAACAACCATTTAACACTAGAAATCTGTCTTTTGTAAGCCCAGATCCACGGTAGACCTTCCCCCGTATAAGACGGATATACCCATGATCTGAAACTTATAAATGCCCAAACAGTGTCCAATGCATGCGAAAGGGAGCCGATCCAGCTGACTTCTCCGTCCCATTCCAAATCTCATGGTTAACGCGTAATATACGACGCAAGAATCACTGGCGACATTTGTTGTTAAGTCCTAGATGATATACTCCTGAGTAGTGGTATTCCAACTACCATGTTTAATAGGTTAGCTGATCACCCTGGATCAGTAACCAATAGTTCACATTATTATCAAAAATAGTATTTTCTGACCTTTTTTGAAATGCAGGTGATGAAAACACTTGATTTGCAAAATACTTTATAGAAAATAATCAAAGGACATGAGCAAGTGTGAACTTGCCTTTTGTGATTGCAAGATTATGCACTCACGATCTTCGAGACAATATAAGATCCAATATCTGAAATCATCATCATTGGTCCGGTAAGGACTAATGTTTAAAGAAGCAATATGAAATTATGCATAAGTAATGCTATGCATTTTGTAAAACTCCTAAAGTGGATCCCAATACTTTGAGTGAAGAGAGTTTAGGTGATTCTTTTAAGAGTTGATTTATCTTCAAGTTTTACTTTACAAATAATGGCATTTATAAAGAATTTAAGTGTTAACAATCCAAAATATACAAGTAAAGGATAAAATAATGTGGTTATGATTAATTATTATCTGGTGACTATGATAAAAGTCCGTGGGTTGAGTTGTTAAGAGTTGAAGAACTTATTATGAGATTATTGTTTGAAGTGGCAAAAAGAATAACATTTGAAGAAAAGATTTCTTTTCTAAGGTTTAAACAATATTTATTGTTAATAGAACGTGATCAATGTCTTTTGATGTTTGATTGATTAATTTGGACTTGAGATGTTGTATGTATTAATTGAAATAGACCAAAGTTAACTATAAAAATATAAGCAGTTTATTTGACATGATGTTAATAAGCTTTGAGACCAAAGTTAACTTTTTAAAAAGGTAATTAAACTTAAGGTGTAATATGTTTTTAATTATTCCCAAGTTTTAAATTTATGATAGGCATACCTAGGGTGTGGAACTATTCACTTTATATTTAAGTGAAGGGTTGGATTTAAATTGGTTTTGCTATTATGAAAATAATATGTAACTATTCAATGGAAGCATAATTAGATGATCTTAATAATTTTTAGTTATGTTAAGAATGATTAAGATATAATGATTATTCACCATATTATATATGAGTGATACATAATGTTTATTAGTTTATTTTAAAAAAATTTGAATTTAACTTTTTAAAGGAATATTTTAAAGTTAATAGTTATACTTAAGTTTGATTAAGGATCCAATGTTATGGTTTTGGATTTAGTAAGATAGATTACAAGGTATTAAAGATCTCCCCAAGCTTCGAATCAAGCCAAGCGGGATCAAATAATCCCTCGCAATTATTTGATACCGTGTTTATTGAAGGTCACTGTGGCTCCATGGCATGTAGAACCGTGGTGCATAGCTTCTTGCTAGTATCCTGCAGAGAGGTGATGCGGATGTAGCACCTGCGCAAATCAGATTGCAGAGTATTCATCCTATCTACGAGCTTAGCCACCATTGGGAGAAGATCATCTTTATTATATATCTCCGTGAGGCAGTGACGGACTTCAACGCGATGGAGTTGTTCCTGCTTCTATGTCACATCCCAAAAAAATTCCAAATTTTGAAATTTGAAAAATAAACAAACAAAAGAAACAAATGTTGAAATTTAGGGTGAAAAGAAACTTTTTTGCTTCTAAATGGAAACATGAAAACCTTACTTGAACAAAATTTGAATGAAAAGACAACAAACAATTTTTCAAACAATGTCAAATACATCCCTGGATGGAATGTATCTTGAATTTAAAGCACTTGGAAAAGTTGAACCAAAACTCTAAACCCTAATGAAAGAAATCATCTCCAAGATCACTCTAAAAATACCATATAAAAATTTAGCAACAAACATTTCTAAATGATAATAAATGGTAAACAAAAATATTATAAAGCCATGGGAATTGATTTGATTCAATTTGGAGCCATGGATGAAAACTTATGTTTTTATAAGATAAGAGAAAGTATTACCAAGACGAATAAAGCTCCTAGCTAAATACCATACCAAATTGTGGACAAAGTAACCCTAAAAGGATTTAAAAAGATAAACAAATATTAAATAAAATTATACAAATTGGAATCACTATTTTTGGAGATATAAATAAAAATATGTGAATTTTATAAGATAAAGAAAGAATTAAATAAATAGGAAATATTTAAAAGACAATTTAAACCTTGGCCAAATCCCTAAGCAAATGGAATAAAAGTAATTCAAATAAAATAAAAGAATAAAGGTTATTTAAATAAAATTATATGGGTTTGAACCATATTCAATTTTATTTAAATAAAGACAAATTGCCTCACTTAAATAAATATTACATCACAAGAAAATATTTGAGTTGGAATAAATAACACACTAAAAATGGTTTAAACCTACTGAATTTTTTTAGAAATTATTTGAATTCAAATTGAAGCTTGAATCAAATGGTTTGAATTAAAACAGAATATTGAAATATGAAAAAGAATAAGAATAAGAAGAGAAAAAAAGAGAAAGCTAACCCTACCCAACACCCCAGCAGAAGCCCACCCGGCTCTCTCCTACTCTCCCCGCAGATTTATTTTTCACCGGCACTCGTACCCGCACCCCCACTGACGCCCAGGCCCCACCGCCATGCTGTTATCATCGTCCTCACCCGCGCTAAACCCGCCCCCATTCCTTCTCGCCGTTTCTAGCCAAATCAAGTTGCTTGAATTCATTTTATTGGTGTAGTAATTCTTCCCCGCGCCCACGCCCTCTTAACCGCCTCCCCTCCTCTCCCTTTCCCCTCAGTCGCCGCGCCTAGTGAGCCCCAGGCTGCCCCCAATTTGACCTGCACGACCGCTGCCTCCGACGAGCTCCGGCTACAATTCTGGCAGACTCCGACCACCCCCTGCCCCCTAGAACATGCAGGCTTGCTCGCCATCGTAACGCGCACCTTCCAAAAGCCCCCGTTTTCTCGTGCATGCCTCAAATGCTCGGCAACAACCTCGTTTGCAAGCAACAGGCGGCTGCCGCAGCTCCGATGAAGTTTCTCGGTGAGCCCCGTGCACGCCTCGACCTATAACCCTTGCTATCTTATTTTCCTTTGTCCTGTGGCTCTTCTAGTACTCGTCATTCACTCGTGCATGACCTGCAGGCTCACCTCCGACGATGACAGGACGCACCTGACGCTGACGCAAGATTCGGCGAGGAATTCACTATGACCCCGTGCGCCGCTTTGACAACGGACACCACGGTGAGCATTGTCATGTTCCTGCGAACCTGGTTAGCCCCTGTACCTCTTCCTTAGCTCCTAGTTTCGCCGGAACGCCACCATCCGACGCACCGCCGCCAGCGCCGCCCATCTATGGTCAAAGCGCCTTGAACCATTGGATGTAAATCTAGAGGCTAGGATTAGATCTTATAACAAAGTGGTATCGTGTAATCTGATCCGTGCAATGATATTTAGATCTAATAGACTGCTTAGCTCGATCCACCCTAAGCGGTATGGACCAGTAGAAATAAGACACGTGGCCAGATCAGTTCAGACAAATTCCAGAAAATGTTTTTAGATGCTTGATTTTGTAAAATCCATAACTTTTGATCTGTTTGTCCAAAAATTACAAATAATATATCAATGGATTCAGAAAAATGAGTAGTTTGCAACTATGGCCCTGGTTTGGTCATTTGCTTCTGAAAATTAGGGTTTTATGCAGAGACATGTTTAGGACTATTGAGTATAAAAATTGTTTTAAAATGATTTTTTGAGTGAAACCTTTTGCAAATGGATTTTTTATGGACTCACCCTAAACACTAACATTTGGAATTAGAAATATATTTTGTGAACACTAGGGATTATTCCTTTGAATAAAAGCATATCGAGTAAAACAAAAATGATTTAAAAGGCCTATTTTCACTAACTTGGTTTCAAATGAATTTACACATTTTATAAAAGACCAGTAGGTGTTTGGAAATGTTTAGAACCTTGTTAGAAAACACTCTTTCAATAAAACAACATTTTGCATGCTTGCATGTATTTCTTTGTTTTTATTGTTTTGTGTTGTTATTTGTTTTAGTGTTAGTTTTGAATGTGTGCTTGCTTGATTGAATTATAGTGAACTTTGAGGAGTGTGACAATCGCAAGATCAACGAGAGTACCTAGTTTCTCTACTAAACAGGCAAGTGATACTTTGGTCATCAAAAGTCCTATCTTTTCAATATTGCATTAGTGATATTTTTGTAGTATGCATCATAGGACTAATTTTATATATTGCTATGCTATAGTAGATCCTATAGAATATATCTTGGTAGGAATCTTCCTAAGTCAAGAGACAAGTTATGCTAGTATGCTTAGACTAGCTATTGGAATACAAGGGTGGAATATTCATATTATGATATTATGCAAAGTCTATGACTATGTTTTTTTAATAAAACAACTATGTGAATGAATCACCTGGGTGGAATGGGAAGAATGGTTTGTGTTGAGTGGTTACTCAGGGCCCATTTCTATGGTTTACCCTGGTGTATCTCACTTGTGGATGACCATCCAGGAACAAAGAGATTTGAGATGTTTTGTGTTGAGAAGCTTCTAGTGCAGCCACATGGCACATGGGCTCTGCCTTGACCAACTAAGTTGCAAGAACTCAGTCATATGGACAGTTGGTGGTAGTGATGATAGGATGGAACATGTCCATGGTGGTCTGAGGGATTGCTTCTGAAAAGTCTCGTCTTGATGCATGTCGAGTCTTGTGGGGAAAGTGCACCACCTCTCGAGAGGGTATAAACTAAGTACTTAGCCGTGTCCCTGGTAATGGACATTTTGAGCATCAAAGACATTAGAATAATCAATAATCTTCTCATCCCAATTTCTCTAAGTTAAAACTTGTTGGGTGAAAAAGGGAAGCACCTGGTGTGTAACCAGTGTGCCAATGTGTGATGAAATGTTTTGAAAAGAGAAAACTATTTTACAAAGGATAGGGAAAACTTATTTTATGCAAAGGCCACCAAAAAATCCACTTAGCCAAATATTCATGTAGATGATAGATTCTCCATATCAATATGATATCACTTGCTAATACAATTCAAATATATTGACCCTTGTGGCTGTAACTTATTATGTTGCAGGTTTGTGCGTTGTTAGTGAAGTTTGTTGATTAGGGATTAGAAGTCTACAACCAACATGATTGCCTGTGGCATATGAAGATGAAGGACTCCATGCTTTATAGATGTATCTGCTGCTTTGTAATAAGATAGTCATATGATCTATGTAAGTTGTAATGAATTATTTTATTCCTGGTTATAAGTTGTAATATGACCTTTGTTTCTTGATATTACATCTTAAATTGTGGATTCTAGCTATTCGATCTAGGGACTAGCACTGTAAACACAGGGATATCTACCTTATAAGGTTGCGACTTCTACATTCTGATATACTTCCAGTGCCCACACGCGATCCTTTGTCCTGGGGACAACTTCTTCTTTCTCATCCATTATTGATGGATCGGGGAAGTAGAAGTTGCTCCTCCACTCCTCTTGAGGTTTCACCCTCATATGAGCGCCTGTGGTAGGCCTCGAGCGGGGCAACTCCGGTCCCTTTCTAGCACCTGCATCAATGTTAGGTATTTCCTTATGCTTGTGCGGCCTCGGATCTGTAGTGACGAACTTGACCATCTCCACACGCCCTTTTCTATGCGTCTTGCGGCCTTCTCTCTCTTCTTGGGTTCTTTTCATTGTTGCCCAGTCGACCCCTAGGGGATCATAGACGTCGCGGCAGATGTAAACGTCACCGAGCCTTCATCGGGGTCGCTGTTGTAGAATCTTGGCTCGACGTACTCTTTGCATCCCAGGCTAAACCTCTCCACCTCTTCATCGCATCCTCCGTCAACGGGCTGCTAGAAAGGTCCCTAGGAGCAATGAGCCCCATAGGTTTTTGATGGCCTAGGACGGGATAGCGCATAGCTGGATTTGTTCCTGGTGATTTGTGATTAGAGAGACAATAGGGCAGTATGTAAGAGAGATCAGAGGTCGGTAAAACTCATGAGAAACACCAAATTCTCGTCCAAGAAAAGAATCCAAACCGACTAGGAAAATAAACCGCAGATTTGGAGGAGTCCTGCACCATAACGAACAACTATACATTTGCACTCGTATAGTTCCGGCCGTATAGTTGCTTCCGGGCAGATAATTCCAAATATCTCGAGCCCAGGTCAGTTAGATGACCGAATAGGAACCAACAAAGCATTTTTTTCATATAAAAATGAAAATGGGTTGAGGGTACTGAAGCTTTGATGACCAACTATACGGCGAGAGAATTTTCTCTAGCCGTATAGTTACAGTACCTCGAATTTATTTTGCGAAGGGGTACAAAACTTTTAATGACCAACTATACGGCGGGAGATTTTTCTCCGACCGTATAGTTGCACCCATATAGATACCACACCCTGAATTTTATTTCATGAGGGGGATACAAAACGTTTAACGACCAACTATACGGCGGGAGATTTTCTCCGGCCGTATAGTTGCGCCCGTATAGTTACTAAAACCCCTCAAAAACTTCAGTAAAACAAGAGGAATACAAAGGAAAAAAAATTAGAAGTTGAAACTGTGAAAACAAAACACTTATTAGAGTTAGGAAACTTACCTTCCACTTGCCGTTTGTTTAGCCGGGAGTGACAAGCTCCTCCAACAACAAGGACTTATTATTCTTGGGAGGATTTGACCTTGGCTCATATAGTAATTCTTGAAAACGAAAATCACCGGGACTAAAGCTCCTCTCAATAAGATCGATGTCTTTTTTTCATACAATCCTCATAACATAGGGATCGGGTTCCACTATCATCAGATAACGGAACAGAAACAAAAACCACACAAGTTGTTATCTGATCCATCTAGAGGATCCATCAGTCATCACCTTATTACAATCTTTCAAACAAAAGGACAAGAGAAAAGAGGCTGGAGACGCAAGAACACCGCCCATAGTCTAGTGAAAGGTTTAGGCAAAGCAAACAACACAATCACAACTGGAAGTCCCAGAAACTTTTTCATCACCACCACATTCTTCCTTTTACACTCCTCCTTCTCCACACCACTTGCTCCTTTTTTGTGATCATGAGGAATCGCTGGAAGTCCCAGGAAAGGTACAGGAGCAACATCCATCATCGTAGCATCATCTAAGGCATTCTGCTGCAACACATCAACCCCAACACGTAACATATCCTACTCTTCTCCCCCATGCAAACCTGCCCAATATCAAATGAAAACACATGCATATATAACCAAATCAACTAGAGAGTTAATAAGTTTTTTCAAAGCAGTCTCTGTTCCTAAGCTTCCAAATGGCCCAGCAAATTGCTGCCAACGCTGTAATCTGCACATTTCGACTAACCCCCAAGAATTTAGGAACCCACCAGAAGTACTGAGAAAATGACCCAAGCCTATTCTCAGCACCAACTGACTTAGCCACAACACCCCAAACATACTTAGCAGCCACACAGGAAAAGAACAAATGCCCAATAGTTTCCTCTTCTCGACAAAATCTACATGTAGAATCCCCTTCCTAGTTCTTCCTTCTCATGTTATTTTTAGTGAGAATTGCATTATGCCATATCAACCACAGCCAAATTTTAATCTTCAAAGGGATTTTTGCTTTTCACAGATGTTTAAAACTCCTGTCAACCCCAACATTAGAAAGATGAGAGTACATGGATTTGACTAAGAATTTTCCATATTTATTCCACATCCAAACAGGCTGATCTTTGTCTTGAGTAAGTACCACTCCTCCCACCAAACCTCTCAGCTGGTTATATTGCTTCATACCATCTACATTCAACCATCTCCTAAAAGAACATCTCCACCTTTTCTCAGCCATAGCAGCAATAGTAACCACTTGGTTCTGACAAACTTCAAACAACCCAGGAAATTTAACTTTCAGAGGAACATCTAAACACCAGGCATCATGCCAAAAACCAGTAAATTTACCAAACCCAACTTTCATTCTCCTACCTGGCAAATAGAGATCTTTAATTTTTACCAGATCAGCCAATAAGGAGAATCACTCTGTTTGTGTTTCATAGCACTAATCCCCCCATTTTTTCATATATTTATTTCTCACAAAAACTTGCCAAGGGCCATCCTCAGCCTCAAGCCTCCGCCACCACTTACAAAGCAAGCTAATATTAAACAGTCTAATGTTCTTGATTCCCAGACCACCTTTCTTTCTTGGCCTGCAAACAAATTTCCACTTCACTAGATGATACTTTCTCTTGCCTACCCTGCCATACCAGAAGAAAGATCTAGTATGCTTTTCCACTTCCTCCACATTTGATTTGTGCAAAAGAAACATAGACATGGGATAAACAGCCACACTAGATATACAAGCAGTAATCTTGACATGACTGCCCCAGAGACAAAGCCCCTCCCATCCATCCATCTAATTTCTTCTTCAATCATTCCCCAATAAAACTCATCTCAACCACTGTGCATCTTCTGCAACAAAATGGTAGGCCCAAATACTTAATAGGCCACCTACCTTTCTGACAATTAAAGAGCTCTGCATAAGTAAAAAGATTATCCTCATCCTCTAAAACCATCATCACCTCACTTTTCTCAAAATTAATCTTGAGACCAGACGTGGATTCAAACAGATAAAGTAACAATTTCAAGTTTCTGGCTCCTTCAACCTCATATTGAATGAATAGAATAGTATCATCAGCATACTGCAGAATAGCAATCCCTTTTTCAAACAAATTATGAACCAGCCCAGTGAACAAACCGCTTGCTTGAGCATTCAAAACCATCTTTGCCGAACATTCCCCAACAAGATTAAACGGGAAAGGAGAAAAAGGATCCCCCTATCTAACCCCCTTAAAACTACCAAAATAAGGAACAACCTCCCCATTCACTTTAACACTGAGAGTTCCTTGAGTCACAACACTTTTCAACCAAATCAACCAGTCCTCTCTGAAACCTTTCTGTTTACAATAGTAAAACAAAAAATCCCAATTGACTCTGTCATAGGCCTTTTCAAAATCAATTTTCAAGATCACTCCCTATTGCTTCTGGATCTTTGATTCTTTCAAAATTTCATGTAACAAAGTAACTCCATCAGCAATAAATCTCCCCTTAATAAAAGCAGTTTGACAAGTATCAATCAGCTTTCCCATAACCGGTTCAGTTCTCACCGTCAACGTTTTTGTGAAAATCTTGAACATGACCTGGAGCAAACATATGTGTCTATACTTTTGAATACAATCAGCATCATCACCTTTTGGTAGCAGGGTAATTATGCCATAATTGATACTGCTCAAATCTATCTTATGAGCATAAAAATCACAAAACACGGCCATAACATCATCCTTGATAATGCACCGACAATATTAATAGAATTCAATAGGAATCCCATCAGGACCAGCTGCTTTATTTTTTTCATCTGATCAATAACCTCCTTAACCTCTTTCTCACTAAAGGCACACCCATCCTTTCTATGTCACCATCATCAAGTTTCTCCCAAGCATTCCAATTATCATCAGCAAGTATGACAAAAAAGCCTCCAGCAGGATCAAACAGATTTTTGTAATAAGCAGTAGCTTGCAACATCAAATCATCTGTCCCCTGAACCTCTCTACCCCCATATTTCATAGAAATATCATTTTATTCCTCCTCACGCCATTAGCAATCCTGTGAAAGTACTCAGTGTTATTGTCACCTCTCAGCAGCCAATTTTCCCTTGACCTCTACTGCCAAAATTTCTCCTCATTCTCCTAAACCTCCATTAATTCTTTCTGAATTGAAGCTTTTCTTTTCAATTTTTATGCATTGAGTAGAATTAATTCTTGTACAGCTTCCAATCCTTGAAATTCTTCCACTAAATCCTTTTCCTTTTTATTCTCAACCCCTAACATGAGAACCCCAACCTTTTAGATCATTCCTGACTTTTTTCAATTTTTTCTGCAAACTATCAAGGTTGTTTTTCCCCCTAACAGGTTTTCTCCATGCTTTCTCTACTCTAGGCAAAAACTCAACATTCTGCAACCAATTTTTCTCCAACCTCAACTCCTCACTGCCACCTTCTTGTCCCTCCATAGTGTCCAGAATTAAAGGACTGTGATCAGAAACTGATATGTCAGAAACGTATCTATAATTTTTGATGTTCCATGCTTGTTTAGTATCTACTTTGCTTTGCTTTGTCTACACTCTGAGGTGTTTTTATATCTTTTCCGGAACTAACCTATTAACAATATGCCACAGTGCCAGTTGCCTGTTTTCTTCTATTTTTGGTTCCAGAAAGGAAGAAAATCAATAACTTTCTGTGAGGGACACGAATCTAGAAGGAGGGACGGAGAGGCACCAGAGGGTGGCCAGACCCCCTGGGCATGGCCAAGCCTAGCCCGTGCCTCGGGAGGGTGTGGGCCCTTTGGCCGCCTCCTCGGCCTCCTCCTTGGCCTATAAGAAGCCTCCGACCCAAAAACCCTAAATCATCGACCAGAAATCCATGAAAACCTCCACAGCGCCGCCGCCATCGAAGGGGAGATTCAGGGGACGGAAAGTCTCTGTTCCGGCACCCTGCCGGGATGGGGAAGTGCCCCCGGAGCCATCTCCATCGATCTCCACCACCATCTCCATCACCGTTGCTGATTCCCATGATGAGGAGGGAGTAGTTCTTCCTCGAGGCTAAGGGATCTACCGGTAGCTATGTGTTCATCTCTCTCTCTCTCTATGCATGATATTGTGGTCATGAGCTTTGTAATCAACTAGATCTACCTTGCTACTCAAGTGCTTCATTAGATCTCTGCTCTCCCCATGTGTGTGAAAGTGACAGCATGCACGCCATGGTGGCACCTAGGCTTGAGTCTACATAAATACTCTTTGTGATTTAATAGATCTATGCTTTTCCCCACGTGTGTGAAAGTGACAACGGGCATACCGTGTGTGGCACTTTGGCTAGATTGAATATTTGTTATGAGTTCTATTTGGAGTTGGATGTCTCTATGAAATTGTGGTGTTTGTTGGAACCATCTAACGCTCAAGGTGACAGTGTGGAGCTATCTAGATTGGGGAAGGCGGACTTTGAGGTGTGCTGTTATAGCCCTACCATGGATTAGAGCGTCCAACCGGAGAGTAGTTTAGAGTAGTATCATGAAGATAGGATATTTATATCAGAGAGTGTTCACTAGTGAAAGTATGATCCCTAGGCCTTGTTTCTAAGCATTGAAACACCGTTTGCTACTAGATCTGTTGCATGTTTGCTTTCTTCCATCCTTTTTCCTTTAGTCTTTACCTCACCTTCAAGCTATTTTCTGGCACCATTACCACTTGTATTTCACTATCTCTTCATCGAACTAGTGCACCTATACACCTGACAAGTGTATTATGTGTGTTGGTGACACAAGAGACTTCTTGTATCTTGATTGCAGGGTTTCTTGAGAGGGATACCTTTGACCACTTCCTCCCTGAGTTCGATAAACCTTGGGTGATCCACTTAACGGAAAATTGCTGCTGTTCTACAAACCTCTGCACTTGGAGGCCCAACAACTGTCTACAAGAATAGAAGTGTGTAGACATCAAGATCTTTTCTGGTGCCGTTGCCGGGGAGGTAAGGTAAAAGGTACTCACATCCTCCGGTGTGAGTGCTCGAAGTTATGTCCTTTAGATTCTGCAGTTTTGTCTTTTTGTTTCTTGTTTTCACTAGTTAGGCTTAATGGAAAACAACAACAAAAATTATAGAGCTTTATAGTATCTATCTTGAGTTAGAAAATGAAGTGTTTGAAGAGAAAATTAAAAAACCTATGGAGCTTTATTTGCATGCTAATAGCAATGTTATTAGTATGAATTCTTTGGACAACATTGTTGCTAATGCTATGGAAAAGTCTAAGCTTGGGGAAGATAGTTTATATGAAAATGATCTTTTTAGTCCCCCAGCTTTGGAAGATAGCTATTCTATTACTTATGATGATACCAAACCTCCAATATATGATGATTACAATGATGAGTATGATATTTTCAGTCCACCTACTATTCAGGAGAAAATTAATTATGATTACAATATGCCTCCTATATTTGATGATTATGGTTATGAGGATGATAATGATAGCTACTTTGTTGAATTTGCTCCAACTACAGTGAATAAGAATGACTATGCTTATGTGGAGAGTAATAATAATTTTATGCATGGGGCTCATGATAAGAATGTTTTATGTGATAGTTATATTGTTAACTTTATTCATGTTGCTACTGAAAGTTATTATGAGAGAGGGAAACATGGTTTTATGCATCTCAAAAATATTAAGTTTCCCCTCTTTATGTTGAAAGTCTTGAAGTTGCACTTGTTTTGCTTTCCTATGATTGTTGCTTTGTGATTTCATGACTTATTTATTTACAATATTCCTATGCATAGGAAGTGGGTTAGACTTTAATGTGTTTTAAATTTTCTTCTTCATGCTCTCTTTGACTTCAATTCATAATTCTTATGTGAGCATCTTCTCAAGCTATCAAGCCTAACTTAAAGGCGTTAAAGAAAAGTACTTGTTGGAAGATAACCCAAGAGTTTCCTTGAGTCTTGGAAGTTATTACTTCAGTAATGACCTCTCCTTATCCTTTTTTGTTTGCTTTTTGTGCCAAGAATGACCTCTAATGAGAAGGAAGTAAGATTTGGGGAGTTTCTGTCCCGAAACAGATTTCTGTCCTCCACCAAAAAATATTCATGAGGAGTCTCTGAATCTCGGATTGAGCTGAAAATTTACAAATAAATCCCCCAGTATGTTATCTAACTTTTGTTAGTTCAACACTTTTTTATTTAAGCAACATAAGGTCTTTGAAAAAATCGGTTTCTACCTGCTGGTCTGTTTTGATAAAGTTCTGCCATTATTTGCATTTGCTTCTTATTGATTCCTTTTTGGGTTCTTTTTGGGAAATTTTTGAGCTTGTTTAAGGAGTTGCTACAGTATCTTGTGTATTTAGTGAAAGTTTTGATGTTTTGAAACTAAACCCAAGGGTCTATTATCTTTTGAATACACTAATGTTGCTAATGAAGATTGTGTGAAGTTTTGTATGAAGGAAAATTTGCAGGGGTAGAGAAAGAGTGATGTAATGAGATGAAGAATGGACAAAATCTCAAGCTTGGGGATGCCACCCCGTGTCACCCCAAGAAATATTCAAGAGGTACAAGCGTCAAAACTTGGGGATGCCCAAGGCATCCCCTTCTTCATCAATAAAAATCTCAGGTCTTTCTAGACACTTCGTTTTTATTGTTTCATGCATTGTTGTGTTGTTCTTGGAGCGTCTTAGTTTTCGTTTTTGGTTTTCGTTTGCTTAGTTTTCTTGAGTAAGTTGGTTGGTTACACCACACTTATTTTGGAGAGAGACACACTCTGTTTCCATTGCCTAGAACACTCTAGTTTTCACTCTTATTGTTTTGTGAGTGTTCACTTTTGCTAGAACCGCGTTCAGCCTTAGTTTTCTTGTGCTTTCAGCTTAGAACTTTTTAGTTCTTCTTTGTGGATTTGTGAAACAATATCACTCATCTTTGTTGCTTATTATCTTTTTGAGTTGTTTCAAATAAGTTGTTTGGTGTTGGAAAAGAGTAGAAAGCTTCATGCTTTAGTGGTACAAAAGTGAGCTTGCTTTGACTGTGGCTTAGACTTTATCATGTCATGCTAGATGTTGTTTTGACCTTATTCTTAGTTATTATTGCTGTAGCATGACTTGTTCCAAACACTTGAGATTGCTTAGTGTTCCTTGAAAGAATCATGCATTGCGTTAGCATAGAAAAGCATAGTATTGTGGTATTCTCCTTTGATGTCTTGTTTGGGTTGACTTGGCACATGCTCACACCATGTTATGACTATGAACAAGTCACCATAGCCTCTAAGATAATTTAGTCCTTGACTTGTAGTACCACTCTATGCTTTGATTAGTAATGTTTTGTCGCTCTGCATGATTATGGCCATTATTGCTCTCTTATTTGGTTGCTCCCAGTCTTTTGCTAGCCTCCACTTGTATGAGTAAGCTCTACTCATGCTTCCAACTCCCAAGAAACCAAGTTTTTCCAAAGTGTCCACTATAAACTCCTATGCATGGTGTGTTACACCATTCCAAGTATATTCTTGTTTTCACCTATCTTCCAATTAAAAACTATTTTGTTATGTGAAAACTTAGTGATTAAAGCCCTCACGAACTTGATGGCACACTTTATATTCTTTTCCCCTAATAAACTTGAACCATTGTGACAACTTTGTTTTATATGCTTGCACTTATAAGTTGGAATTAGCAGAACCGTACTGTCACGGGGAACGTTTTCAACATTGCACTTGTACTTTGTACTCAGTTGATATCATGCTCTTTTGTCTATGGATGTCACCGGTGTGAAATAAAGAGGGAACTTGTAAGTCCATGGAGTTTGTATTTTGTGTTAGAGAAACTCCTGGGCCGCTAGCCTAAGCCATGCCTAATCATGGTGGAAACTTGCAGCATCACCATAGTGAGCTATATATGAAGCATCCTCAATAAAAGGCTATGCATATAGTAAATAAAAAGATCGCTGAGATGCTCATTGTCTGCTTGCCTTGTCATTTTGGTTATGGGAAAGCTCATGTACCATGTGCAAGGGGTACCCCGTTGGCGGTTCTCAATGATATGCAAATACTTACAATGACAAGAACTTACCTGGGCCTGAAGTTGAGTAGCATGAGGTGTGGCCCTCATATTCAAGGGACTTGAGATTGCCAGCTTATACTTAGTCAAGCATACACTTCCTAGTTTGTTCACTTTAACCTTAATCACTTCAAGATTCTTATGATAGGGGCAATGAGGGCTGAAATCTAACAAGTACCATAATTTTTGGAATCTCTTTTTGAAACTTGAAATCCCTGCTTCCTTTACAAAAAGGCCTTTCTTACAGCACTATTGAGTCTCCACCTTCTACCTTTAGGAACTATTAAGAGAGCATAGTTGTCATCATGTGTGCAGTGTTCCAAAGCTTATTGATTGATGCATATTGTGATATTACTTGTTCTTGTGCTATTTGTTTCTAGTCACCCTTGTGAACTTTGAAGGTGTGCTATGCATCTATATTGCTACTCTACGAGGGACAAGCTGATTGCCACTATGCTATGTTTTCTGTATGTGCAACAAACAAATGTTTTTCAATGCATGTTATTCATGATCTTTGTTTGTAGCCTTTCATGTTGCATGCATAGTTACTATATCCTATTGTTAGAACTCCATCTTTCATGCACATGTTTAGAGTTCTTTGATCCCAACTTTCAATGCTTGCAAATGGTTTGATCTTGGTTTTGATGGTGCATGTCACCTCAAAAATTATTCTTTTTATCACTTACCTACTCGAGGACGAGCAGGAGTTAAGCTTGGGGATGCTTGATACGTCGGAAACATACCTATAGTTTTTGATGTTCCATGCTTGTTTAGTATCTACTTTTCTTTGCTTTGTCTACACTTTTTGGTGTTTTTATATATTTTCTGGAACTAACCTATTAACAAGATGCCACAGTACCAGTTGCCTGTTTTCTTCTGTTTTTGGTTCCACAAAGGCAGAAAACCAATATTCTCGGAATTGTACGGGACAAAATCCAAAGTCAATAACTTTCTGTGAGGGACACGAATCCAGACGGAGGGACAGAGAGGCACCAGAGGGTGGCCAGACCCCACTCGGCGCGGCCAAGCCTGGCCCACGCATAGGGAGGGTGTGGGCCCTCTAGCTGCCTCCTCAACCTCTTCCTTCGCCTATAAGAAGCCTCCGACCCAAAAACCCTAAATCACCGACCAGAAATCCATGAAAACCTCCACAGCACCGCCACCACCGAGGGGAGATTTGGGGGACAGAAAGTCTCTGTTCCGGCACCCTGTCGGGTCGAGGAAGTGCCCCCGGAGCCATCTCCATTGATTTCCACCACCATCTCCATCACCGTTGTTGATTCCCATGATGATGAGTGAGTAGTTCTTCCTCGAGGCTAAGGGCTCTACCGGTAGCTATGTGTTCATCTCTCTCTATGCATGATCTTGTGGTCATGAGCTTTGTAACCACGTAGATCTACCTTGCTACTCAAGTGCTTCATTAGATCTCTGCTCTCCCCATGTGTGTGAAAGTGACAGCACGCACGCCATGGTGGCACTTAGGCTTGAGTCTACATAAATAATCTTTGTGCTTTAATAGATCTATGCTTTTCCCCACGTGTGTGAAAGTGATAGCGGGCATACTGTGTGTGGAACTTTGGCGAGATTGAATATTTGTTATGAGTTATATTTGGATTGGATGTGTCTATGAAATTGTGGTGTTTGTTGGAACCATCTAGCACTCAAGGTGACAGTGTGGGGTTATCTAGATTGGGGAAGGCGGACTTTGAGGTGTGCTGTTATAGCCCTACCATGGATTAAAGTGTCCAAGCAGAGAGTAGTTAAGAGTAGTATCATGAAGAGAGGATATTTATATGAGAGAGTGTTCACTAGTGAAAGTATGATCCCTAGGCCTTGTTTCTAAGCATTGAAACACCGTTTGCTACTAGATCTGTTGCATGTTTGCTTTCTTCCATCCTTTTGCCTTTAGTCTTTACCTCACCATCAAGCTATTTTCTGGCACCATTACCACTTGTATTTCACTATCTCTTCGCTGAACTAGTGCACCTATACACCTGACAAGTGTATTAGGTGTGTTGGGGACACAAGAGACTTCTTATATCTTGATTGCAGGGTTGCTTGAGAGGGATCCCTTTAACCACTTCCTCCCTGAGTTCGATAAACCTTGGGTGATCCACTTAAGGGAAACTTGCTGTTGTACTGCAAACCTCTGCACTTGGAGGCCCAACAACTATCTATAATAATAGAAGTGCGTAGACATCAGAAAACTCTCTAGTCAACTTATGCACTGTAGTGAGAGGAAATAACTTCTCCCATTATTTGCAGGCAAGGATCCTATCAAGTTTCTCAAGAGTAGGAATTGCCTGATTATTAGACTAGGTAAACTTCCCCCAGACATCTGTAGTTCTCTCAAACGATAAGCATTGATAATAGAATTAAACACGCGACTCCACTTTCTCAAAGTATGGCCCTTATTTTTCTCATAAACAAAACGAATCACATTAAAATCACCCCCACCAGTAAAGGAATTGACTGGTCCTGACAAACTTCAGCTAATTCCACCAAAAAATCCTCCTTGTTTTCCTCCTGAGCAGCACCATAGACCACCACCAAATGCCACTGGATCTTCTTCTTGACATCAAAAACCTTCAGCTTGTGAGTGTGTGTGAAACAACATGTAATTACAATATCATAAAACAATGAGATACACACAAATGTGAAATGCTACTCAAGATTGCTTATATAAGAGTTGTTGTTTGAAGTGGCAAAAAGAATAACATTTGAAGAAAAGATTTCTTTTCTAAGGTCTAAACAATCTTTGTGGTTAATCATAGGTGGTCGATGTTGTTTGTTCTTGCTTTAATAGTTTGGATTTGAGATGCTTTATAACTTAATTATAACAGACCAAAGTTAACTATAAAACACATAACAATATCTTTAGCATAATATTTAAAGTCTTGTAGACTAAAGTTAACTTTAGCTAAAACATAGATGGACTTAGGGTGTAATGCTTATGATATTTGTATCTTCTTCACTTTATATTGTTTCCTTCAAGTTACTTAAGAATGGCAGTACTTTTATTTGAGTAGTGGTTTCTTAACACTATAACGGAATAGAATCATTTATATTTTTATAGATAAGTTGTTATAGTTTGTAAACAAGGAAGTAATATTACTTAACTACTTATGGATTTACTATAATGTGGTGATATGTTTAGTTTATAAACTTGTAGTTGAAGTAATGGAAAATATTTTATTTAATCACAATTTATTCTTGAAGATTTTATATTGGATAAGAATCCTTTTAGAAAAATCTACACTTAGTGTTGAATGGTAATTCAATAAAATTTCATTTAAAATGTGTTGAACCATTTTGACTTCATATTATTAATATTTAAGACTAATACTATTTATTAGATTCAATTGGCTAATTTTAGAAATATTAGCAAATTTTATTTACCCTTATATGAATTATCAACTAAGGAAATAGGTTTAAATTAAAGTTAATAAAGTGTTTAAATTTTTATTTACCTCAAAAGTGTAATTTTATATTTTTAACACGTAAGTATTATTTTTGTGATCAATTTGGTATATTACATTTATTTTTTTGATTTATAAATAATAGGATATGATTTTTATAAGATTTATTACTATATAAATACTTAATAAATAATAAATATTTAATTAAGTGAAATAATAATGCATGATTATAGTTTTAAATTATAGTTCTTATTTTTCTTAGATTTTTGGTATTTTATTTATATTTTCAACATTTATTAATATTAAAATATGATTTTTCAAAGTTTTATTACTTATAAAATCTTTATTAAATAATAGTTATTTAAATTGTTAACATACTAATGTTTGATAATAGTTTAATGTTATAGATTTTATTTTTATGAAAATTTTCATATATTACACATATTGTTTTGAATTATAAAACATAAGATATATAATTTATAAGGTTTAATCCTTTTCTAAATTTATTAAATATTTTTATTAGTTTAAAATGACATCAGCAAACAAAACCCTAATTAATAAAACTTTCAGTACCAACCTAGTCCTACCCACACAGACACTGACTGGTAGGGTCTCCACCACGTGAGCACTCCACATCAGCAACGCGGGACCCGACAGAGTTTGACTGGCACTACTAGGAAACTAGCTATAGATATACATACCTTCTGTAGCGCATGGTTCTGACCATGCGCCACAAAAGTTATCCAGTGGCGCATCTGGAGCAATGCGCCACAGAACCACCAAACTTCTGTGGCGCATCTTACGGAGTGATGCGCCACAGAAGTATGGTGGGACCCGCACCAGCGGTTGGACCATGAATCTTCTATGGCGCATCAACCCGTATGCGCCACTGAAGTTTGGTGGGACCCACAGCAGGCGGGGTACGACCGTGCTCTGACCAAACTTCTGTGGCGCATTTGTGCATATGCACCACAGAAGAACAAACTTCTATGGCGCATTCCTCCAATATGCGCCACATAATGCTTCGTGTTTCATAGAACAAACTTCTCTTGTGCTTTTCCTAACTAGTAGTGGAATAGGAAGAATATAATAGACAATCTAGTAGATAGACATGTGCAGTGGCATACATCGTTGCAAAATGCACATGCGCATAGCCTTGAACAGCAAAACAATAATGCCATACATCATTGCAAATACACAAACTACAACATTGCAAATCCCTTCATAGAGCTGGTGGGGGCGATGGCGGTGGAAGATGCCAAACCTCCCTGTTCACGCGCGCCTGTAGCCTGCGGACGTGGTCCTCCATGGACACGTTGGGGTCGAGCACCGACCGCCACCCGATTGGTTCCGCCATGCGCACCCTCTCCTCCGGAGACGTGAGCACGACGTACAACCTCATGGCCTTGTTGTAGAGGGCCTCGTGCCGCAGTCTGGCCTCCTCCTCGATTAGGTTGACCTCTGATTCCCGCGGCAGCTGACTCTGAGCACTGCCCCTCGACCTCGCCCCTCCACTATGAGTAGGCTGCAGGGAACGCGAGCGGGATGTGCTCTCCAGTGAGTCTTCCGACGAGTTGTGGGAAGAAGACATGAGGGGAAGGTATGTTGCTTTGGACAGGGAGTGTGGCATATATATAGAGGGGTGTCATTAAAGCAGCTCTATCGGCCACCTTTATTTGGTGCAGATCTGTGCCCTCAGTGTTCCGTGGCGCATAGGTCAGCTATGCGCCACAGAAGTTTAACCTTCTGTGGCTCACAACCACAATATGCGCCACAGAACACTGAGTGTCGGGCCCATAGTGCCTGGCCCACAGTGTCTGGCCACTGGCCAAGGTTCTGTGGCGCATATATTCGCCATGCGCCACAGAACATTGAGTCACGGGGCCCACATGGCCCATTGCACCCTATGGCCAAGGATTCTGTGGCGCATGCACCCATTATGCACCACAGAAGATTGAACTTCCGTGGCGCATATTGCATCTATGCTCCACAGAATCCTTTGACCAGATCTGGAAAAAGGTGGCAGCTTTGCACCCCTCTATCTACCACCATCCATTTCACATCCTTCTTCCCCCTTCTCCCAGCTCGTCTTCCTCCTCTCTCCCACCCCATTGTGTCTATACTTTTCTAGATTTTGTTGTATTTAAACCTACTATAGTTGATAGATTGGTTAGGGAAAGCCTTTCTCCAACTAGTAGATCTAAAACACACCTACTTTTCTCCTCCACATCTCTATTTGTGTACTATTATCTCTCTATAGATCTATTGATCCACACTCTCTCACATCACGCTCTCGACTCGGTATTCTATCTACCCGGTGAGTAATTGGCCATGAATATGCATGTTTTGTAGGTGTAAAGCTTGTCGCGCGGGCGGTGTGTATATGCGATGCATGCATGGCGCAAAGATGATGTTTTTGCATGAAGCTTGTGTGGTGCATGAATGCTTGCATGGGAAGAAGATTCTTGTTTTTGCTTGTCTCTGTCCCAGTGTGGTGCATGGATGTTTGCCGAAATGTTGATTCATTTCCATTTCGGCAAATTTTTGCACCACCCATATGTCCTACTTTTAGGAAAGGTCATGCCGAATTTTTCCGGCGACGACCATGCATGTGTGTTTTATGTGTGTATAAGGTGTTGTTTCTAATTAACATACTCTCTGTCTTTTGATCTATATGTGCATACCGCGCAGGCTACCATGGTTGTCAGCATGAGGAAAGGTCGAGTTACTAGGTATAAGAAAGACTCCAAGGCGGACATGATTCGGAACAACAAGACCCAGATAAGATGTCCATGTCGAACATGCAAACTCCAGCACTGGATCGACCCTGATTCTGGACAATTGGAGGATCACCTGCTCAGGCGCGGTTTCATGCGCGACGACTTTGATGAGGAGCTGGTAGTAAATGGTGTTGGTCATCATGAAGACTTGGGTGGGCAAGAATACGAAGAGTCTCCCGACGGGCATGGTCATGATGACGAAGAATATACCGGCGACGGGCACGATCATCATGACGAAGAAGGAGATGTCGATGGGCATGACCATCATGAAGAAGGAGAAGAAGCGAAAACCCAGACGCTGCTAACTTCGGTGTTAAGGGACCCTCATGTTCAGGAACTGCTTCTCAAGGAGACGAGCAACGCCAAAGCTGCAGCCCGAGAGAAAGCCAAGCTAGCGCAAATGGAGTTAGATGGGATGACTCCATTGTATCCTGAGTGTCGGCCCGAGGATACACGCCTGAGTGTAACGCTCAAGGCTCTGGAGATGAAGGCGGAACACAAATGGACCGACGTGAGCTTCAATGCTAACATGGAATTTTGGCATGATTGTCTTCCTAACGGGAACACATTGCCAACAAGTAGAGAGGAGGCCAAGAAAATCGTGTGCCCTCTCGACCTACCGCATGTTAAATACCACGCATGTATCAATGATTGCGCACTTTATCATAACGAGTACGCGGAGAGAACCACATGTCCGGTGTGCGTCCATGGATGGTACAAGAGAGGGAACAAGAAAGTTCCTCGAAAAGTGGTATGGTACTTTACTATCACTCCCCGTCTACAGACATATTTCGTAGATCCTAAGGAAGCAAAGCTAATGCAATGGCACGCGGAAAGGGAGAAACCCAAAGATGATCCAGAGAAGGGCAAGATCCTAACAATCCCTTCAGACGCTAGCCAGTGGAATGTATTAGACATCATGTTTGAAGAGTTCAGGGGCGATGCATGGAACGTCAGGCTGGGTATGAGCACCGATGGACTCAATCCTTTTGGCAACTAGAGTATCACACATAGCACCTAGCCTGTGTTTGTATGGCCATACAACATCCCCCCGTGGCTCTGCACAAAGCAAAGGTACGTACACATGAGCATTCTTATTCAGGGGCCAAAACAGCCAGGTGTCGATATGCATCTTTATCTCGGGCTGTTGAAAGAGGAGTTAGCCACGTTGTGGGAGACGCCAGCCCATATGTGGGACGCCTACTCTAAATAATATTTCCCTATGAGAGCCGCGTTGCTCACGACGGTGCAGGACTATCCTGGTTACGCATATGTATCGGCCCAGGTGAACCACGGACATAATGCATGTGTCAAGTGCGTGGATAAGACCCCGCATATCCAGCTACCTAAGGATCCCGGGTCTTCGAAAATCGTGTTCCAAGGGACTCGAAAGTGGCTTCGCATGGATCACCCGTGGAGAAAACGCGGTGACCTGTTCAATGGTAAAGACGAGCTCGAAAGAGCCCCGCGTACGAGGAGCGGCGAAGAATTCGAGGAGCTTCTGAATAATTGGGATGAGTGCCCAGAGCCATGAAAGAAGCAACCAAGGACAAAGCCGCTTCTGGGTGTATGGAAAGCAAGGTCTGTTTTCTGGGACCTGCCGTACTGGAAGGTCCTCCACATGCCCCATAGCCTCGATGTAATGCACATCATGAAGAATGTTACTAAGAGTCTGCTTGGCACTCTCCTCAACATGCCGGAGAGGACCAAGGATGGGCCGAAAGCAAGAAATGACCTGAAATTGCTTGGCATCAAGAAGGAGCTTCAGTACCCTGATAGTGATGATGATGATGATGATCAAACGGAAGGGACTCAGGGTCACCGCAAAAGGGTTAAGAAGAATGAGGTGGTTGTGCTTCGCGGTGCCTGCTTCACTCTGTGTCAGGAGGAGATCGAGCAGTTTTTCAGGTGCCTCCTAGGAGTCAAAGTTCCTCATGGTTACTCGGGCAAGATAAGCAGGTATCTCGACATATCGAAGAAGAGGTTCAACGGTATGAAGTCCCATGACTGTCACGTGATGATGACACAGATACTTCCAGTTGCCATATGAGGGATAATGGATGAGCACGTCCGTGAGACGCTGTTTGGCTTGCCAACTTTTTCGACGTCATCTCTAGGAAGTCGATCGGCATGAAGCAGCTCGACAGGATACAGGAAGAGATCGTGGTGATACTATGCGAGCTCGAGATTTACTTTCCACCCGCATTCTTCGACATCATGGTGCATCTACTTGTCCATGTCGTGGATGACATCATCCAGCTCGGGCCAACATTCCTGCGCAACATGATGCCATTTGAAAGGCTGAATGGTGCAATCAAAGGGTTCGTTCGCAACAGGTCCCGTCCAGATGGAAGCATAGCCAAGGGCTTTCTGATCTACGAGTGCATCTCTTTCTGCCAGAACTATCTAACCACCGAGAACAAGGATGTTGGAATACCCACCAAGAAGCACCTTGGCAGGCTCGCTGGGTATGGTCACCGCGAGGGCCACTGCTCACTGCATGTCGGCATTGCTAATCGACGCGCCGACTTTGCCAGGGCACACCGAGTCGCAATACAACGCATTGAATTGGTCAGCCCTTGGGTGGAAGAGCACAAAAGCTTGATCGAGCAGGAGTACATGGACCAGTCCCACCCGAGGAAGAAAGGAGACATAACAAGAGAACACAACTCCACCTTCACGGGTTGGTTCAAGAAAAGGCTGCTGGACAATCCCCCGCAGACGCCTTCTACGAAAGATCAACAACTCATATTCTCCTTGTCACAAGGCCCAACGCATAACGTAAAGACCTATCAGTCATATGACATCAACGGTTACAGATTCTACACCGAGGAAAATGACATGAATAGCGAATATCAAAACTTAGGAGTTACTATGATGCCCTTCACCGATGATGAGACTACTGTCATGGAAAGATTCTACAGAAGGATCGAGGAGATATGGGAGCTCGACTACTATGGAGAGACGGTACGAATGTTCTGTGTTAGATGGGCCAAGAACGTCGAAAAAGAAGGCCGATATTTCACCACCTGCGTTATACCAGATGCCAAGTCGGCAAAGAAGGCCTCCACGAAAAATGAGCCATGGATACTCGCTAGCCAAGTTGATCAATGTTTCTTTATTACCAACCCGTCAAAGCCCAGTCATGTTGTAGTGAGGAGGGGAAAGAGAAGAATCATCGGAATGGAAGGATCCGCCAATGAGCAAACTTCGACAAGAATGGCGATCCGAAGATCGAAGAGGAGTTCGACAAGTACTTCAACATGCTTACTACTACTATAGTAAGAAGAAAGACTACACTACCTACTAAAGGTTGTCCGTTCACGAGAAGAAATCTCATAATGCCCGGGCTAAAGTATTCAACCGCGAAGAAAAAGGGCAAGAAGATTGTGAAGAGAGGCTAGCTCGACACATCACATGATGACGTGCGACCTTTTTTGTTAGAGACTAAAATATATATCGTGATATTCATATATATATATACATGTGTATGTTCTTGGTTTTAAATATATTTGTAACATATATATATATATATTTGCTCTTGCATGTTTTAATATAACATAATTAAATATATTTGTATCATATAATTAAAAATATTTTTTAATTAAGAAAAAAGTCTGAAACAGCCAGGATTAGAACCTGGGCTCCCCAGATTTAGAGCACCAAGACTGACCACTAGGATAGACTATTGTTTGATGCAAACTACAACGCCACGATTGTTTTGGACTAAGTGTACATGTCCTGTGGCGCGTTCCTCCAATATGCGCCACCGAAGTTTTGAAACTTCTGTGGCGCATATTGGAGGAATGAGCCACATAATCTTCACACTTAGCAAAAATAACGGTTCGGCCTCCCCTTCCCCCCACTTGCCAATTCTCCCCCCACACGAGCCCGCACGCGCGCACCTGCAGAACCCTAGCACCGCCGATTGATTCGAAACCTAGCGCCGCCGGAGCCCGTGGAGGAGCCCGCCGTCGGAGCCCGTGGAGGAGCAGGAGCAGGAGCCCGTGGTGGAGGAGGAGCCATCGCCGGAGCCCGTGGAGGAGCAGGCGCAGTATCCCGTGGTGGAGGAGGAGCCGCCGCCGGAGCCGATGGAGGAGCAGGAGAAGGATCCCGCCCATGCCACCTCGCCGTCCACGCTTCCTCGCCGTCCATGCCACCTCGCCGTACACGCCACCTCGCCATCTACCCCTTGGTGAGCATCGCCCAGTTCTCCCCTCCCCTCACTCTGCATCTGTTCTTCTCCTCCTAGATGCAGTATGCAAGCCCCTGTTCTAATTGCCCCTGTTATAATTGCTTACATATGAATAACGTTGGATCAATAATGATTAACACAGACATCAGTTAATTCATATTAATCTGTAATCAAAACCAATGGATGTATGCATGATGTAAATGTTATTGTAGGCTGCATTTGGGGATGTATGCATGATGTAAATGTAAATGTAAAACCAATGGATGTAAATGATGTAAAACCAATGGATGTAAATGATGTAAAACCAATGGATGTATGCATGATGTAAATGTAAATAATTTGGGGATTACAAATGTAAATCATGTAGTTCATGTAATATGCAGATTACAAATGTTATTGTAGGCTGCATTTTCTTCTTCTTACCATATTATTGTTGTGTGACATTGACATGACCAAACCTAGGCTGCATTTTCTTCTTATTACCATATTATTGTACAAAAAATCTTGCAATACTGGTCAAAGAAAAACATTGTTGAGTGGGTAGAGTCGCAGAGATCTTTATTAAGTGGCATGGTATATATCTTGTGCCTAGTTAGTTTCTGAAGCCTCTTCTTCATCGATCAAAGTGGGGTACCAACCAAGCTAGAAGACTCTTATTATCTCCCCAGTTTACTTGATGTTGCTTAAAGTATGGTCTGATATGCATTAGGTTTGCCATATGTATAATTTAGAAAGATGGATGAGGGCCATGTCACTAAGTACTGATTTCTTGAATGCACTCTCATCTTGTGGGGCTGGGGGAACCTGAATTCAAGGATATATGCATCTGGTGTCTGAATGATGTAGTACTATAATTCAAGGATATAAGTATTGAATGTTAGTCAGCTGCTTTTTTTCCTATATGCAAACATGGATATATGCATGATGTGCTACTACTACTACAATGGTGCTACTGCTACTATGTAAATATGCAGCTGCTACTACTACTATGGTGCTGTGCTACTGCTACTACTATGGTGCTGCTGCTACTATAGGTGTAAATGTTGCTTAAAGTATTGAATTTTAGTCAGCTTCTACTACTACTATGGTGATGTGCTACTGCTACTACTATGGTGCTGCTGCTACTATAGTGATATTATATATGCATGATGTGCTGCTACTATGGTGCTGCTACTATGAATGAAATGGGGTTATCAATGGGGCTGGGGTGTTTTTTCTTGCAGGGATTTCAATTGAGTTGCCCGTTTCTCCCGAAGTGTTGATTCACTTCCGTTTCGGTTGAGAAATGGGCACTCGTAGGTCCAAAAATTAGCAAAGGTCATGCCGAATTTTTTGATCGATATTTGTGCTAACCTTTTGCCTCTTTTTTAGTAATAAAGCGCAAACATGTCGACTAACGACGAGGCCGGTCCTTATAAACAAATGAGTGTCGAGGATCTAGCCCGAGAGGCCAACAAGTCGTTCTAGGGGCCGTCCCAAGAGCATGAGGAGGCGGAGGAGATGCGAATGACACCACCACCAATGACCATCGTCAGAGGTGCTGGGGGCGAGGAAGATCCATATTATGAGGGGGATGACGACGACTACGACGGAACTAGTGAAGGCGGGGAGGAGGGTAACACCACCACGGATGGTGGCGAGCGCACAGGTGGTGGTAGCGGCAACCCGACCACCATACAGAAGAAGAATAAGGATATTAAAGATCAGAAGCCGTAAGTGCTCGCCAACGTCTGTAATGAGTTCACCGAGGTCACAGAAGGTGGCCAACCCATTGTGCCTTCATCGATTGCCTGCGGGTACGACATGCAACTCGGGTGCATCGTCCGGGAAAGCATGTTAATCAACACAAAGTACATCCAACGTAATCATGCTTTGGTCGAGAACCTCCTTAAGAAGCTTCACAAGCGATACACATTCCCAGAGAAGTTCAGAAACCTGGAGAGTAATAAGAACCCGGTGAACAAACTAGCACTGACAAAGATGAGCAACGCCTTGAGCAGCTAGAAAACCCGGGTAAAGAACAACATTGACAAAGGTGAAAGATGGGAGATTATAAGTAGGAAAAATCCGATGCTTGATGAAGAAGAGTTCAAGATATTCAAGGCGGACTTAGATACCACTGCCTCTAAAGCATGGACTGAGTGGGGAAAGACTATGTGAGAGAAGAACATAGGTAACCACCGGCTTGGAAGAGGCGGTTATAGAGGGAAACAACCCATTTGGGACAAGGAGGACGCCGAGCTTGAACGCCTGGGTAAAGAGAACCCATGGCATAAAATCACAGACCTGCAGATCCGATAATTTGTCCGGGCCCGCTACTACCTGAACCTTGTTACAGGGGAGTTCGTCATCGATGACCTGGATGTGAAGGCCTTTGAGGATGAGCTGGTAAGGAATTTACCATGGATCTCTCATTAAAATAATTAAGCCAAGAATCTAAATGCATGCATGGGTTCAACTCTCCTTGTATCTCTGCAGGAGAAGGAATTGAATGCTAGCGAGGACTTGTCGTCCCAAGATTCGGCGGCGGAGCCATGGGACACTGATTTAACAGGGCGACGAACACTTACAAGAAGAGTGAGAAGAAGTTGCCGCCAAAATCAGCTGGCCGTGTGTCCGGCTTCGGTACAAGCATGAAGTTTACCGAGTACTACAAAGAGGACGCAAAGAAGAGGAGGGAGAGGAAGAACCAGTCGACGGCTAAAGATAAAGCCGAGATTGAAGAGCTGAAGTTGAAGGTGAAGACATTAGAGGCAAAAGTGGACGAGAAAGCAATCGACAAGTTATTGGAGGAGAAGCTTCGCGCGATCATCCCCCTGGGTTGATGGAGGGGCTAGCTGTTTGGAATGCGGGAGGTCGACAGGGGCCGATAAACGTGCCAGCTTTAGCGGCAGCAACTCGAGCATCAATGTTAACGCGTCGCCAGACTTGGTGACCCCGTCGGCCACCATCACTGCGGCGCAGCCGCAAGAGCTTGTTGTCTCACAGCTGCCCCCTGCTGCTCCAGCCAAAAATACCAGTATCGCATAGCCGGTGGTGGCACCAGTACCGCGGGAGAATGCTGATGATAGGCCTGCCGCCGGGATCGGCCGTGTGATGACATTAGCCAAGATCAACGCCCTCACCAAGGTAACTAATATCATACTCCACTGCATCTTCTTTATGCGCCTTTGGTGATTGCCACCTCGATCATGATGCCCAACACATATGTATCGATATTCAGGATGCTGCTTGCGTACTACTCCACAAAGTTGCCGACGGCGAGTTGAAGGATGTTGCCAAGATGCACAACAATGCAATGGAAGATGCCGTGATGAGGGTCCGGATTGATCAGGTGTTGCCAGGGTGTGACGACATGGACCCCCCTTTCAACCTCAAGGAGCCGACGAATACAAGACCCTTAAAGAATGCCACGGCTGTCCCTTGACATGGCCGAAGACTCTGATTCGTCTTACGGGGCACTAAGCGCCACCTCGATCGTCCGGCCACCACCTCGGATGCCACCTGTCACCGGCGCCACCTCGATCGTCCAGCCACCACCTAGGAAGCCACCTGCCGTCGTCGCCACCACCAATCGCCACCAAGAGCTGTTGGGAGCGTGTGGGCCGCCCCACGGCGATGCCGCCATCGCAACGCAACCGCCGTCACCCCCGCCACCACCATCACCATATGGCGGCAACACCGATGATGATGAAGAATTTGTCAACATCGACGACTACATCAACACCGGCGCTGGCATAGGATTGTACATGCCTGCTGTGGATGAAGAACCCTTCGTTGCTCGCAAGGGTCAAGGTGGGCGTCCCACTACATGCACGCAATGCCTGGTCTTCCATGGTTTATCTCAAGAGACGCCTCCGGATGCCGATCAACAAGAGAGTTGGATTCGTCTTTAGCCCTGACACACTCCAAAAGGTGGCCGTTGAGCACTTAGCATCCCCAGTGGAGGAGCCTGCTCAGAAGACGAAGAAGCACAGGAAGAGAGGTAAGAAAGCTGAGACCCAACCTCCTCCGAAGAGGATCCGGGCTAAGGATGACGTCGTACCAGCCCGCGAGGATGGCTTGCCCAGGATACATATAGCCGGTGAAGCGATGCTGACTCCGGAGCTGCTTCGCCTTGCTCGTGGACATATGCTCGCTTTGAGTGATAATATCAAGACACTAGAGGGCATTCTTCTTAAAGACAAAGATCCAAATTACCCGGTTTTCACTATCAAGGTGCCATCGGACGTGGACTTCGTCCATGAAGCCCCCGTGGACGTGTTCTTCATAGCGTATGAGGACGTCTTCAAGCTGTTTCTCTCGAAATGGCTGGACTATAACATGGTCCGCCTATTCGCGCTCAATCTGGCGATGAAGACCAAGAGAGAGCAGACCCCCTACATCGTGATAGTGGATCCCTACTACATGCGTGATAGCCAGTTGAGGGAAGGATCTGAGACGCGTGCCAAGGCAACGACGTATCTCGAGAAGTTCATGGTGGACCACAAGAGGACGAACACGCTTCTTTTGCCTTTCTTTCCCGAGTAAGTACACACACCCCCTAGCATTGTTAACTTAGGCTTTCTTATATCTTTCTTCCTTTGCCCTTTTCCAACATCCCGTTTCAATCGTGTTGTGCATAGACAAATACTTCACACTCATCGTCATTTGCACAAAGTACTCGATAGCATCGTATTTCGACTAGGCGAGTTAGAAGAAGAAGGACTACACCAGAATAAGGGGTGTTTTGAATGAGGCTCTCAAGGGTTATGCTAAAAAGGGATGCCCCTTCGTCAACAAGGGGGGATGTATCAAGGATGACAAGAACGTGTTCAAGCACGTGCTCGAGTTCCCCTGTGTCAAGGAGCCGGGTACTGGTGGTGCCAAGGAGGCCTTCTACGCCATGCATCACCTTAAAGGGTTTGTCCGGGATTGCCAGAACCTAACTCTGCCATCTAGTTTCCGAGCATGGGCCCAAAATTTGGCGCGAAGGGATGATGATGATCTTAGAGAAGACTTCCATCGCATCCAGGTTAAGTTGTCGGAAATCATCGTGGAAGATGTCAACACGAGGGGAGGGGTCCTAAAACACAACAGAGGGTTGACTAAGAGGGATATTGAAAATATTCTTCGTCAACAGGGTGACAATGGGACATGGATGACGAAGGATGGCTATCTACCATTCCTGAAGCCGAGCATTAGCAGTCCTCAACATTTATCGATGTGTGCGCCTAGAATTATCATAGATGTCTGTGTGTAGTGTTGTGTCACAAACTATATACTACCGTGGTCGTATGTTGTAAACTTCACTATTGTGGTTATTGTCGTCGAAGTTCTATGATTATGATCGATGTGCTATCTTCTATGTTTACTTATCTTTTGCTTTAGTTTATGTGAATATATATGCATGTGAACCAATTTAGTTCTTTTTGTTGCATGATTTACTAATATGCCTTATCTATAGATATTACGAAGTGGTACGTGGTGTACAAGGGTTGGGTTCCAGGAATCTACGATGAGTGGGAGGACTGTCAGAAACAGGTGAACTAGTTTAGCGGCAACAACTACAAAGGACACGCGACTCGAGAGGAGGCGGTAGCCAAGTGGAGGAACCACCTATGGAAGGAGAACCGGATGAAGATATTGCTAGTGCTCTTGCTCTTGCTCACCATCATCACAGTTGTATTCTGTTTGATTCTAGTGTAGGCGATGAACACTTCATTTGTAATGTGATGAGATGGTGAACTTTGTAACAAACACTTGTAACAAACACTTCATTTGACTTGTATTGTAATATGATGATCACTTGTCTATCTCGTTCGGGCTCTAAGTAGTGTGATGGCACTATATTCATGTTTGTATTATATTTGTTTTCATATACTAATTCAAATATACTGTTTCTGTATAATACCTGTGTAATACCTATATAATACTGTATATTTGGACAAGTTTCGATTTATTTAATACCTAATATTCAAACCAGTGGCACATCGTTTTAAATTTCTGTGGCGCATAGAGCTTTAGTGGCGCATTGTCCAGAATGCGCCACTAAACAGAGTCATGTGGCGCATCAACCAAAATGCGCCACAGAAGTATCATGACTTCTGTGGCGCATCTCAGAATGCACCACAGAAGTTTTCATCAGCAGCGACGTAACAGTGGCGTCCCTACCATGCGCCATAGAAGACCAATTTAGATGCGCCACTGATGAACGATTTCCTAGTAGTGTGGGCTTGACCACATGCGGTGACATCACCCTGGCGTCACGATGATGTCACCCCGCCAGAGTTCATCTCAGATCGATGATCAATCCATCGATTGGGAAAGCTCGGACACGTGAGGATTGTCGCGTTCGAACAAGGAACTCTAGGCGAACCTATTGGAGGCAGCGCCGCTAGTTTTTGGTCGCCGGAGCATGGTGCATGACGGTGGCCGACGGCGGTGGTGGCAGATGCTCGTCGGGGAAACAAACTGGGGCGAGAACGAGAAAATTAAATGGTGCCCGAGCATCGCAAGCTCACCGGGATTGCAGCGAAGTGGTTGATGATGACAGGCGTGGTCGGAGGTGAGCTATTCGACGGGATTTCTGATGAACCATGGCGGAGGGGAACGGCAAAATTCGATCGTCTCCAAGCTTCCCTTGATGCTGCGTTCTTCACAGATGATCTACGCATGCAAGCGCTTCTCCTCGACCACTCCATGGCCTCCGAGGTGAACTTTACTAATGAAAGTGGTGGCTAGGGTTTCGGTTCAGAAGAGGAAGGCGAGATAGAGAAAGTTTCAGGAGGGGAAAATGAGGATGAGAACGAGCAGGGACGTTGACGTGGCCTCCTTATCCTCTACCGGTGATGGCGGCGTGCATCTTGACGCAAGAACGGCGGCGGACGGCCTCGGCATCGCCATCGAGCTGCTTCCAGCTAGAGGAAGACGACATGCAGATACCCCGCTAGCATGTCTCAAGATTCAACCCATAGTCCTTGGCAGTATCCCACCTGTCAGTCATAGAGTGAGACAAGCCGGGCTGGTTCTTGGGTCGAAGTGGGCTGCTACGGGCTGCGCGTGAGTAGCAGATAAAGAGAAGGAAAAGATGGGCTACGGTCATAAGCTGTTTTTGATTGTTTTTCTTTTCTGTTTTTTAATATTCTGTTTTGTATTTTACTTTCAGATTTGTATATTACTTATTTGTTTGAATATTTCCCAAAGAATTTTATCTTCTAGCTAATTGTAGAAATCTGAAAATGTATTCAGTATTATTTGTGAACTTTTATTGTGTAATGTTATCATTTCTTTATTTTTTTTATAGATCTTCTAATATTTGGTAAGGGACTTTGTTATTCATTTTCTTTCCATAATAAACCATGGATTATTAAATGATCTTTCCTTATTTATTTCTTTATTTATTTATAAAACTTAGTTTTAGTTAATTTATAGTTTGGAGGGAAATATATATATGGTGATCCTTTTCTTATTATATGATACATAAAGTTCTAGGGAAATAATATGATTAATATTATTCTAATGAATTTAGGAAATAGCAATGTATATATTTTATTATTACTAACACAGGAGTTAGGGTTTGAATTGTAAATACTTACCCTAGGGTTTAGGGTTCTTAATACACTTATATTCTTTGGTTGATGTGAATAAAGATTAATGACTAAACATATTGTCTTTATGTTTGTGATCTTTAATGATATCACCCTTTAAAATAGAAAGTTATTCTCTGGAATGAATTATGAGAGAGAATAGATAAAGATAGCCCCTAAGCACATATGGTTATGATAATTGGAAATGACAAATATGTGCTTAGTGATTTGCTATAAGAAAATTTTCCTATAAAACATTGTGAAACTATGATGATAGATTAATCAAATGAAATGCATTTTATGTTTGGTTAAAGATTTAGGGTTTAGTGTGTACCAAAAATTCCTATCTTCCATAATTCACAATCCTGGACTTCTAATTAAGGAATTCCTTTCTTAGATATACTACTTCTTCATATCCATCATCATGTGTTAACATGATGAGCTTTACTTCACAAGAATATTCTTATCCACCTTTTATTCTTCTAATCCATTTATAAATCCAATGAGCTTGACACTAAAGCTTTTCATAACCTTCTCATATCCATACTTGGTTATATCAGCCACTCTACTGCTAATAACCTCCAATCCAACAAGTGGTTACTACTAACTACATTCATACTCTTCCTTAATCATCCACCACTAATATTACTCATGTAGCTGTATAAGATTCCCAACCTTTAATAAGGTAGAGATCCCTGTGTTTACAATGCTAGTCCCTGGATCAATAGCTAGCATCCACAGTTAAGATGTAATATCAAGAAACAAAGGTCATAATACAACTTTATAACCAGGAATAACATAATTTTATTACATCTTACATAGCTCATTTGGCTATTACATTACATTGCAGCAGAATATCTATAAGCATGGGGTCCTTCATCTTTAAAGTGCCACAGGCAGACATGTTGGTTGTAAACTTTGTAATCCTAATCATCAAACTTTACTAACATCAATCAAACCTGCAACATGACAAGTTACAACCACAAGGGTCAATACATTTGAATTGTATTGGCAAGTGATACTATGGTAGTATAGTGGAGTCTATCTTCTATATGATTTTGGCTAAGTGGAGCTTTAGCCTTGCATTGCTCAAAATAGATTTTCCTTATCATTTGAAAACACTAAGTTTTTGCTTGACAAAATATTTCCCAAGGCATCTCCCAATAAAATTGGTGATCCTTCAACCCTTGTTCACCCATAAGTTTTTACTTAGAAATTGGGATGAGGAGATTCTTGATAGCTTCCATGTCTTGGTGCTCAAATTGTCCTTTGCCAGGGACATGGCTAAGTACTTAGATTTTACACTCTGCAGAGGTGGTGCACTTTCCCCACAAGACTTGGTTTCACCAAGACAAGATCTTTCAGAAGCCTTCCCTTAGACCAAAATGGACGCGCTCCAAACCTAACATCCCCTACCACCAACTGTCCATTTGGCTAAGTTATTGCAACCTATATGATCCAGGCAGAGCCCATAATGCCAAGTGGTTGCACTTGAAGCTTCTCAACATTTGACATCTCAAATCTCTTTGTTCCTGGGTGGCATTCCACAAGTGAGATACACTAGGGTAGTCCATAAACATGGGCCCTGTGTAACCGCTCAACAAAAATCCATCCATGCAAGTCCCTTTCCACCCAGGTGATTCATTGACTTAGTTGTTTTATTAAGCAAAACTCAAGTCCTCAGACTTAGAAATTTTTCCATAGCATGAATATATATTCCACCCTTGTTTTCTATTATCTAATCTAAGCATGATAGTAATAGGAATCTTAACTTAGGAAATTCTACTAAGGTTTCATCTACTAGGATTTCCCATGGCATAGTTTACACTTAGCAAAAATTCTATACATGTCCTACTTTAGATATATCACTAATGCATAGTGAAAAATAATGGGACAAAAGTATGAAGCATCACTTACCTTTTTGGTAGAGTATAGGTTCACTTCTTGATCTTTGCAATGTTCATACACTTCAAGTCACTACAATTCAATCAAGCAAACAATAATTCAATCTACCATTCAAGCAAAACATCACATAAAATGATATAAATAAGATGATGCATGCAAGCATGCTAAGAATTGTTTTATTTGAAAAAGTGGTTTCTAAAGGTTCACTAACATTTGAGAACACCTAATGGTCATTCTGTAAAGTGGCAAAGTCATTTGCAAAAGGTTTCACTTCATAAACCATTTTCAAAACAAGGTATCATTTTATGTGGTGTAGAAATGTTTTTTTACTAAGGCATTAATCTATAGGGTTAACAAAATATGTTTTCACACCATAAAACTTTGTGTTTAGGGTCAGAGAGTTTAAAACAAAACATTTCCCAAATGTTTTCCTTCAAAATCATTTTTAATAAATAAACCATATTTTTATTTGACTAGAAATGGTTTAAATCCAAGATTCATTCTTTTGTTTCACCAAATACATTTTTGAATCCACAAAGTGTTTACTATGGATAGTAGGTTCAAAACAAACCATTTGCCAAAGATTTTATCCTCAAAATCATTTTAAAACAATTTTTATAACCTAAACAAGCATACACAAGTTTCTGCAAAAACAAACAATCTAACAGAATCTTTTTACTAAACAAAGTGCATGATTGGCTAGGGCTTGTTTTTCTGAATCCATTTATATAAAATTTGCAAAATTTGGACGTGTAGAACTAAAGTTATGGATTTTTCAAATTTGCAAACAAATATGATTCTATTTCTGTTTTAAATCAAAAGCTGGGCCACGCGGCTGTTTCTGATTCGTCCATACTGTTTCTCTTGGATCGGATACGGGGTGCGTTGGATCTAAGTGAGACTGAATGGTGCAGATTAACTCGTACCTCTTCGCTTAAGTGGTTCTGTCTACCCCACAGGATAAGGATCCAACGGCCCACGTGTGTTTGACCAAAGGCTGGCGGCGCCGCGACGGTGGCTGGCGGTGGTGCGGTCAGATGGTGGCGGTGCTGGTGAAGCAGGAAGCGAGAGAGGCTGGGAATATGCTCACCGGGTTTGCAGGGTGGCGGTGAAGATCGAGGCGTGGTCGGTTCGTCGAGGGGCGCTCAGACACGACGGGGATTCCTCGTCGGAGTGGGTGGCGGCGTCAGGTGGTTCTGGTCGTTGTCGGGGACAACGCTGTGGTTCACTCCGAGGCATAACGAGGACGCAGTTAGACGCGTGCAGTCCTGGGGTTCACGCGAGTATGATAGAGAGAGCTCGGGGTGGTCTGGCTTACCAGGGGGAGGTCGCCGGAGAAAGAAGCAGACGCGGCGGCTCTCAGAGGTTGTCGAAGACGAGGCTCTGGGCGAGTGCGGACAAACGAGAGGCACAGGGAGAAGCGCTAGAGGCTGGGGAGTGCGTGAACTTGGTCGATGAGGCAAGGGGCGGTGTCTACTGGCCGGAATTGTTCGGTGAGGCTCGCCGGAACAGAGGGTGGTGCAGAGAAGATTCCGAGCAGCCTGGTGGCCGAGAGAGCTGGGCGAGAGAGGGGAAATGGAGAGGAGAGGGAGGTGATTAAATGGGCGTGGTCACAGCGAGGGATTAGCGTGACATTAAGGCGTAATCAAGCGAGCGTTCAACGGCAGAAACGGCCGGGCGACGTAAGGGGAGAAGGGGTCGCGGCGGGTGATGAAGAAAGCTAGGGTGTGGGGCCGTTTCGTTAGTGAAGTGAGAGAGGGGAGTTGGGGTCCACACGTCGGTGACACTGCGGGTGCGGGTGTGGGTGAAAACGTTTCGCGCGTGGGGGTTCGCCGGGTGGGCTAGAATGGGCTGCTGGGCCTTCTTAGTTGGGTAGAGTCTGTTTTCATATTTTTTCTGTTCTGATTGTTTTTCTTTTTCTCTTTTGATTTTTCTGTTTTGATTTTGTTTAATTAATTCAAACACTCATTTGAATTCAAAACCTTGCCAAATTTTGTGTAGCTTTAAATATTGATTTGTAAAACATTCTCAAGTCATTTTTGGAAAAAAAATATTATTCCATTTGGGATCTTTTAATTATTTAAAATAGGCTCTAGTTTTAAATCAAATAAGATTTAATAATAATTTTAAAACTCCATTTGAATTCAAATCATCACCAAACATTGGGTGAAGTTTTAATTCTGTTTGTCAACATATTTCAAAGTCCAAAATAAAATAATTTTTATTCTTTTAGGATCTATTTAATAATTAAAAAAAATAGTCCTTAGTCATTAATTCAAAATAGGATTTTATTTATTTTAAAAATCTATTTGAAATCCAAAATAATACCAAAACCATTTCAGTAGGTTTTATTTGAAAATATAAACACTTGGGAAACTTATTTAAAATAAATAATAAGTTTTAGTGTTTATTTAAAATGGGAAAAGCCTTTACTTAAATAAAATTGGATATTAGTAAATCCTCATTATTTTATTTAAATAAACTTTTACTCTTTTTATCAAAGCAAAACATTTTATTTCAAAAGCTTGGCCAAGGTTTAATTTGGCTCTATAAAATAATCCTTATTTATACTTTTACCTTTTCATTTGAAAACCAAATCTTTTTATTAAAAGATCCAAAATAGTAATTTTACTTATTTAAAATTTTATTTATTAATTGTTTATCTTTTCAAATCCCTTTAGGATTTATTTGGTCAAAATAGGTTTGAAGGTTTCCAATTGGACTCAGAAAGTTTCTTCTTACCCTAAAAATCAACAATTGTTTATTTTGTTTGTTTATTTTTCACATTACAAGATTTGGAAAATCTTGGGATGTGACAGGCTACCACCCTTAAAATAAATCTCGTCCCAAGATTTTGGGAGGCTGGGGTTACAAGTTGGCTCCAAACATCTAGGGCACTACCACCCTTAAAAATTTTCCAACTAGATTACACATTAGCTTTCTTGGGATCTTGATGTGTCTTCTCTTGGCACTTGTTTGCATAATGGCCTAGTTCTTTGCATTTGAAACATATCACTTGGCTATTATCCTTCTTTTCCTTTGGTATCATTTCTTCTTGTTTATTTCCTTGGTTCTTCTTCTTTTCTGGGCATTCACTGGCATAGTTCCCATCTCTTTGCAATTGTAACATTGTAACTGGCTTTTGTCCTTCTTCTTATTCTTGGGTCTCTCCAAAGCTAGGAGTTCTTCTAGTTCATGCTCTTCATACCTTACCTCAAAGGTGGGAAATCTTTCTCTCTTCTTGGGGCAGTTACTAGAGATATGACCTTCTTCTTCACAAGAGTAGCAACACTTTGTGATCACTTTGGATTTGGCCTTATGTGGCATGGTTCTGACTTTGCCTTCATCCATCTTGGTAGAAGTTGTTCCCTTATGGAGGTTTCCAAACATTTGATGCATTCCATCTTGCTTCATTTGTTGAACTATAGGATAGATAGGGCATTGGATAGGGGCATGATCATTTCCTTCACATAGGAAACAAGTCACTTGAAATGTGGGCATTGATTAGTGGATGTCTCTCTTCACAATTCGGGCATTGATCTTCATCCTCCTTGGAAGTGTGATCCTTGTCTCCACAAATATTGCAAGCTTGGGTTCCTTCTAGAGTAACATCTTTGTCATCTTTGTTGTCATTAGCTCCTTGGGAAAAGTTTTCTCCCATGTTGATCATTTGAGTAGCCAATCCTTGCAACAATTGGGATTGGAGTTTCAAAATCCTTTGTATGGTTGGGTCTAGTCCATTGTTATTGGATAAAAGCTGAGTTGTACCTTGGCTCAACTGGGTTTGGTTTGCTAGTAGTTGTTCTCTCATGTGCATCTCTTGGTTGTTGTTGTTGTCACTATCCTTGATGTTGGAGTTTCTTGGAGAAGTCATCTGTTTGGGTTGGATTGAGATTAGAATAGGCAAAATATTTCTAAGGGAATAATTCTAATCACACACATCACAATTTTCACAAGCAATGTGCAAGCAATCACAAACAAACATTCCATTCAAACAACAAGGTTCAAGCACATTTTTAGGCAACAAAACATTTTTGTTACACCACATAAGTTGGTGGGTTTGAGTTAAACTAAATATGGTGGTCCATCTATATGGTTCACTTGAAATTTTTCCATCCTTCTTAGTTGATTCTTCATGAACAAGATCTTTGTATCCTTATAGAATTTCTTGCATCTTGGTCTCAAAACGTCAAGGTAATATTGATTCCTTCTAAGTTGTGTTTCCTTAGTCCTCAAGTCTTGAGTAACATTTCTTGTCTCACTTGTAGTCCTTAGTGATATCCAACGTTGAAGTCCTTGGTGAAAATGCTGAAGATGTTGAAGTCATTAGAGTTGAATATGTTGAAGTCATTAGAGTTGAAGATGTTGAAGTCATTAGAGTTGATGAAGTCCTTTGCACATGGTGAAGTCTTTGGCCATGGGGTAGGCTTTATCCATGAAGTTGAAATAGAAGAGATGTAGAGTTAAAACCAAAATGGTTGAGGAAAGAGTTTACAAGATTGTTTGTAAATAAGTTTTGGAGCAAATTCAACTCCTATTTTTCTAAGGGGTTTTGTCCAATCCTAGGTTTACAAATCCTACAGGAAACACAATGCTCTGATACCATCTTATAAGATTCTCAACCTTTAATAAGGTAGAGATCCCTGTGTTTACAATGCTAGTCCCTGGATCAATAGCTAGCATCCATAGTTAAGATGTAATATCAAGAAACAAAGGTCATAATACAACTTTATAACCAGGAATAACATAATTTTATTACATCTTACATAGCTCATTTGGCTATTACATTACATTGCAGCAGAATACCTATAATCATGGGGTCCTTCATCTTCAAAGTGCCACAGGCAGACATGTTGGTTGTAGACTTTGTAATCCTAATCATCAAACTTTACTAACATCAATCAAACCTGCAACATGACAAGTTACAGCCACAAGGGTCAATACATTTGAATTGTATTGGCAAGTGATACTATGGTAGTATAGTGGAGTCTATCTTCTATATGCTTTTGGCTAAGTGGAGCTTTAGGCTTGCATTGCTCAAAATAGATTTTCCTTATCATTTGAAAACACTAAGTTTTTTCTTGACAAAATCTTTCCCAATGCATCTCCCAATAAAATTGGTGATCCTTCAACCCTTGTTAACCCATAAGTTTTTACTTAGAAATTGGGATGAGGAGATTCTTGATAGCTTCCATGTCTTTATGCTCAAATTGTCCTTTGCCAGGGACATGGCTAAGTACTTAGATTTTACACTCTGCAGAGGTGGTGCACTTTCCCCACAAGACTTGGTTTCACCAAGACAAGATCTTTCAGAAGCCTTCCCTTAGACCAAAATGGACGCGCTCCAAACCTAACATCCCCTACCACCAACTGTCCATTTGGCTAAGTTATTGCAACCTATATGATCCAGGCAGAGCCCATAATGCCAAGTGGTTGCACTTGAAGCTTCTCAACATTTGACATCTCAAATCTCTTTGTTCCTGGGTGGCATTCCACAAGTGAGATACACTAGGGTAGTCCATAAACATGGGCCCTGTGTAACCACTCAACAAAACTCCATCCATGTAAGTCCCTTTCCACCCAGGTGATTCATTGACTTAGTTGTTTTATTAAGCAAAAATCAAGTCCTTAGACTTAGAAATTTTTCCATAGCATGAATATATATTCCACCCTTGTTTTCTATTAGCTAAGCTAAGCATGATAGTAATAGGAATCTTAACTTAGGAAATTCTACTAAGGTTTCATCTACTAGGATTTCCCACGGCATAGTTTACACTTAGCAAAAATTCTATGCAAGTCCTACTTTAGATATATCACTAATGCATAGTGAAAAATAATGGGACAAAAGTATGAAGCATCACTTGCCTTTTTGGTAGAGTATAGGTTCACTTCTTGATCTTTGCAATGTTCATACACTTCAAGTCACTACAATTCAATCAAGCAAACAATAATTCAATCTACCATTCAAGCAAAACATCACATAAAATGATATAAATAAGATGATGCATGCAAGCATGCTAAGAATTGTTTTATTTGAAAAAGTGGTTTCTAAAGGTTCACAAACATTTGAAAACACATAATGGTCATTCTATAAAGTGGCAAAGTCATTTGCAAAAGGTTTCACTTCATAAACCATTTTCAAAACAAGGTATCATTTTATGTGGTGTAGAAATGTTTTTTTACTAAGGCATTAATCTATAGGGTTCAAAAAATATGTTTTCACACCATAAAACTTTGTGTTTAGGGTCAGAGAGTTTAAAAAAAACATTTCCCAAAGATTTTCCTTCAAAACCATTTTTAATAAATAAACCATATTTTTATTTGACTAGAAATGGTTTAAATCCAAGATTCATTCTTTTGTTTCACCAAATATATTTTTGAATCCACAAAGTGTTTCCTATGGTTAGTAGGTTCAAAACAAACCATTTTCCAAAGATTTTATCCTCAAAATCATTTTAAAACAATTTTTATAACCTAAACAAGCATACACAAGTTTCTGCAAAAACAAACAATCTAACAGAAGCTTTTTACTAAACAAAGTGCATGATTGTCTAGGGCTTGTTTTTTCGAATCCATTGATATAAAATTTGCAAAATTTGGACGTGTAGAACTAAAGTTATGGATTTTTCAAATTTGCAAACAAATCTGATTCTATTTCTGTTTTAAATCAAAAGCTGGGCCACGCGGCTGTTTCTGATCGGCTACGGGGTGCGTTGGATATAACTGAGACTGAACGGTGTAGATTAACTCGTACCTCTTCGCTTAAGTGGTTCTGTCTACGCCACAGGATGAGGATCCAACGGCCCACGTGTGTTGGACCAAAGGCTGGCGGCGCAGCGACGGTGGCTGGCGGCGGTGCGGTCAGATGGTGGCGGTGTTGGTAAAGCAGGAAGCAAGAGAGGCTGGGAATATGCTCACCGGGTTCGCAGGGTGGCGGTGAAGCTCGAGGCGTGGTCGGTTCGTCGAGGGGCGCTCTGACACGATGGGGATTCCTCGCCGGAGTGGGTGGCAGCGTCAGGTGGTTCTGGTCGTTGTCGGGGGCGACGCTGTGGTTCACTCCGAGGCATAACGAGGACACAGTTAGACACGTGCAGTCCTGGGGTTCACTCGAGTATGATAGAGAGAGCTCGGGGTGGTCTGGCTTACCAGGGGGAGGTCGCCGGAGAAAGAAGCAGACGCGGCGGCGCTCAAAGGTTGTCGAAGACGAGGCTCTGGGGCGAGTGCGGACAAACGGGAGGCACAGGGAGAAGCGCCAGAGGCTGGGGAGTGCGTGAGCTTGGTCGATGAGGCAAGGGGCGGTGTCTACTGGCCGGAATTGTTCGGTGAGGCTCGCCGGAACAGAGGGTGGTGCAGAGAACATTCCGAGCAGCCTGGTGGCCGAGAGAGCTGGGCGAGAGAGGGGAACTGGAGAGGAGAGGGAGGTGATTAAATGGGCGTGGTCACAGCGAGGGATTAGCGCGACATTAAGGCGTAATCAAGTGAGCGTTCAAAGGCAGAAACGGCCGGGCGACGTAAGGGGAGAAGGGGTCGCGGCGAGTGAGGAAGAAAGCTAGGGTGTGGGGCCATTTCGTAAGTGAAGTGAGAGAGGGGAGTTGGGTCCACACGTCGGTGTCACTGCGGGTGCGGGTGTGGGTGAAAACGTTTCGCGCGTGGGGGTACGCCGGGTGGGCTGGAATGGGCTGCTGGTCCTGCTTAGTTGGGTAGAGTCCGTTTTCATATTCTTTTATGTTCTGATTGTTTTTCTTTTTCTCTTTTGATTTTTCTGTTTTGATTTTGTTTAATTAATTCAAACACTCATTTGAATTCAAAACCTTGCCAAATATTGTGTAGCTTTAAATATTGATTTGTAAAACATTCTGAAGTCATTTTTGGAACAAAAATATTATTCCTTTTGGGATCTTTTAATTATTTAAAATAGGCTCTAGTTTTAAATAAAATAAGATTTAATAATAATTTTAAAACTCCATTTGAATTCAAATCATCACCAAACATTGGGTGAAGTTTTAATTCTATTTGTCAACATATTTCAAAGTCCAAAATAAAATAATTTTTATTCTTTTAGGATCTATTTAATAATTAAATAAAATAGTCCTTAGTCATTAATTCAAAATAGGATTTTATTTATTTTAAAATTCTATTTGAAATCCAAAATAATACCAAAACCATTTCAGTAGGTTTTATTTGAAAATATAAAACACTTGGGAAACTTATTTAAAATAAATAATAAGTTTTAGTGTATATTTAAAATGGGAAAAGCCTTTACTTAAATAAAATTGGATATTAGTAAATCCTCATTATTTTATTTAAATAAACTTTTACTCTTTTTATCAAAGCAAAACATTTTATTTCCAAAGCTTGGCCAAGGTTTAATTTGGCTCTATAAAATAATCCTTATTTATACTTTTACCTTTTCATTTGAAAACCAAATCTTTTTATTAAAAGATCCAAAATAGTAATTTTACTTATTTAAAATTTTCTTTATTAATTGTTTATCTTTTCAAATCCCTTTAGGATTTATTTGGTCAAAATAGGTTTGAAGGTTTCCAATTGGACTCAAAAAGTTTCTTCTTACCCTAAAAATCAACAATTGTTTATTTTGTTTATTTATTTTTCACATTACAAGATTTGGAAAATCTTGGGATGTGACAAGATGTATGTATCAAACTTCACTTCACCTCAAGTGTTAGTATTTACCAAGAGGAAACTACTACTTCTATAATCCAATGTTGCTCTAGCATCATCTTAATCATACTATCTTGTCTCTACTTAACTCCATTAACTAATACTCCAACCTCACATTATATTAATGTGACCTATCATGTGTAACATCCCAAAAATATTAAACTAGAATCATCAAAATATAATCATCAAAATTAGGGTTAACAAAAAAACTTTTCCAATTAAAAATATGAAAGCATTCATATGTGTGTGTATTAAAATTTGGATTCTTTTGAAATGCCATGGTTCTTTGTTTCTTTGCTTGTAAAATGATTCTTAACTGAAATAAACATCATCTAAACAATCACCAAACTTTTCCCAAAGACAAACAAATCAAAACAAACAAATTAAGTGAATGGTCACTTTGGCCAAATTAACTCCCATGCCTACTTTGGCTATCTCTAACTTTCAGAACTTAAGAGAAACATGGATGGATCTTTGCACCCCTTGATAGTACTCATAACAAGGTACCAAGGCCCACTTTGTGATCATCCAAAAACATTTAAATGCTTAGTTTAAATGACAGTTTAAAATTGAATCTATTTCATATGGGAAGATCCCACTATTTCAAAAAGCACTCAAACAAGCTCAATTTTCAAAACCCAAGAATCCACAGAGTCCTCAACACATGCCTAGAACACGCACCAAAAATATTTTCAAAATTAAAAACTAAAGTTCATGCGGCCATTTCATCAAACAGGTTGTAGATTCAAATCAACAAAATCACAAACACTATGTTGAGCAGTGTTTTGGGTCAACCTTGTTCCCTCTCTGGTTACACTAGCCTTAGTAGATCATATAGCAACCTTAACTAATCTCTAGCACCACTGTAAGCTTGCCAATGTCATCAATGGTGAACATGCCGAGAGCACCCATGTCACCTTAGTGTGGACAGCAAGCTAGGAGAAGAACTAGCCGTGCCAACCTTGTATAGCATGCAGCCCATGCCTCACTGCCCCCTCTCGACCAGCCCTAGCTCGAAGACAACGACGACCAGAACCGCCAGGAACACCGTGCCCGTGCTGCTGTCGACCATGCCGACATGCACCGCAGAGCACGCACCATTCCCACGCAACCCGACCACCTCGAGCCCTCGCAGCCCGCCAGCATGCACCCCACCGTCCCAGGAGACCACCAGACATGTTCGTTTCACCGCCCGTACCCCATAGCCACCGCTCGCCGTGGAGTTCGCCGGCTCTGCCTCGCAGAGCACCGCACGTTCCTGACCATTTGCCACCACCCCTACACGCGCATTTAAACCCTACTAGCATCACTAGGAAACCACTTGTCGATCGCCAACCTCGGCCATGCCTCTAGCTGCCCATAGCCGTGTCGCCACTGTCGCCTGCCCATCCCTCTCGGTCTTGCCGTCGAGCCTATAAAAGGAGACGACCCCCGCTCGATTTCTTCACACCATCTCACTCCCCTCACCTCACTGACCATTCCATCTCTTAGCAGGAGCACGAGGAGCAGCAGCTCACCGGAATTGCACCGGAGCAGGCCGCCTCTGGAGAAGAAGGGAGTCGTTGATTTCGTCCACCCCCGGAGCTGCCGCGACCACCCCTGAGTTCGCCGTCGTTGAGTTTGTCGTTTGCCCGCCTCGCCGTCGTCACTGGAGCCCCGGTATGCCCCTATGCACCCCCACTGAGCCGCTAGGGTTCGAGCTCGCCGGTGACTTGTTCATCGTCGACGACGACCCTCAGCCGTCGATCTTCATTCTAATCCAACACACCACATCGCCCCGTACCGCTTCGCATTTAATGATCCACTGACCAGTAGACCCCCCTGTCAGTTGCTCCCCATGCTGCGAAGTGACACTTGGTCGGCCCATTAAACCTTCCCGCGTAGCCCACTCGTTTGAATTTAGCTTTTTCTATTTATATTCAAACTCAGTTCTATACCTAGTTTCAAAAATCAACCCAGCTCGATTCAATAAACCAAATTTCATGAAACCAATTTTGTTAGAAAGATATTGAAATGCCGAATCCAAGCCCGTTGGATTCAAATCATTTGGTTCTATAGATCAAGCTTGGTAAAAATAACAAGGAAGAAGCTTTTCTGCATTCAAACATTTTTCAAATTTAAACCATAATAGCTTTTGAGTGGATTCCAACTCTCAAAAATCACATTTGATCATAGCTTTCAGAATATATAAAAATATATGGGTTTACTTACAGAAATAATGTTCAAGTAATAAAAGAATGCCACATAGGCATTTCTAGTCACTTTTTTATTTAAAATAAAAAGGGTAAACCTTATTAAATTGTGACACCACTTTAAATCACATTCTCATGTACTGAAATATATGCTGATGACATGTGTCAACATGATCCCATGTTTGGTTTGGAGAATATTAAATCTTAAGTAGTTTTTCAATGAGTGGAAATTCCTTTTCTAAAAAAAAATAAATAATGCAAAGGCTTTAATCTTGTAATATTAGTGATGATGCTAGATCATCCATAGTACCCCTTTGTGTGATGATTGAAAGTATTTAAGTATTGTTTGGTGATTGTGTACCTCGTATTTATTTATAGACGCTAGTACCGACCAAGGATACGAGGAGGAGGAAGGAGGATACTACGAAGAAGAAGCCGAGGAGAACTTCAACCACTGCTCTGCACATGGCAAGCCTAATACTAATAGTTGATTGAGCAAGCTAACACTTGCCATTATGAAAGTTAGATAACCTATGCAATGCACTAATCATGGTTGGTTAGACATATTTGATGATACCCCCTCCTACTTTTACTTGCAAGCTTTCTACTTTATTTCTTTATCAAAGCTATTTCTTAGAGTTTATTTAAGTGACTTGTAGATTCTGGGAAGAAAATTGAAGGTTGCATAAAGAGCATTAAATTTGGCCTAAGCTAGATAATCTTGATGTCATCCTAAGGCATAAGTATCACATCCCAAGATTTTCCAAATCTTGTAATGTGAAAAATAAATGAATAAAATAAAATTTTGTTTGATTTTCAGAGTGAGAAGAAACTTTTTTTGAATCCAATTGTGAACCTGCAAACCTATTTGGATCAAATAAAATCCTAAAGGGATTTAAAAAGTTAAATAAACAATAAACTTCAAAATATTTAATAATACTATTTTTGGATCTTATAATAAAAGATTTGGTTTTCAAAAGCAAAGAATGGATTTATAAATAAAGATTATTTTATAGAGCCAAATTAAACCTTGGCCAAGCTTTTGAAATAAAACATTTTGTTTTGATAAAAATAGTAAAGGTTTATTTAAATAAAATAATAAGGATTTAATATCCAAATTTTATTTAAATAAAAGGTTTTACCATTTTAAATAAACACTAAAACTTATTTATTTATTTTAAATAAGTTTTCCAAAGGATTTTATATTCTCAAATAAAACCTACTAAAGTGTTTTGGTTTTATTTTATATTTCAACATAAAGATTTCAATAAAACAAATCCTATTTGGATTAAATGAATAAGGTCTATTATTTAATTATTAATGGACCCTAAAATAAAATGTTAATTTGTTTTAAACAAGTTTTCCAAAAGTTTTATTTATTCAAATAAAACCTACTGATTTGGTTTTGAAAATATTTAGATTTCAAATGGAGATTTTAATAAATAAATAAAATCCTATTTTGAATTAATAACTAAGAACCATTTTATTTAATTAATAAATGGATCCTAAAAAGGATTAAAAATTATTTTGTTTTGGACTTTATATGTTGACAAAAAAGAATAAAACTTCACCTAAAAATTGGTGATGATTTGAATTCAAAATGGAGTTTTGAATAAAACAAAATCTATTTGATTTATTAACTAATGTCCATTTTGTTAAATTATAAATGGACCCTAAAATAAAATTATTTTAATATTTTGGGAATTGGTTTTGTATTGTTAAACAGAACCAAAAACTTAGTGCAAAGTTGGTGTTATTTGAACCTACTGACCATAGGAAACACTTTGTGGATTCAAAAATGTATTTGGTAAAACAAAATAATGATTCTTTGATTTAAAACCATTCCTAGTCAAATAGAAATGTGGTTTATTTATTAGAATTGGTTTTGGAAGAAAACCTTTGGAAAATGATTTGTTTTAAACTCTCTGACCCCAAACACCAAGTTTTGTGATTTGAAAATGTATTTGGTGAACCCTATAGGTTAATGCCTTAGTAAAAATATTTCTACACCACATAAAATGATACTTTGTGTTGAAAATGGTTTATAAAGTGAAACCTTTTGCAAATGACTTTGCCACTTTACAAAATGACCATTAAGTGTTTTCAAATGTTTATGACCCATTAGGAACCACATTTTCAAACAAAACAAAGCTTGGCATGCTTGCATGCATTACCTTGTCTTTGTCATTTTATGTGTTGTTTTGCTTGATTAGTAGATTGAGTTTGTGCCTTGCTTGATTGAATTGTAGTGATTTGAAGAATGTGATTGTTGAAAGGACAAGGAGTGAACCCATACTCTACCAAAAAGGCAAGTGATGCTTCATACTTTTGTCCCATTACTTTCACTATGCATTAGTGATTTTTCTAAGTAAAACTTGCATGGAATTTTGCTAAGTATAAACCTTGCTATGACAAAACCCTAGTATATGAACCTTAGTAGAAATTTCCTAAGTTATGATTCCTATTACTATCATGCATAGCTTAGCTAATAGAAACCAAGGGTGGAATATATATTCACACTATGGAAAAACTTCTAAGTTTGAGGACTTGTGTTTTGTTTAATAAAACAACTAAGTGAATGAATCACCTGGGTGGAATGGGCTTGAATGGTGGGTTATTGGTTGAGTGGTTACACAAGGACCATGGCTATGGATTACCGTATTGTATCTCACTTGTGGTATGCCACCCAGGAACAAAGAGGTTTGACATGTCAAATGTTGAGAAGCTTCAAGTGCAGCCACTTGGCAATATGGGCTCTGCCTTGATCATATAGGTTGCTGGAACTTAGCCATTTGGACAGTTGGTGGTAGTGGGAATGTTAGGTTGGAGCTCGTCCATTTGGTCTAAGGAAAGGCTTCTGAAAGGTCCTATCTTGGGAAACCAAGTCTTGTGGGGAAAGTGCACCACCTCTGCAGAGTGTAAAATCTAAGTACTTAGCCATGTCCCTGGTAAAGGACAATTTGAGCATCAAGACATGGAATCTATCAAGAATCTCCTCATTCCAATTTCTAATTTAAAAACTTGTGGTTGAACAAGGGTTAAAGGATCACCAATGTTTATTGGGAGATACCTTGGGAAAGATTTTGTCAAACAAAAACTTAGTATTTTCAAATGATAAGGAAAATCTATTTTGAGCAAAGCAAGCCTAAGCTCCACTTAGCCAAATGCATATAGACGATAGACTCCACTATACTACCATAGTATCACTTGCCAATACAATTCAAATGTATTGACCCTTGTGACTGTAACTTATAATGTTGCAGGTTTGATTGATTTTAGTGAAGATTGATTGATTAGGATTACAAAGTCTACAACCAACATGTCTGCCTGTGGCACATTGAAGATGAAGGACCCCATGACTATAGTTATTCCGCGGCAATGTAATGTGATAGCCAAAAGAGCTATGTATGATGTAATAAAACTATGTTATTCCTTGTTATAAAGTTATATTATGACCTTTGTTTCTTGATATTACATCTTAACTGTGGATGCTAGCTATTGATCCAGGGACTAGCATTGTAAACACAGGGGACTCTACCTTATTTAAAGGTTGGGACCCCTACAATAAGATTGAACTTAGTTAAACTCTACTTGTTTACCACCCTTCATTAGTACTCACCCCCACTTGTAGATGCTAGTGCTAAGCATAAAACTTGATCAACTTTAGATGGGAATACTTGGTGGAAAATGGTTATGAAAACCTTAGAATGATGAGTCATTCTACTGAGATGATTTGACATGTGTTTCCGAACACCAGATAATTTTGATGATGAAATAGTTGAGGCATGAGCCTTAGCCCTTTATAAAAATGATGGTTGTCTAGATGCGATACCATTCCAATTTTACTGTACAACCACAATACCCGAAAATTGGATAGGGCTTGACTGGAAACTAATATCCCTTAGTATGGGTTCCCTCACGGCCAAGGTCTGAGCTGAGGCTACCTTGTGAAGATTGTCCACCTGTGCAGTACCCAAGATGACAGTTGGTCATGGTTGGGAGGCCAAACTCACAGGAGAGGTGCCTATACTAGGGCGTGTAATTGAAAGGTTAGGATTGATTATCCGCATACTGAGTATGGTGAATTGAGGATTTGTTCCTGACGGATGTATCAAATGTTGTGGTGAAAGTGTACAATCTCTACAGAGTGTCAAACTATTCGAATAGCCGCGTCCGCGGTTATGGACAGTTGGAGTGGCCATACTGTTCCCCTGTCAAATGTTTTCAAAATAACTTATGAAATGAATTGAGAATTTGACTTGACCACAACAGAGTTGTGGCATGAGATACAAGTTCCCACTCAGGGTTATAAAACTTCACTTAATTTCTTTGCTTCTGAACTTAGGAAAGGTAAATCTTGTTTTTTGCAAAACAACCCTAGAGCTTAGTGGCCTACTACAAAAACCCCCTTCACTTGTAAGTATTAGTTTGCGAGTACTTAAGGAGTACTCATGGCTTTGTCCCTGGCTATTCCCGTGGACAGACTATGAAGAAGAGTACCAGGATGATGGACCCCAGGAAGGTTACGACAACCAGGATCGTCTCCCATCGTCAGCATTTCCTGTGACCCCGAAGGTGGAGCTTCGCCTACGCTACTTTTATTATTACGTTATTCCGCTGCCTGAGTTGTATTAAGAACTAGATCATGAGATCCTTATTTGTGTAAGACCTTATGTATGGTTTGTAATGGATGATGTACTGTGGTATCCAATTCTGTTATGTCTCGCAAAAATGGTTATCCTGGGATTGCGATGTATGGCATAAGATGCATCTGGGATTAAAATTCCAGGTGTTGACAAGTTGGTATCAGAGCCATCCTGACCATATGAGACCCTAGTTATACTGGACGTTTGAATCAAAAACCTAGTTTCAAAACCAAAGGAAGCAAATATTTACAAAAACTTATTCCCATTCTTGTCACCTTGATTCTTTCAGGAAAATTCATGTTCCTCAAAAACTCTTGCAAAATACATAAAATTTGACACACTTGATCACTCTACTAACTTACTCATCCTATATTCTTATAGATAGACGTGAAGTACAACAAGTTTTATCAGTTGGGAAATGGAGGAGACCTTATCTTTGAGAGGGATTTGGACCAGCTTTCGGAACTTCTGGAGCGTCTGCACCCCGAGTTATTCGGAGCTCAGCTCAATGATCAAGGAGGAGAAGATCTGCAGTGGCTAATTGTTGCAAGTCTTCGAGGAAAGATTGAACCTCCCACTGCCGAGGGAATTCAGTTCACCTTAAGAGAGAACAACTGGCTTGATGGACTTGCCAGGGCTATGCAGGAAGCTCTTGCCCGTCTGTGTGGGCAGAGTATCAATCAGATCAAGGGTACCCGCTTTGAGTTTTGTCCAAGGCGTGATGCTATGGGACAGCCACCGGAAGCCCCATACCACCACGGGTTGAAGACCCAGTTGGACCACCTTAGCTTCATGATGTAAGATCGTCAGAAGGAATTGGACAATTGCTGTGACTACTCCAACCACAAGTCCGCCATCATCAATACAAAGGATCAAACCATCTCCATGCTAGCAAAGGATCGCAAGTCTCGACGCCGTTAGCTCGACAAGAAGGAGCGCATCATTGCCCGTGTTCTCCACCGTATCTCGGATTTGGAGGAGACCATCCACGAGAGAGACATGCAGTTGGAGGAAAGAGAGAATGCGGGAGAGGATCTTCGTGGAGACCCCTACTCCTATCTCAGCGATGACGATGATTTTCTAGAGGATCAGGCTATGGACTTCTTCACCGATGAGGATGATTTCGCCTTCATCAATGACGACGAGGATGATGAGGATGATGACTACACCGACTCCGAGGAGTAGTAGCACTTGAACACTAGCGTAGTGAGTTGTATTAGGTCCCACGGTATTGTAGTTTCCAGAATGGTTCTTAAAACCATCTGTTTTTCTTGTTTTGTGGTGTGTGTTTGTATCATGTGCTATGAATGAATGAATGAAAAGCAAGTTGCTAGAAAAATCTGAGTCAAACTTTATAAACTTTTCAAAGTCCCGGAACCTTAGAAATTCCCCTCTTTTCTCATGATCTATCTCAATCTTCAGATGCCACGCAGAGGAAGTGGTTCATCCCCGGACCCGATGTTGCAGATCCTGCAAATGTTGCTTTCTGATCGCGAAGCCGAAAGAGCCGAACATCAAGCCAACTTAGCCACCCTTCAGCAGATAGCCCAGCTAACCCACAACAGTCAAGGCCAAGGAAACCAGGACAACCATGGATCTAAGCTAAAGAATTTCCAGAACACCAACCCACCTGTTTTCACTAAGTCGGAAGCGCCCCTAGATGCAGACGATTGGCTGCAAACCATGGAAAACAACCTGGAAGTCGCCGGAGTGGAAGCTAACGAGAAAGTTCTGTTCGCCACCCATTATCTAGCCGGAGATGCAAGAGCATGGTGGAACAGTGTTCGTGCAATGACCGGAGGACAAACGATGACCTGGGAAGAATTTAAGGTCAAGTTTAGCAGAACCCATGTGCCACCGGGTTTGATCAAGAGAATAAGAGATGAGTTCAGATAACTGAAGCAAGGAAGGATGACCGTAGTGGAATACCGTGACAAATTCTTATCATTAGCTAGGTATGCCCCGGATGAGATCGATACTGAAGCCAAGAAGAAAGAGAGATCCATGAATGGTCTGCACGATGAGATGCAGACTATGTTAATCAATATCCCCTTTGTTGATATTGAAGCCCTTGTAGACTCTGCCATCCAGATGGAAGGAAAGATCAACCAAGCGAATGAGAACCGCAAGCGTCGCATGATGCACCAGCCAGGAACCCATCAGACCCCAAAGTATCGCCCTAACCCCTCTCCAGTATTTGCCCCTAGAACCAACAGACCCCCGATGAACCGTCCGACCTATCCCAACCGTGAAAACCCGAGGCCCGGAGGAAATCCCAACAACCCCGGCAATTCTGGCCATTTCAACCGTGCTCCACCCAAGTTCAACAACAACCATGCTACCGCCAACACCAACACTGCCCCGAGGACTGGAAGCAACGCTGTGCCTGTTGCAGCAAAGGACAAGTCGCAAGTGACTTGTTATGATTGTGAAAATAAGGGTCATTACTCCAATGAGTGCCCCAAGAAGAATGCCGCCGCCCCCAATGCCAATGCCCAAGCTTAGCAGCATTTTCTTGTTCAGCCTAGAAGAAGGTTTGCCCCAGGGAACTCGCTCAACCGCAACGACCGTCTTTTTCTCATGCATGCTGAAGAAGCCCAGGAAGCGCCAGGCGTCGTGCTGGGTATGTTTTCTGTTAATTCAGTACTTGCTAGAGTGTTGTTTGATTCTGGTGCATCGCACTCATTTGTCACCGAAGAATTTTCATGCACTAGTAAGATTCAACTAACCAAACTGAAGCATGTTATGATTGTTCAAATCCCCGGTTCAACCACCAAAGCTAGGAAAATTTGCAAAGTCGTCCCTATCCGAATCCATGGCATAGATTTTTATGCTAATCTGATAGTACTCAGAACTAAAGGTTTGGAAGTAGTAATAGGAATTGATTGGATGTCCAAACATAAAGGATTGATTGACTGTGCCAGGAAGGCCATAACCATGACCAGTACGGCTGGAATATCAGTCGAGCATATATCTGAAACCTTACCTCGCCAATTCAAGTGCAACAAGAGTATATCCCAACCCACCATTGACCAAGTCTGGGTAGTCTGGGAATACCCCGATGTATTTCCAGATGTTTTTCCCGGTATGCCCCCAGATCGGGATATCGAGTTTATCATTGAACTAATCCCCAGAACAGGACCCATAGCTCAGAGACCCTATAGTATGAACCCGTCTGAACTAGAAGAACTCAAGAAGCAACTGGATGCCATGTTGGAAATTGGATTGATTCAACCAAGTGCGTCACCATGGAGATCACTTGTCTTGTTCGTGGACAAGAAGTATGGAGGTAACCGTTTGTGTACAGATTACCGGAAGTTGAATGATGTCACCATTAGGAACAAGTACCCATTGCCCAAGATAGAAGATTTGTTTGATCAGTTGACCGGTGCCAAAGTGTTTTCTAAGATTGATCTTAGAACTTGCTATCATCAACTCAAGATTCGCGCAGAGGATATTCCCAAGACTGCCTTTACCACCAGATATGGATTATACGAGTATACTGTCATGTCTTTTGGATTAACCAATGCCCCCGCTTAATTCATGAACCTCATGAATAAGATTTTTATGGACTTCCTGGATAAGTTTGTCGTTGTTTTCATCGATGACATTCTAATTAATTCCAAATCAGAAGAAGAACATGAGCTACACCTAAGGACCATTCTTGGAACCCTTAGAGAGCATGAGTTGTATGCTAAGTTTAGCAAATGTGAATTCTGGTTACAGGAGGTAGGATTCCTCGGCCACATTGTATCAGCCGGAGGAATAGCCGTTGACCCTGTAAAAGTGAAAGATGTCGAAGATTGGCAAGCCCCAACCACTCAAACCCAAGTTCGTGCATTTCACGGATTGGCGGGATACTACCGCAAGTTCGTAGAAGGATTCTCGAATATCGCCAGACCCATGACCCAATTTCTAAAGAAGGACAAGAAGTTTGAATGGACGGACAAATGTGAAGCGAGTTTTCAAGAACTCAAGAGGAGATTGATTTCAACCCCAATATTAATCATGCCGGATATCACGAAGCCCTTCGACGTGTATTGTGATGCATCCAAGATCGGTCTCGGATGTGTGCTAATGCAAGAAGGCAAAGTTATATCTTATCTATCCCGACAACTGAAACAACATGAGTAGAATTATCCAACCCATGACCTTGAACTCGCAGCCGTAGCTCTAGCCCTGAAGACATGGAGGCATTACCTGATGGGAAACCGTTGTGAGATCTATTCGGATCACAAGAGTCTGAAGTATATATTCACTCACAAGGAGCTGAACATGAGACAGAGAAGATGGATTGAGCTAATCAAGGATTACGACCTGGACATTCACTATCACCCTGGTAAGGCCAATGTGGTAGCAGATGCCCTTAGCAGATTGCCGTGCCGCTTGAACTCCATGATTTTTAAGGAGCAACCAAGTTTGCACAAAGAGATGGAAGATTTTCGAATGGAATTAGTGAGTGAAGGATTTTTTGGCTAGCATAGAACTTCAACCCACTTTGATTAGCCAGATCAAGGAGGCGTAGAAAGGAAATTCTAGTATCGACGGAATCAAGCGTCATATCGGTACAGGCAAAGTACCTAGATTCACCGAAGACGAAGAAGGAGTTCTGTGGAACAAAGGACGCCTTTGTGTACCAGCAGATTCTGAGTTGAAAGAAGTTATTCTGAAGGAAGATCATGATACTCTTTATTCTATCCACCCCGGAGGAACGAAGATGTATCAAGATTTGAAAGAACAATTTTGGTGGCATAAGATGAAGAGAGAAATTGGAAGCTATATAGCCAAGTGTGACATATGTCAGTGAGTCAAGGCGGGACATCAAAGACCCGCTGAATTGTTGCAACCGTTGCAGATTCCAGAACGGAAATGGGATTCCGTTGGAATGGACTTTATCACCGGATTGCCTACTTCTAGTAGGGGAAATGACTCTATCTGGGTCATAGTGGACAAATTGTCCAAAGTCGCCCATTTCTTACCCGTCAAGACCACATATCAGAGTTCGAAGCTAGCGGAGTTATACATCGCTAGAATCGTCAGTTTGCACGGAGTCCCCAAGAACATAGTATCGAATCGAGGAACTTAGTTTACCTCGAGATTCTGGAAGAAAGTCCAAGAAGGTTTAGGAACCCGACTAGATTTCAGCACAACTTATCACCCTCAGACCGATGGACAAACAGAGCGAGTAAATCAAATACTCGAAGATATGCTGAGAGCATGTGTGTTAGAATATGGATCTAAGTGGGAAGACTGTCTGCCGTTTGCAGAATTTTCTGACAACAACAGTTATCAAGCTAGTTTGCAAATGGCCCCATTTGAATTCATGTATGGAAGGAAGTGTCGCACCCCTTTGAACTGGTCGGAAGTAGGAGAGAGTCAGATTTTCGGACCTGACATCCTACAAGAAGTAGAAGAGAAGGTTCACAAGATTCGTGAGCACCTCAAGACACCCCAGTCCAGACAAAAGAGTGACACCGACAAGAGACGTCGAGACCTCGCCTTCAACATAGGAGATTTTGTGTATCTGAAAGTGTCGCCATTGAAAGGAATGCATCGTTTCCAGCAGAAAGGAAAGTTAGCCCCCAGATATATCGGCCCCTTCAAAATTCTGAACCGTCGAGGAGAAGTGTCATATAAATTGGAACTACCCGAAGAGATGTCAGACGTGCACAATGTGTTCCATATCTCATTACTTAGCAAGTGCCTCGAAGTTCCAGAGAAGACTGAAGTGTTCAAGAATATCGATCACCAGACCATAGAAATCAATGATGACCTGACCTATCCTGAAGTACCCATCCGTATTTTGGAAGAAGCCTTCAGAACTACCAGAACCTGAAGCATCAAGTTTCTCAAGATTCAGTGGAGCAACCACACGGAAGAGGAATCTACCTGGGAGCGCGAAGATCACATCAGGACGGAGTTTCCCGATCTCTTCAAATCCTAGGTAATATTTTTTGTCCTTTTTCAAATCTCGGGACGAGATTTTGTTTAAGGGGGAAGGTTCATAACATCCCAAAAATATTAAACTAGAATCCTCAAACTCTAATCATCAAAATTAGGGTTAACAAAAAAAACTTTTCTAATTAAAAATATGAAAGCATTCATATGTGTGTGTATTAAAATTTGGATTCTTTTGAATTGCCATGGTTCTATGTTTATTTGCTTGTAAAATGATTCTTAAGTGAAATAAACATCATCTAAACAACCCCCAAACTTTTCCCAAAGACAAACAAATCAAAACAAAAAAATTAAGTGAATGGTCACTTTGGCCAAATTAACTCCCATGCCTACTTTGGCTATCTCTAAGTTTCAGAACTTAACAGAAACATGGATGGATATTTGCACCCCTTGATAGTACTCATAACAAGGTACCAAGGCCCACTTTGTGATCATCCAAAAATATTTAAATGCTTAGTTTAAATTACAGTTTAAAATTGAATCTATTTCATATGGGAAGATCCCACTATTTCAAAAACCACTCAAACAAGCTCAATTTTCAAAACCCAAGCATCCACAGAGTCCTCAACACATGCCTAGCACACCCACCAAAAATCTTTTCAAAATTCAAAACTAAAGTTCATGCGGCCATTTCATCAAACAGGTTGCAGATTCAAATCAACAAAATCACAAACACTATGTTGAGCAGTGTTTTGGGCCAACCTTGTTCCCTCTCTGGTTACACTAGCCTTAGTAGATCATCTAGCAACCTTAACTAATCTCTAGCACCACTGTAAGCTTGCTAATGTCATCAATGGTTAATAGGCCGAGAGCACCCATGTCACCCCAGTGTGGATAGCAAGCTAGGAGAAGAACTAGTCGTGCCAACCTTGTCTAGCATGGAGCCCATGCGTCACCGCCCCCTCTCGACCAGCCCTAGATCGAAGACAACGACCAGAACCGCCAGGAACGCCGCGCCTGTGCCGCTGTTGACCATGCCGACGCGCAACGCAGAGTACGCACCGTTCCCACGCAACCCGACTACCTCGAGCCCTCATAGCCCGCCAGCATGCACCCCACCGTCCAAGGAGACCACCAGACATGTTGATTTCACCGCCCGTACCCCATAGCCACCGCTCGTCGTGGAGTTCGCCGCCTCTGCCTCGCAGAGCACCGCACGTTCCCTACCATTTTCCACCACCCCTACTCGCGCATTTAAACCCTAGAGCATCGCCAGGAGACCATCCATCGATCGCCAACCTCGGCCATGCCTCTAGCCGCCCGTAGCCGTGTCGCCACCGTCGCCTGCCCATCCCTCTCGGTCTCGCCGTCGATCCTATAAAAGGAGACGACCCCCGCTCAATTTCTTCACACAATCTCACTCCCCTCACCTCACTGACCATTCCATCCCTTAGCTGGAGCACGAGGAGCAGCAGCTCGCCGGAATTGCGCCGGAGCAGGACGCCTCTGGAGAAGAAGGGAGCCGTTGATTTCGTCCACCCCCGGAGCTGCCGTGACCACCCCTGAGTTTGTCGTCATCGACTTTGTCGTTTGCCCGCCTCGCCGTCGTATGGCATAACAAGCATCTGGGATTAAAATTCTGGGTGTTGACATCATGGCTAACCTAGAATAACATATATATACAAGGGTTCAATTATGTTGTATCCACCAATGTCACTTATACATGATATAAGCATTCAATCTTGGTGACTAAAGTATGATCATTATAATCCTTTGATCATTTATGGTTTAGGTTTCCAGTTGGATAATCAAGGATTTCATCCATACAACATTACAATTGTATTATAATTATATTCTTAGTATCTCTATCTAACTATGAGATATTACTCATTGACTATACCTACTGGATCCAATTGGATTACTCCTTGGTAACTATCTTCAGAATTCATCCTTATAATCCTCTTTGTTACCACATATAATTATGTCTTCTAGATAACTCTTCTATCCATTCAGGAGTGAGTTAACTCCATCAATTATCATAATGATTTCATTCTCTTCAAACTCTTCCATCCTATAGATGATATCTAAGACTAGCATTATAATCTACCTCTTCTTACTTCATTCTCTAAAGGACTTAGAGTGATTGTTATGATAATGACAAGAGCTAACAGATCAAGAATTGATAGGTTAAGAATTGGTGAATCAATAGTTGATTACTCAACATTGGTGACCAACAGATATTAGAATAAGATTCAATAGAGATGATAAGTATTGATATGGGAAGAAATATATGTGGTGAATGGTCTTGAATTTCTTTCCTTCCTACTCCATATAACTTAAAGAGTTAGGATTAAGTATTACCATGATCCACATGGTAGAATTGGATAAGAATAAAATAAGTCAAGGGTTAGTTATTACATTCTTATTACTTGGGTTATATTCTTAACTTGGTATTCATGGGTTGTTGTAATGAATACTATTATATGATCACCTAAGGATCAAATATAAATCATTAAGGAATGTATTAGGGTTTAATTTTATTACATTTTATCGACCCTTAGATCAAATCATGTTTACCCAAAAATAAGGTTTTAGCAAAGGTCATATTGAAAATTATCACAGTCAACTTGATGATCTACTTCAATTCCATCAAGTTGAAGGAAGTTTCAATCACTTTGCCACGTTTTATTTAAAAGCGCGAAAATTATTTGGATTTCCTATGCATGAATGCAATGAACAGATCTAGGTTCAACTTATTTCTAAGCTCTAATACTGGGATGTTACAGACTCTCCCCCTTAAAATAAACTTCGACCCCGAAGTTCGTATACTCTCATGTTTCGGAGTAAGGAATTGTCTTACATTGATTACGATATATCTCAACTCCATGGTAACCTCAATGGGAATAATTGTAATATCCCATATCCAGATCCTTTCCTTGAATTCCTACCATACTTGGCAATCTTCAACTTGTTGTCTCCAGTTCTCCAAAGTTCCTTTTACTTTACTCCCTTAGGGATTTTTCCTTATTATTAATTCCTTAAATAGGGGTATTTTCTTTAGTACATTTTCCTAATTAGGTATCCTAATCCAACTCCTTTACTTGATCATTAATCTTCCTTATTATTATATATAGGGTCTAGGAAGTCTCACTTAAAACATGATTTTTTAAATTCTATTAGACAATAGTTGAGGCTAAAAGACTAATCTTTGATTTATCACTGTATGAGTTCTACTGGTGATCCTTCCAAGATTGGATTTGAACTCATTTAGTCCATACCCATTGGAATTTCTTGTTCCTCTATACTTGTCCAATTGGATGTGCTTTGTTCCCTTTTAAGCATCATTTAAGAGTTGTTTTTATTAGAATGAGTCTATTGGAATTAGTCTATTCTTCCACCTTCAAGCTTTTACCCTATTAGGCTTTTAGACAATCTTTTGTTATTACCTATAGTACTTCTTCAACTTCCATTTATTAATTACCTTAAGGTTTGAGCACTACTACCTTGAAATAAACTTTGATCGTTCATCTAGACATACTTCAGAGATTACTTTTCTGATGATTTTCTTTTAACCTTATGAAAATAAGGCTTGCTATTGTTGTAGGTTAGTCCTTGTTCTCCAACCTTTATTCGGAAATTCAGATAATGTTACTTTCATTTCTAATGTCTACTCTCCCCCTTAGGGTTTACTAATAGTCTTCAAACTGTCTATATAGTATTTATTGGCTTTATAATTAGAATATTGGTCTCAATCCATCTTATACTCTACCTAGTTAGGGTCTTATGAAAGATTTTATGGTGCATCCACAAAATTGTGGATCTCCAAAGTGAATCTTTCAACATTATTTGTCTTACTTACTATTTGGACATTTTTGCTTAGATAGGTCTGACTTCGCGAAGCGCCTTGAAAGACGGTCAATTTAATTTTTTATACTCATTTGTCTTACTTGACTTAGGACAAGTTTTATGCTCTTTATGCAATACTAGGATGATCTAGCTAACTAAATCCACTGAATACCAGCTGCGGACAAGATACCATCTGTGAACCAACCTAGGGTACATGTATTATCCTATGGTTTCCGACATACTACTGGCATTCTCTCTGAATTGTCAGAGCTTGAATACCATTTTGGTTCCAAAGCTTCTTCTTTGTACTAATTCATGATAGTTTCATGAACTTGATACAACTACTTCATTACTTTTAGCAACATCACCAACTTTGTGCGAACTTAATTTCATCCCCTTTTGTTGCTCCGTATATTTCCAACACTAATCTTCCTTCTTATTATGGACTAACAATGATCTGAACTTGATCCAACCTTCAAATGGTTTTGATACTCCTTACACTTGGCTTCATTCTTCATGTAAGTCTTCATCTTGATCTTTGGAACTCGTCACTCCCTTACACGAATTCCCTTATTTTATCTATGTCTATAACATCAAGTAATAACTGGATGTTGCAACATGCATTTGCACACCAGGTCAAACTTCATGTACAGATCTAGTCCATCAAGAAGATCCAATAAAAACCAATAAATCTAAATGTGGTACATATAACACACAATATTCTAAGCCCGGAATATAGTAGTTGAGTATAATATCTCTAGAATTCCGGCTTAGTTGTGTAGTATATGACACCTCCTCATATAGGTTTACGTGGTGATACTTTGCACATAGGGTCAAACTATACTTTGTCTCGACATTTACCCAAATTGCTCAATTGCAATAGGATAATCTTCAACAAAGTGGTCTCAATTTGGTTTCGACTAACCTTTGGTCTCACTTTTGGAATGACTAACTATAACTTACCTTTCTTTATTTGTAAACTAACCTCACATGATTACTCCAAAAGACTAACCAGATTCTATTTGCTAACTTAAACCAAAGATTATTAGAATTTTTTAGCACTTATGAGTTCTATCATAGTTCTACCATGTTATTTCCTTACTTCTACCTCAAGATAATCTACTAATTACTTATCATATTTATACTCTCATCATGGTTTCGGAGCTAATCTCATTATGATCTTGTTATGTTTTACCTATTAATCATGATTTAAGAATTAATCTAACCATGATGACTTTGTTTCTTACTACACTATCATTGGTTCTTAACATAATTTCACTTCATCACGTAGAATTCTATAGTGAATCCCACATGATTACTACTCATTACATCAACACTTATCCTAATGATATTCATCATGTTGTCTTTGGTTATCAACAAACAATAAGATTTCACTGTCTTACATGAATTTTAGGGTTAGGCTACCCTATTAATAATACTTCAATTGATGTCTTAAACTTGATTCTAATCCACTGTGACCAATTGGATTTCCTAAAGTATCTTGGTGAGTTATGTCTCCTTCGGAAGACATTAAATAGCAATTTACTAAGAGAAGATGGACAACTATTTCTAAGAAATATGATTATACACCTCGTGAGAAGGTTATCCTCAAGTGGATACTCATCACAATTCATAAGAATATTTGGTTTAGATAAGATGGCTCCTATAGTCACTATCCAACCTACAGATCTTCCTAAAAGGGTTTTAATCCTACGGTCAAAGCATATGCTCTGATACCAACTGCGGTGATCCAGCATACCACTGCATGATGTAGTACAATATAGTCGTTGACATAACACCAATGAAACACCGTTCACTAGTATTACATCCCTCAGAGTGGTACAACAGAAACACAGCAGGTCTAAGACATGACTATAGGTTACAACTCAACTCTTTACACAAGATCCAGAGAACACTGTAGGTTAAAGAGAGAGGAAGAAACATCTTACAAAGAAGAATCAGAAATAAACAACTCAAACCTATCATACTAATAAGACTAGTATCTGAACTATTGGTCTGGCGTTGCTGCTATTCCAATACACTACAGAAATAGGTTCTATGGCTAGAGATTATATTCCTATCTAATCAGTAACTTCGTCTTCACTTGAGTTGATGTATATGTTGACTTTCTTGACTTCATTGAAGAGCTTTAGCTTTTGATGATGATTCCTGGAGCATAACTTGAGGTAGACACCGTCTATACTGGCTTTAGAACCTAGAAAGGGTTAATAAGATACGTTGAGTATGAGCGTACTCAGCAAGTTCAATAGAAAAGGAGTGTTTGATGCACTATATCGACAACCACAGACCATAGGTCGTAGGCAATGTAGTTTTCGTAAACATTTATTCAAAGGTTGATTTTATTCTGAAAAGCTATGTCTGTCAGCCTTCACGGGTTTATCAGAACTTTCATGGAGTTCCTTTCCCGCCGCGTTCGCAGCTCCTTCCCGGAACAGGGAGTAACAAGTTACAGTTCTTACACTTTGCAGAGGAGCGTCACTTTACCCATGAGAGATCTTAAGATTTGTTGCACGCCCGGGAGTATGTCCCCATTCAAACTTCCTTGGTTTGAGGCCCAACCTAAGATCCAAGCCAATCACTACCCTCTCCGCGACCTCATATGTCTGCACGATCCTTTGGGGCCGGCTCACCTCCGTTAAGCCCCCTTTTGGGCAGGCTAAAACCCTGATGAGTTCCCAAAGACTCTTTGACCTGGTGATGCCCGGACAAGTACCATATTAAATGGACTATACCCCTAAAGACCATTCATAGATAATCTAGACACCAAAAGTGTGGGGCATAAGGGTGCCCACCCATATGTTGGATCCGCACAAGGAATCACAACGTCACGTTAAGGTCATCTTGCCTCCATATGAGAGGAAAAGGATACAGCAGACTTCTCCGTCCTATTCCAAATCTCATGGTTAACGCATAATATACGGCGCAAGAATCACTGGCGACATTGGTTGTTAAGTCCTAGATAATATGTTCCTTTACCACTGAAACTTTCATAGTAGGTTATTACCTCATGGTAAATAACCTATAAACATATTATTATGAAAATAGTGTTTTCTGACCTTTTTCAAATGCAGGTGATGACAACACTGGATTTGCAAAATATTTTATAGAAAATAATCAAAGAACATGAGCAAGTGTGAACTTTCCTTTTGTGATTTCAAGATTATGCACTCACGGTCTTCAAGACAATATAAGATCCAATAACTGAAATCAACATCATTGGTCCGGTAAGGACTAATGTTTAAAGAAGCAAGATGCTATTATGCATAAGTAATGCAATGCAATTTATAAACGCGAATACCGGGGATAATGTTGATCTTGGGCTTGGAAACTGGAAATGGTTCCAGCAGAATGTGTTGTACTTTTAGATAAGCTTCACACTTGTGCTTCTTATTAAGGTTTGTGAGTGTGTGTGAAACAACATGTAATTACAATATCATAAAACAATGAGATACACACAAATGTGAAATGCTACTCAAGATTGCTTATATAAGAGTTGTTGTTGGAAGTGGCAAAAATAATAACATTTGAAGAAAAGATTTCTTTTCTAAGGTCTAAACAATCTTTGTGGTTAATCAGAGGTGGTTTCACATCCCAAAATTTTCCGAATTTTGAAATGTGAAAAATGAATAAAAAAAAGAATTAATTGTTGAAATTTAGGGTGAAAAGAAACTTTTTGTTTCAAAATGGAAACACCAAAACCCTTCTTGAATAACTTTGAATGGAAATAGAATACAACAAAATTTCAATCAAGTAAAATGCATTCATTAATGAATGTATCTTGAAATTTAAACACTTAGAAAAGTTAAACCAAAACCCTAAAACCCTAATGGAATAAATCATTTCCAAGATCTCTCTAAGACTATGGTTTGATCCATATAAAATCTACCAACAAACATTTATAGATGATCTAAAATGATAAACAAAAATATTATAAAACCATAGAAATTGGTTTCATTTAATTTGGAGCCATGGATAAAAACTTATGATTTAATAAGATAAAATGAAATGATTTCCAAAGCTAATAAAGATCCTATCTAAAATTCATACCAAATTATGAGTAAAGTAATACTAATAGGATTTAAAGAGATAAACAACTATTAAATAAAATTTTAAAAATTGGAATCACCAATTTTGGATCTATAAATTAAAAGATATGGATTTTATAAGAAAAAGAAAGAAAATAAATAAGGAATAATTAAAATCCAAATTAAATCTTGGCCAAATCCATAAGCAAGTGGAATAAAGATAATCCAAATCCAAATAAAATAAAAGGATAAAGATTATTCAATTAAAATTATATGGACTTTAACTAAATTGAACTTTGTTGGAAAAGAGACAAATACGCAATTTAAATGATTAATAAATCATATTCAAATATTTTAAATAACTCAAAGTGAATTATTTGCACTAATGAATAAATAAAACCTACTGAAAAAGGTTTATTAAAATTTGGAATTTAAATAGAAGTTTGAAAATATATTTAAAATCTTATTTAAATAAAGACAAATGCCTATTCTAAATAAATAATAAACCATAAATGAATAAAAGGAATTATTCAAAAATGGATTATTTAAATACATTAATAAACAGATAAACCTACTAAAACGATTTAGGAAAACTTTAACAAAATCTGAATTTAAATTGAGGTTTGAATCCTTTGAATAAATTCAAAATAGAAAAATAGAAATAGAAAAAGAAAAAGAATTGGAATGAAAAAAATAAGAAAAGACCCAGCCCAGCCTAACCAGCCCACCAGGCCCAACAGCCAGCCTAGTCCCTCTCTCTCCCCGCGCGAAGCGTTTTCTACTCAAACTCGCACCCACACTGTCCCTGACAGCAAGGCCCCACCGAACCCCACTCAGCTTGCTGACAAACATACCCAATCAAACACGTCATCATCGTCTACCTCGCGCTGACCACACCCCTCTCTCCCTCTGCAGTTTCTGGTTTGATTCAAAGCATGTAAATTCGTTTTAATGGCGCAGTGACTCCGCCCCCCGACCATGCTATCTTAATCGCCTACCTCTCCTCCCTATTTCCCGTCGCTCGCCGTCCTCTCTCTGCCCCTAGGCTGTTTCAATTGCTCGCGGCAACACCCATTGCTCCGGCGAGATCGAACTCCAATTCCTATGAACACAGCCACCCCCTTGTCCCCTCGGCCACACGAGCTTGATCCCCAACCTCGTGCGCATCTGCCGGTGGTCTCCTCTTGCTCACGCGTGCCCTAGAGCGTCGGCTTCGTCTTTTTCTGAGCGCCACCATCGTCTATCGCAACTCCGGCGAACTCTATAGGTAGTTTCCGTCCGCCGCACTCATTCTCATTGATGCCCTCGTACTCTCCACGATCTCACGCATCTAACGGCACCTTCAGTTTGCCCTAGCACACCCTGCATCGTCGCCTCCGTCGACGAGCAGACGCACCCGTCGCCAGAAGCTCCTCCGGCGAGCAATCCCCGTCGTCATCGTGCGCCCCTCCGTCGACAGAGACCACCCCGAGAATCAGCGCTCCACGGTGAACTCGGTGAGCTTCTTGTCCCTCTCTCTTGCTTCATGTATCATCGGAACCACAGTGGGTAGAGCACGCCGCGAGACGTCCATCATCGCAGCGTCGCCCACCTATGGTCAATACGATTTGGGTCGTTAGATCTGGATCGTAGGTGTGAGATTAGAACTGAAACCGAAGTAGTATGTTTGATTCTGTACCATGCGATCCACTTTTTGAACCGAAGTAGTATCAAACGCTCTATGTTAGTCAATCCAATTGAACCGGTACCAGCGAATAAGAATCAGCCACGTGGCCCAGTCTGTGTTATAAAAACCAGAAACATTTCTATTAGTTGTTAGATTTTGTAAAATTCATAACTTTTGATCCGCATGTCCAAATTTTAAAAAATTTATATCACTGGATTCAGAAAAATGAAGAAATTTCAACCATGCCCTCAGTTTGATATTCTGCTTCAGGAAAATTGGTTGTTTATGCAGAAACATTTCTAGGCTTATTTAGAGTATAAAAATTATTCTAGAAATGATTTTTGAGTAAAACCTTTCACAAATGGGTTAAATTAAACTCTCTGACCCTAAACACTGAGTTTGGATTTAAAAATGTATTTGATTAACCCTTGAAAATTATTACTTTGATTAAAGGCATTTCTATTAAAATAAAATTATTGCTTTGATTTAAAAATGGGTTTAAGTGAAACCTTTTGGAAATGGATTTGTTTTAAATACTTTGACCATAAACACCACATTTTTTGTTTAAAAATTTATTTGGCAAACACTAGAAATCATCACTTTGATTTAAACCATCTCTAGCAAAACAAAAATGATTTAAATGGCCATTTTCACTAACTTGTTTTCAAATGACCTTGCCACTTTTATAAATGACCAATAGGTGTTTTAAAAATGTTTATAGACTTAGTAGAAACCACTTTCCAAATAAAACAATCTTTTGCATTCTTGCATGCATTGTTTTGTGTCCTTTATTTCATGTGGTGAATTATTTGAATGCTAGTTTGAATATTTGCTTGCTTGATTGAATATTAGTGAAATTTGAAGAGTGTGACTATTGCAAGATCAAGGAGTGAACTTATATTCTCTACCAAAAAGGCAAGTGGTGCTTCATACTTTTGTCCCATTATTTTCACTATGCATTAGTGATATTTTGAGTAGTACTTGCATGGAATTTTTACTAAGTATGCTATGCCTTGGGAAATCCTAGTAGATGATGCCTTAGTAGAATTTTCCCTAAGTTAAGATCCCTACTACTATCATGCTTATCTTAGCTTAGCTAGTAGAAAACAAGGGTGGATTATAATCATGCTATGAAATATTTCTAAGTCAATGACTTGTGTTTTTTTAATAAAACAACTATGTGAATGAAACACCTGGGTGGAATGGTGTGAATGGATTATGTTGAGTGGTTACACAGGGCCCTGTATTTATGGCCTACCCTAGTGTATGTCACTTGTGGAAAGCCACCTAGGAACAAAGAGATTTGAGATGTCAAATGTTGAGAAGCTTCAAGTGCAGCCACATGGCAATATGGGCTCTGCCTGGATCATATAGGTTGCAATAACTTAGCCAAATGGACAGTTGGTGGTAGGGGGTGATACGTTTGGGAACGCGTCCATTTTGGTCTAAGGGAAGGCTTATGAAAGATCTTGTCTCGATACATGTAGATTCTTGTGGGGAAAGTGCACCACCTCTCTCGAGAGTAAAATCTAAGTACTTAGCCATGTCCCTGGCAATGGACAATTTGAGCATCAAGACATGTAAGCTATCAAGGATCTCCTCATCCCAATTTCTAAGTTAAAAACTTGTGGGTGAACAAGGGTAAAGGTTCACCAATGTATATTGGTGGTTCCTTGGGTGATTTTGACAAACAAAAAATTAGCATTTTCAACTTATAAGGAAAACCTATTTTGAGCAAAGCAAGCCTAAGCTCCACATATCCAAATGCATATAGATGATAGACTTCACTATACTACCATAGTATCACTTGCCAATACAATTCAAATGTATTGACCCTTGTGGATGTAACTTATTATGTTGGAGGTTTGTTTGATGTTAGTGAAGTGTGTTCAATAGGATTACAAATCTACAACCAACATGATTGCATGTTGCACTTTGAAGATGAAGGACTCCATGATACATAGTTATTTCAGCTACATTGTAATAAGATAGCCAAATGAGCTATGTAAGATATAATGAATTATTTTATTCCTGGTTATAAAGTTGTACTATGACCTTTGTTTCTTCATGTTACATCTTAAACTGTGGATGCTAGCTATTGATCTAGGGACTAGCATTGTAAACACAGGGATCTCTACCTTATTAAAGGTTGGGACCTCTACCGGTGGTCGATGTTGTTTGTGCTTTCTTGAATAGTTTGGATTTGAGATGCTTTATAACTTAATTATAACAGACCAAAGTTAACTATAAAACACATAACAATATCTTTATCATAATATTTAAAGTCTTGTAGACTAAAGTTAACTTTAACTAAAACATAGATGGACTTAGGGTGTAATTCTTATGATATTTGTATCTTTTTCACTTTATATTGTTTCCTTAAAGTTACTTAAGAATGGCAGTACTTTTATTTGAGTAGTGGTTTCTTAACATTATAACGGAATAGAATCATTTATATTTTTATAGATAAGTTGTTATAGTTTGTAAACAAGGAAGTAATATTACTTAACTACTTGTGGATTTACTATAGTGTGGTGATATGTTTAGTTTATAAACTTTTAGTTGAAGTAATGGAAAATATTTTATTTAGTCACAATTTATTCTTCAAGATTTTATATTGGAAATGAATCCTTTTAGAAAATAATCTACACTTATGGTTGAATCATAATTCAATAAAATTGCATTTAAAATGTGTTGAACCATTTTGACTTCATATTATTAATATTTAAGACTAATACTATTTATTAGACTCAATTTGCTAATTTTAGAAATATTAGCAAATTTTATTTACCCTTATATGAATTATCAACTAAGGAAATAGGTTTAAATTAAAGTTATTAAAGTCTTTAAATTTTTATTTACCTCAAAAGTGGAATGTTATATTTTTAACATGTAAGTATTATTTTTGTAATCAATTTGGTATATTACATTTATTTTTATAATTTATAAATAATAAGATATGATTTTTATAAGATTTATTACTATATAAATACTTAATAAATAATAAATATTTAATTAAGTGAAATAATAATGCATGATTATAGTTTTAAATTATAGTTCTTATTTTTATAAGATTTTTGGTATTTTATTTATATTTTTAACATTTATTAATATTAAAATATGATTTTTCAAAGTTTTATTACTTATAAAATCTTTATTAAATAATAGTTATTTAAATTGTTAACATAATAATGTTTGATAATAGTTTAATGTTATAGATTTTATTTTTATGAAAATTTTCATATATTAGACATATTTTTCTGAATTATAAAACATAAGATATGGAATTTATAAGGTTTAATCCTTTTCTAAATTTATTAAATATTTTTATTAGGTTAAAATGACATCAGAAAACAAAACCCTAGTTAATAAAACTTTTGGTACCAACCTAGTCCTACCCACACAGACACTGACTGGTGGGGTCTCCACCACGTGAGCACTCCACATCAGCAACGCGGGACCCGACAGAGTTTGACTAGGCTTGACCACATGCGGTGACATCACCCTGGGGTCGCGATGACGTCACCCCGCCGGAGTTCATCTCAGATCGATGATCAATCCGTCAATTGGGAAAGCGCGGACACGTGAGGATGGTCGCGTTCAAACAAGGAACTCTAGGCGAACCTATTGGGGGCGACGCCGCTAGTTTTTGGTCGCCGGAGCGTGGTGCATGATGGTGGCCGATGACGGCAGTGGAAGATGCTCGTCGGGGAAACAAACTGGGGCGAGAACAAGAAAATTAAATGGTGCCCAAGCATCACAAGCTCACCGGGATTGCAGCGAAGTGGTTGATGATGACAGGCATGGTCGGAGGTGAGCTATTCGACAGGATTTACGATGAACCACGACGGAGGGGAACGGCAAAATTCGATCGTCTCCGAGCTCCCCTTGATGATGCGTTCTTCACAAATGATCTACGCATGCTAGCGCTTCTCCTCGACCACTCCATGGCCTCCGGGGTGAACTTTACTAATGACGGTGGTGGCTAGGGTTTCGGTTCAGAAGAGGAAGACGAGATAGAGAGAGTTTTAGGAGGGGAAAATGAGGATGAGAACGAGCAGGAACATCGCCGTATCCTCCTTATCCTCTCCCGGTGACGGCGGCGTGCATCTTGACGCATGTAACATCCCAAAAAATCATAGTTTCAAAACTCATTCATATCACTTTGCATCATTCATTCATTTAGGGTTTTTTTTCAAAAAAAAAATCACTTAGTGATAGAATATGAGCTATGATTTCATGTGGTCAATTTGTCCCAAATAAACATCACCCTTTGAAATTTGAATGTTTAAATACTTGTTTGCTTGCATCCATTGATGGAAAGTTTAGGTGAAACTTTAAAACCCCCAAGATTTCAAATTTAGAAGTAGTGTTCAAAAATCCATTTCAAATACTTGCAAACAGGAACAAATCCCTAATTATTTTTGAAACCAAGCTGGACCAAGCCTTGCAAAGTAACCACTTAGTTTTATGACTGTTTTTGAATCCACAAAAACCCTGCAAAAGTTCCAAGGCAGTTTGAGTTCAAAAGGATTTGAATTCATATTGAAATTCATACCAGAAAATGAATTTAGAAAAAGAAAAGAGTACTTCAAAAGAAAAAGGCCACGCGGCCAGTATCTGGCCCAGCAACCAATCAAGCCCAGCAAGCCCACCCGGGGATCACCTTTTCTTCTCACACGCGCAAACACACGCAAACAGTCGCCGACAACCTGACCCCACCAGCACTGTGCGCGTTTCGCTGACAAGCGGGACCAGACCACGTTGTCATCGTCTTCCCCAGAACTCGCCCGCGACCACGTCGCAGCTGCAGTGACTGCCGGTGATGGCGCGGCTTAATTGGGCAATTAAACGCAGGCGTTTCCTGTCGACTCCCCGGCTATAAGATCCCCACCTCCCCACGATCATTTTTCCCCAGTCAATCGCACACTCACGCCCCCAGGCTGCCCTCAATCCTCCGCGAATCGCCGCTGACAGAGCCCCCTCCGGCGACCAATTCCGGTGAGCCTCGAGTTCCCCTCTGTCTCTCATTCACACTATCTTGTTCAGTGAACTCATACACATCTTCTGACACTCGCCGTTTGCCTTCGCATGACCCCTAGCTTTGGCAACATCGACGACTGGCCGCCACCGTCTTCTTCACGAACTCCGGCGACCTCTCTCCGTAAGTAGCCACCGCCCCTTGCCCTCTGGTTGATACGCATAGAATCCTCATCATCGTGCGCATCTGACAGTGTCCCTATTTTGGCCTAGCACGACGAGGAACCTCGCCAACGTCGACAACTGACCGTGGCTGACGTTTTCGCGAACTCCGGCGAGCAATCTCAGTAAGTTTCGAGCGCCCCTTGCTTTCTTGTTCACTCGAGCGTGTTCGTAGTTGTCCCGCGCATCTTCTAAACCCATTGGTTCGTGCTCAGGCGACGCAGAACATCGGCAACGACTCCGACAACCCCCACTTGACGCCAGACGCAACTCCGACGAGGTCTAGAGCCCATCTCCGAGCGCCCCTCCACAAGCCAGTACCACGACGAGCTTCAGCAGCCTCCGGCGAACCTGGTAATACCCCTCTCCCTCTCACGGACAATGTAGAACGCCGGCGCCGCCTTAGTCAGACGCGCCGCCGCCAGTCAGTATCGCCAGCGCCGCCCGTTTCTGGTTTGATGATGTGGACCGTTGGATCTACATCGCAGCGCTAGGATAGATTCACTTAAACCGAAGAGGTACGCGATCTGAGCCGTGCAACGTTAGTTAGATCCAACGGTACAGAAGGGTGATCCGGTGCGAACCGGTACGCGCCAGTAATAACGTGACGCGTGGCAAGGTTAAATTAAAAACAGAATTTAAAACCTGATTTAGATTCAAACTTCAAATGCTTATAACTTTTGAATCCCACGTTGGATTTTTACAAACTTTATACCGTTGAATTCAGTGAAACAAGGCCTTTCTGAATATCCACTTTATTTAGCATATAGTAACAGTAAAAGTGATTTTATTTGTGGAACAAGTTTGGGGCTAGTTTAGATATAGTTTTATTCTTGTTTATTATTTTGAGACCAAATAAGTTTTAGTTGGCAAACTTGTGTCATGTTAAGTTTCTGTACTCATGAACATACTTGGTACAATTTTCAAAAATCACCATTAGATAAATTCTTGCATGCATGCATTCATGTTATTTTTGATTGTATTTAAATTGTGTGTAATTGTATGCTTTGATCTCTTGTGTAGATTTTGCTAGTGATTGTGATTGTGAAGAGTGCTACTCTCCCCACTACCAAGGCAAGTGATATTTTCATGAATATTCCTATCCTAAGTTTTATGTTAGCATTAGTTATTTTGCTAAAGTGTTGCATGATATTTTTGCTAAGTGCTAAATTGGGAAATCCTAAGTAGAGTGAAATAGTAGAATTGTTAGGGAAATAATCCTAAGTTAGGTTACCATATTTTTGCCTAGCCTAGCTCATAGTAAACAGGGGTGGTGAACAACTATAGATTATGAGATAAAAATATACTAAGTCAAGAGACTTATATTTTTTTTCTTAATAAAACAACTAAGACAAATGAACTCCTGGGTGGAATGGAAAGATTGGGTTATGTTGAGTGGTTACACAAGGCCATGGACTTGGGTTGTGTATCTCACTTGTGGTAAGCCACCCAGGCACAAAGGGATTTGGAGGCCAAGTGTTGAGAAAGCTTACAGTGCAACCACTTGGCAATATGGGCTCTGCCATGATCATATAGGTTGCTAGAACTTAGTCATTTTGGACAGATGGTGGTAGTTGGGTTGATAGGTTGGAGCGCGTCCATTTTGACTAAGGAAAAGCTTCTGAAAGGTCCTGTCTTGGGAAACCAAGTCTGGTGGGGAAAGTGCACAACCTCTACAGATGGAAAAACTAAGTACTTAGCCTTGTCCAAGGAAATGGACACTTTCTGAGCATCAAGACATGGAAGCTACAAGAATCTCATCACTCCAACTTCTACAATAAAAATTTGTGGGTGAACAAGGGTGAAGGACCCCAATGTCTATTGGTGGTTTTCTTGGGAATGTTTTGACAAAGTAAAACTTAGTGATTTCAACTAATAGGAAAAACTTATTTTCAAGCAAAGCAAGTCAAGCTACACCTAGCCAAAATGCATATAGCTTTATAGTCCACTTAAATATACTAAGGTATCACTTGCCAATACTATTCCAAAGTATTGACCCTCTGTGGCTGTAACTTGTGATGTTGCAGGTTACTCCGATGATGATTAGGAGTCATGAGTCTACACTCAACATGCTTGCCTGTGGCACATGAAGATGAAGACTTGTGTTTATTTACTTATTCCTTAAAACTCTTGTATTAGGCCTATGGCCCTGAGTTGTAAAAGACTATGTTTTATCTCTGGAATGAATGTAATAAACGACCTTTGTATCTGTGTACTTCATCTTAAACTGTGGATGCTAGCATTGATCCAGGGACTAGCATTGCAATCACAGGGATCCTATCCTTTGTAAAGGAGGGGTCTAACAACGCAAGAACGGCGGCGGACGGCCTCCACATCGCCACCGAGCTGCTTCCAGCTAGAGGAAGAAGACGACGTGATATTTTTGTAGATACCCCCTAGCATGTCTCAAGATTCAACCCGCAGTCCTTGGCAGTATCCCACCTGTCAGTCACAGAGTGAGACAAGCCGGGCTGGTTCTTGTGCCGAAGTGGGCTGCTACGGGCTGCACGTGAGTAGCAGATAAAGAGAAGGAAAAGATGGGCTGCAGCCAGAAGCTGTTTTTGCTTGTTTTCCTTTTCTATTTTTTTAATATACTGTTTTGTATTTTACTTACAGATTTTTATATTACTTAATTGTTTGAATATTTCCCAAATAATTTTATCTGCTAGCTAATTGTAGAAATCTGAAAATGTATTCAGTATCATTTGTGAACTTTTATTGTGTAATGTTGTCATTTCTTTATTTTGTTTTTTATATATCTTCTAATATTTGGTAAGGGACTTCGTTATTCATTTTCTTTCCATAATAAACCATGGATTATTAAATGATCTTTCCTTATTTATTTTTAAAACTTACTTTGAGTTAATTTATAGTTTGGAGGGAAATATATATATGGTGATCCTTTTCTTATTATATGATACATAAAGTTCTAGGGAAATAATATGATTAATATTATTCTCATGAATTTAGGAAATAATAATGTATAGATTTTATTATTACTAACATAGGAGTTAGGGTTTGAATTGTAAATACTTACCCTAGGGTTTAGGGTTCTTAATACACTTATATTCTTTGGTTGATGTGAATAAATATTAATGACTAAACATATTATCTTTATGTTTGTGATCTTTAATGATATCACCCTTTAAAATAGTAAGTTATTCTCTGGAATGAATTATGAGAGAGAATAGATAAATATAACCCCTAAGCACATATGGTTATGATAATTGGAAATGACAAAGATGTGCTTAAGTGATTTGCTATAAGAAAATATTCCTATAAAACATTGTGAAACTATGATGATAGATTAATCAGATGAGATGGATTTTATGTTTGGTTAAAGATTTAGGGTTTAGTGTTTACCAAGAATTACTCTCTTACATAATTCACAATCCTGGACTTCTAATTAAGGAATTCCTTTCCTAGATATATTACTTCTTCATATCCATCATCATGTGTTAACATGATGAGCTTTACTTCACAAGAATATTCTTATCCACCTTTTATTCTTCTAAATCCATTTATAAATCCAATGATCTTGACACTAAAGCTTTTCATAATCTTCTCATATCCATACTTGGTTATATCATCCACTCTACTGCTGATAACCTCCAATCCAACAAGTGGTTACTTCTAACTACATTCATACTCTTCCTTAATCATGCCCCACTAATATTACTCCGGTAGATGTATATATCAAACTTTACTTCACCTAAAGTTCTAGTATTTCCCAAGAGGAAACTACTACTTCTATAATCCAATGTTGCTCTAGCATCATCTTAATCATACTATCTTGTCTCTACTTAACTCCAGTAACTAATACTCCAACCTCACATTATATTAATGTGACCTGTCATGGCTAACCTAGAATAACATATCTATACTAGGGTTCAATCATGTTCTATCCACCAATGTCACTTATACATGATATAAGCATTTAATCTTGGTGACTAAAGCATAATCATTATAATCCTTTGATCATTTGTGGTTTAGGTTTCCAGTTTGCTAATCAAGGATTTCATCCATACAACATTACAATTGTATTATAGTTATATTCTTAGTATCTCTATCTAACTATGAGATATTACTCATTGACTATACCTACTGGATCCAATAGGATTACTCCTTGGTAACTATCTTCAGAATTCATCCTTATAATCCTCTTTGTTACCACATATAATTATGTCTTCCAGATAACTCTTCTATCCATTCAGGAGTGAGTTAACTCCATCAATTATCATAATGATTTCATTCTCTTCAAACTCTTCCATCCTATAGATGATATCTAAGACTAGCATTATAATCTACCTCTTCTTACTTCATTCTCTAAAGGACTTAGAGTGATTGTTATTATAAGGACAAGAGCTAACAGATCAAGAATTGATAGGTTAAGAATTGGTGAATCAATAGTTGATTACTCAACATTGATGACCAACAAATATTAGAATAAGATTCAATAGAGATGATAAGGATTGATATGGGAAGAAAGATATGTGGTGAATGGTCTTGAATTTCTTTCCTTCCTACTCCATATAACTTAAAGAGTTAGGATTATGTATTACCATGATCCACATGGTAGAATTGGATAATAATAAAATAAGTCAAGGGTTAGTTATTACATTCTTGTTACTTGGGTTATATTCTTAACTTGGTATTCATGGGTTGTTGTAATGAATACTATGATATGATCACCTAAGGATCAAATATAAATCATTAAGCAATGTATTAGGGTTTAATTTTATTACATTTGATCTACCCTTATATCAAATCATGTTTACCCAAAAATAAGATTTTATCAAAGGTCATATTGAAACTTATCACAGTCAACTTCATGATCTACTTCAATTCCATCAAGTTGAGGGAAGCTTCAATCACTTTGCCACGTTTTTATTTAAAAGCGCGAAAATTATTCGGATTTTGTATGCATGAATGCAATGCACACATCTGGGTTCAACTTATTTCTTAGCTCTAATGCTGGGATGTTACAGACTCTCCCCCTTAAAATAAACTTTGTCCCCGAAGTTCGTATACTCTCATGTTTCTGAGTAAGGAATTGTCTTACATTGATTACGATATATCTCAACTCCATGGTAACCTTAATGGGAATAATTGTAATATCCCTTATCCAGATCCTTTCCTTGAATTCCTACCATACTTGGCAATCTTCAACTTGTTGTCTCTAATACTCCAAAGTTCCTTTTACTTTACTCCCTTAGGGATTTTTCCTTATTATTAATTCCTTAAATAGGGTCTTTTCTTTAGTTCATTTTCCTAATTAGGTATCCTAATCCAACTCCTTTACTTGATCATTAATCTTCCTTATTATTTTATATAGGGTCTAGGAAGTCTCACTTAAAACATGACTTTTTAAATTCTATTAGACAATAGTTGAGGCTAAAAGACTAATCTTTGATTTATCACTTTATGAGTTGTACTGGTGATCCTTCCAAGATTGGATTTGAACTCATTTAGTCCATACCCATTGGAATTTCTTGTTCCTCTATACTTGTCCAATTGGATGTGCTTTGTTCCCTCTCAAGCATCATTTAAGAGTTGTTTTTATTAGAATGATTTTATTGGAATTAGTCTATTCTGCCACCTTCAAGCTTTTACCTTATCAGGCTTTTAGACAATCTTTTGTTATTACCTATAGTACTTCTTCACCATTTATTAATTACCTTAAGGTTTGAGAACTACTACCTTGAAATAAACTTCGATCTTTCATCTAGACATACTTCAGATATTACTTTTCTGATGATTTTCTATTAACCTTGTGAAAATAAGGCTTGATGTTGTTGTAGGTTAGTCCTTCTTCTCCAACCTTTATTCGGAAAGTCAGATAATGTTACTTTCATTTCTAATGTTTTCTCTCCCCCTTAGGGTTTACTAGTCTTCAAACTATCTATATAGTATTTATTGGCTTTATAATTAGAATATTGGTCTCTATCCAGCTTATACTCTACCTAGTTAGGGTCTTATGAAAGATTTTATGGTGCATCCACAGAATTGTGGATCTCCAAAGTGAATCTTTCAGCATTATTTGTCTTACTTACTATGTGGACATTTTCTCTTAGATAGGTCTGACTTCACGAAGCGCCTCGAAAGACGGTCACTTTAATTTTTTATACTCATTTGTATTACTTGACTTAGGCCAAGTTTTATGCTCTTTATGCAATACTAGGATGATCTAGCTAACTAAATCCACTGAATACCAGCTGCGGACAAGATACCAGCTGTGAACCAACCTAGGGTACATGTATTATCCTATGGTTTCCGACATACTACTGGGATTCTCTCTGAATTGTCAGAGCTTGAATACCATTTTGGTTCCAAAGCTTCTTGTTTGTACTAATTCATGATACTTTCATGAACTTGATACAACTACTTCATTACTCTTTAGCAACATCACCTACTTTGTGCGAACTTAAGTTCATCCCCTTTTGTTGCTCCATATATTTCCAACACTAATCTTACTTCTTATTATGGACTAACAATGATCTGAACTTGACCCAACCTTAAAATGGTTTTGATACTCCTTACACTTGGCTTCATTCTTCATGTAAGTCTTCATCTTGATCTTTCGAACTCGTCACTCCCTTACACGAATTCCCTTATTTTATCTATGTCTATAACATCAAGTAATAACTGGATGTTGCAACATGCATTTCCACACCATGTCAAACTTCATGTATAGATCTATTCCATCAAGAAGATCCAAGAAAAACCAATAAATCCAGATGTGGTACATATAACACACAATATTCTAAGCCTGGAATATAGTAGTTGAGTATAATATCTCTAGAATTCCGGATTAGTTGTGTAGTATATGAAACTTCCTCATATAGGTTTACGTGGTGATACTTAGCACATAGGGTCAAACTATACTTTGTCTCGACATTTACACAAATTGCTCAATTACAATACGATAATCTTCAACAAAGTGGTCTGAATTTGGTTTCGACTAAACTTTGGTCTTACTTTTGGAATGACTAACTATAACTAACCTTTCTTTATTAGTAAACTAACCTCACATGATTACTCCAAAAGACTAATCAGATTCTATTTGCTAACTTAAACCAAAGATTATTAGAATTTTTTAGCACTTATGAGTTCTATCATAGTTCTATCATGTTATTTCCTTACTTCTACCTCAAGATAATCTACGAATTACTTATCATATTTATACTCTCATCATGGTTTTGGAGCTAATCTCACTATGATCTTGTTATGTTTTACCTATTCATCATGATTTAAGAATTAATCTAACCATGATGACTTTGTTTCTTACTACACTATCATTGGTTCTTAACATAATTTCACTTCATCATGTAGAATTCTCAAGTGAATCCCACATGATTACTACTCATTACATCAACACTTATCCTAATGATATTCATCATGTTGTCTTTGGTTATCAACAAACAATAAGATTTCACTGTCTTACATGAATTTTAGGGTTATGCTACCCTATTAAGAATACTTCAATTGATGTCTTAAACTTGATTCTAATCCACTGTGACCAATTGGCTTTCCTAAAGTATCTTGGTGAGTTATGTCTCCTTCGGAAGACATTAAATAGCACTTTACTAAGAGAAGATGGACAACTATTTCTAAGAAATATGATTATACACCTAGTGACAAGGTTATCCTCAATTGGATACTCATCACAATTCATAAGAATATTTGGTTTAGATAAGATGGCTCCTATAGTCACTATCCAACCTACAGATCTTCCTAAAAGGGTTTTAATCCTAAGGTCAAAGCATATGCTCTGATACCAACTGCGGTGACCCATCATACCACTGCATGATGTAGTACACTATAGTCGTTGACATAACACCAATGAAACACCGTTCACTAGTATTAAATCCCTCAGAGTGGTACAACAGAAACACAGCAGGTCCAAGACATGACTATAGGTTACAACTCAACTCTTTACACAAGATCCAGAGAACACTGTAGGTTAAAGAGAGAGGAAGCAACATCTTACAAAGAAGAATTAGAAATAAACAACTCAAAAACTATCATACTAATAAGACTAGTATCTGAACTATTGGTCTGGTATTGCTGCTATTGCAATACACTACATAAATAGGTTCTATGGCTAGAGATTATATTCCTATCTAATCAGTAACTTCGTCTTCACTTGAGTTGATGTATATGTTGACTTTCTTGACTTTATTGAAGAGCTTTAGCTTTTGATGATGATTCCTGGAGCATAACTTAAGGTAGACATCGTCTGTACTAGCTTTAGAACCTAGAAAGGGTTAAGAAGATACGTTGAGTACGAGCGTACTCAGCAAGTTCACTATAAAAGGAGTTTTTGATGCACTATATCTACAGCCACAGACCATAGGTCGTAGGCAATGCAGGTTTTCGTAAACATTTCTTCAAAGGTTGCTTTTATTCTGAAAATCTATGTCCGTCAGCCTTCATGGGTCTAACAGAACTTTCATGGAGTTCCTTTCCAGCCGCATTCGCAACTCCTTCCCGGAACAGGGAGTAACAAGTTACAGTTCTTACACTCTACAAAGGTGCGTCACTTTACCCATGAGAGATCTTAAACTTTGTTGCATGGCCGGGAGTATGTTCCCATTCAAACTTCCTTGGTTTGAGGACCAACCTAAGATCCAGGCCAATCACTACCCTCTCCATGACATCATATGTATACACGATACTTCGGGGCCAGCTCATCTATGTTAAGCCCCCTTTCGGGTAGGCTAAAACCCTGATGAGTTCCCAAAGACTCTATGAACTGGTGATGCCCTGACAAGTACCATATTAAATGGACTATACCACTAAACACCATTCATAGATAATCTAGACACCAAAAGTGTGGGGCGTAAGGGTGCCCACCCATATGTTGGATCTGCACAAGGAATCACAACGTCACGTTAAGGTTGTCTTGCCTCCATATGAGAGGAAAAGGATATAGCTGACTTCTCCGTCCCATTCCAAATCTCATGGTTAACGCGTAATATACGGCGCAAGAATCACTGGTGACATTGGTTGTTAAGTCCTAGATAATATGTTCCTTTACCACCGGAACTTTCATAGTTGGTTATTACCTCATGGTAAATAACCTATAATCATATTATTATGAAAATAGTGTTTTCTGACCTTTTTCAAATGCAGGTGATGACAACACTGGATTTGCAAAATACTTTACAGAAAATAATCAAAGGACATGAGCAAGTATGAACTTTACTTTTTGATTGCAAGATTATGCACTCACGGTGACATGGTTATACCCTGCGGGTACACGACCTTAGCATACCTGGTCCAGTCCAAGGAAGGCCCATGACAAATATGCGCCAGCCCATGAAGACTTTGGGGTGGCCAGTGCCCATAACGCCTTCGGATCCTTGGAAAGCAAGACTAGAGTAGATAGAAAATTCAAAGGGGTAAACCCTAAAACCTGTAACCAACTTGATATGTGCCTGTGACCTGCCTATATCTATATAAAGGCCAGGAGGGCACGACGAGGAGGCTCTCTTACAATCGTTCGCACACCACCACATACACACCTCCACGCCAGATTGCATCTGCGCACCCCTGTAATTTTCGGTTCCGCCGTAATCAAGAGGAGACAAGCAGGAGTAGGGTTTTCCCTCCGGGGGCCTGAACCTGGGTAAACGTCGTGTCCCCGTGTTACTTGTTTGCTAACCGTTCCGCGATCTCCAGCATCCCCATCTTCTCCAAAACCCAAGCTCATAACAATGGGCATTGACGAGATTAAACCTCGTCAATTGGCGCCGTCTGTGGGAACTGGGGGCGCTGATTGTGAGATCGTGACCGTCCCAACCAAAGCGATCTACAACTCCGCGGCAACGGAGAGTCATCTCCTCTTCGGCGCCTTCGACTTCACCGCCCACTCACCGTCCACCATGAAGGACTTCGAGCCCGTTGGCGATGGACTCGGGATCCTATTCGGGAGCTTCTGCTTCTAGGTGGGGCAAACCGGCACCCTCCGCCTCCTAGAGCGGGTGCCCCTGCCATCGACCAGACCTGCTTCGTGGGCCCCACACCCCATGCTACGCACATCGCCATCAACAGATGAGTCCTATGACAGCAGCATTTGCAACTCAGATCTGTGCGATCCACCATCGGAAGAAGGGACCTACGATTCCGAATCCGAAAGCTGCGGCAGCAGTGATCCAATCTACGAGCGCTACCAATGCGCCGTAGTCATCTAGAGTGACGCGGAGCAGCACGCACCTAACCCGCCACCTAACCCGCAGGGTAGAAACGGCGGTAACAAAAGATGCCAGTCCCCCCACCCAACGGTGACGACACCGATTGGGTCATCCACCTCAGCGAGGAAGGATGGGCTCAAGCACGCGAAGCCGTAGAAGGCAACAAGATCCTGCCCGTGGGGGCCTCGCGGGACCTGCTGATGGCATACCACATGCTCCTGGTCGAGGAGCACAAGAAGAAGGTGAAGATGCAAGAGGTGCTTGACAAACGCAAGCAAGCAGCCTCGGAGTCCACTGCGCGGCGAACTGCGCTCTCCGCCATGGGCATTGGATCCAGCTCGCATGGCAACCATGGCAACAAGCACCGTTCTCGGACGGAGAACATGGAACCCAAGGAGCGTCGCTAGGTGACCCGGGCCCTCAACGCGTCCTTCATGGAGATGGATGCTGACGTAAATGTCATCCCAAAAACACCGCAAGCTGCGATCATGGCAGCCACCGCGTACCTCGCGTCCCATCCACCTCCGAAGGGGGACCCGAAAAGGGCCATGCACAAGTCCACGCTTACCGGACTCGGACTCGTTGGAGCCGCGCTCCACGGAGAAGCTCCTGCGGAGCCAAAGAAGAAGGCTACGGTCAAGTTCAACCATAGCCCCAGACCTTTATCCGAATATGAAGAGCACGACCTTCCTCGAAGGCACAACAGATCGCGCCATCGCATCCACGATTACGATGCTCGAAGCGAGCTCACCCAACGCAAAATCGACAAAGCGCGCTCCAAGCACGCATGCTCGTCTGAATCCGAGATGGATGAAGACGAAGGAGAACTCTGTGGAGCCCGATGCTTCAGCAGATCAGTTCGGCGGACATGGATGCTGCGGAATTTCAAGCTTCCTTCGGACACTCCGAAATTCGACGGCACACAGGACCCCAAAGCATGGCTCAGCGACCACCTGTCGTCCGTCAAGCTACACGGCGGGAACAAGGACACCGCTCTGCAATGCCTTCAGCTGCAGCTGACAGGCACAACCCAAATCTGGCTTAGCAGCCTATCGTCGGGATCCATCAGAAGCTAGGAGCAACTGGCGTACAGTTTCATCCGAAACTTCAAGGGCACCAGCAAGAGGCCAGCCTCGATGAGGAGCTGCGGGCCTGCACCCAACGAACGGGCGAATCCATTCGCTCGTACATACTGCGCTGGTCCAACACCAAGAATTCCGTGGCGCACATATCTGAGGAGAGAGATATCGATGCCTTCAAGGACGGCGTCAAACGCCAGGACTTCAAGGAAGAACTTGGGCGTGTCAAGACCAAGACACTTGACCACCTCATGGACATTGCCAACAGGTGGGCCAACGGCGAGGACTCCGTCCACCGAGAGCACTCGAAAGAGGAAGATGACTACGGCCGGCAACGTGAACGCTGTAGCAAGAGAAGATCGCGCATCTACGACGATAGCGATGGACCTGACATGGTCGCGGCTGGCTACGCTGACCGCCCCAGCGATGGCAACCGCAGCAGCGGCGGATACCGCAGAAGCAACTTCCGCGATGGAGGACGCCCAACGCAGTCATGGCAGCGTCGTGGTCGCGACGATAGACCTTCAGCAAACGAAAAATTGTCGGGTCCATGCACCATCCACTTCTACATTGACAATCAGGATGGTAAGAAGAAAGCAAGTCACATGCTCAAGGACTGCCGCAAGTTCCAGAAACTCAGCGAGAGCATGGCCCAGATGAGGCAGCAAGACCCGAACCCTGGATACGGGAATGCACACGCACCAGGTGAGATCGCACATGGAGCTCCTCCACCACCACCTGCGGGACCTTTGAACCACCCAATCACACCGGCGCAAAATAACGGTGGGCACGGGTACCCCGCGCCAAAAGGATCACTGATGATCCAAAAAGGGCGCCCAACAAACAGGGTGTAGAAGAAAATCACCCGTCAGATCAATATGGCCGTGACAGCCCCACCCGCCATCCCTAAGTACCTCAGCGGATCGGAATCCTGCATCACATTCAGCCGTTTGGATCACCCTTGCCAGGTCCCTCGCCCAGGCCATGCTGCCCTGGTGCTTGAGGCGCAGATCGAAGGGTTCGACATGAGCCGCATCTTCATGGACGGCGGCAGCAACATCAACCTGATGTTTGCTAGCACCCTAGCAGCAATGCGGATCCCGCTGTGCAGCCTGGAACAGTCCGACACAATGTTCCACGGCATCGTCCCAGGGAAGGGCATATTCCTCCTGGGAACGATATGACTCGACGTCATCTTCGGCAAGCTGGATAACTTTCGATGCGAGCGACTCGAGTTCGAAGTGGTGGACTGGACATCACAATACCATGCCATCCTCGGGCGCGTGTCATTCGCACGATTCCTGGCAGTACCACAGTACGCGTACCTGCTACTCAAGATGCCAGGACCCAGGGGCGTCATCACGGTCCACAGGAGCTTCACCCGATCGGACCACTGCGACAGGGACTTCAACAGAATCTCCCAGTCATTCGGCATGCAGGAGGAGCTCGTAAGGCTCCGCGAGGTGACGGACAACGGGGCACCCCCAGTCGCAAGACAGAACACACCAGACATGTCTTTCGACTCCACCGTCAACATAAAGAAGGTGCAAGTCCACCCGACGGATGCCTCCAAGACGGCGCTGATCGCCAACAACCTCAGCTCCCCATAGGAAAGTGCGCTCGTCGAATTCCTCCGTGAGCGTTGGGAAATCTTCGCCTGGTGTCCTGGGTACATGCCAGGAGTTCCTAGGGAATTTGCCGAGCATGCACTCAACGTCTTTCTGACGACTGTCTGAACCACGGGCCAAAGCAATCGGAGTCGAAGTCAATAGACTACTCGACACAAACTTCATCAGGGAGATCAAGGAGAGCGAGTGGCTCGCTAACACCGTGATGGTCCCCAAAAAGGACATGGAAATCCTGCGGATGTGCGTGGACTTCACATCACTGAACAAGCACTGCCCGAAGGATCACTTCCCTCTCCCTCGGATCGATCAGATCATTGATTCGACTGCAGGGTGCGAGAAGCTCTCCTTCCTTGACGCCTACCTAGGCTACAACCAGATTCGACTAAAGGTCGAGGATCAGGAAAAAACGACGTTCATCACGGTGTTCAGAGTGTTCTGCTACAACACAATGCCTTTCGGGCTGAAGAACGCAGGTGCCACGTACCAGCGGTGCATGCAGGAATTCCTGAAGGACCAGATCGGCCGCAATATCCAAGTCTATGTCGACGACATAGTCATCAAAACAAGGGAGGCAAAGACGCTCATCGACGATCTCCGCGAGACGTTCGGTAATCTTGATCGCTACAAGATCAAGCTAAACCCAGAAAAGTGCGCCTTCGGCATCCCATCTGGCAGCTGCTCGGCTACTTCATCTCCCAGCGAGGGATCGAGGTGAACCCGAAGAAAATCCGGGCCATAATGGTGATGGAAAAGCCGAAGAACCTCAAGGGCGTCCAGCAGCTTACCGGGCGAATCGCGACATTGAGCAGATTCATTAGCCGCATGGGCGAAAAAGCTCTGTCATTCTATCAGCTTCTACGCAAGGCAGACAAATTCGAGTGGACGCCTGAAGCGGACGACGCATTCGAAGATCTATAGCGACTGCTCTCTACCTCGCCTGTCTTGGTCACGCAAAAGGAGCGCGAGCCTTTACTGCTATACATAGCAGCCATACACCAGGTGGTAAGCACCGTACTGGTGGTCGAGCAACCCGAAGAAGGCAAGACCCATGGGGTCCAACACCCAATATACTAACTCAGCGATGTATTAACGCCGACAAAGCAGAGGTACCCTCACTACCAGAAACTCGCCTACAACATGTTCATGACGGCTCATCGGCTAAGCCAATACTTCTAGGAGCACCAGGTGATGGTCGTTAACGAAGCACCCCGAACAGCATCCTGAACAATCCGGAGGCCATAGGACGCATGGCCCTGTGGGGCATCGAGCTATCACCTCTAGACATCGTCTACGAGAAGCGCCAAACGATCAAGTCTCAGGTCCTCCCAGACTTCCTTGTACACTGGATGGAACTACAGCTGCCAGATACCCCGAACATGACACAGTCATGGACAATGCACTTCGACGGCTCCAAGCGCGAAGCAGGAGCAGGAGCCGGGGTCATACTGACCTCCCCGCAGGGCGATAAGATGAAGTACGTCCTCTAGGTGAAATTTCGAGCTTCCAACAACGAAGCCGAATACAAGGCCCTCATCCACGACATGAGGATGGCCAAGATCTGCGGCGCGACGCGCCTGGTCATCTACGGTGACTCCAACCTCGTCGTTCAGCAGACGATGAACGAGTGCGACGCACACGCCGCCAACATGATTGCGTACCGTGCACTGTACAACACACTCCAAGGAGACTTCGCCGGCTGCGAGCTTCGACATGTTGGAAGAGAAAGCAATGAAGAAGCCGACAGACTCGCCAACATCGGCTCCACCTGCGCACGGGTGCCACCAGGTGTGTTCCTCGAATAGATCTGCGTGCCATCCATCAAAAGGAAATTCCCCAAGGGATCAACCGAAGAGGCAGAGCACTCGGGGGCTGCGCTACCCGAAGGACAGGAAGGACCTGAAAATCTTGACACGGAGGTCGCAGTGGTCAACCTAATGCAGGTCATGGAAGTCGAAGAAACTTGGACACGGCCATACCTCAGGTACCTGATAGACGGAGAACTGCATGATAGCCCGACAGATGCCCAACGCATATCTCGCCGGCCCAAGGCCTTCACCATCATTAATGGTGAGCTGTACAAGCGCAGCATTTCGGGTGTACTGCAAAGGTGCATCACCATCGGTGATGGCAAAACTATCCTCCAAGATATCCACAAGGGCATCTACGACCATCATGCGGGCAGCCGCTCCCTTGTCGCCAAAGCTCTACGAGCTGGATTCTACTGGCCAACGGCCATGAACGACGCCAAGGACATTGTCCGAAGATGCAACGGGTGCCAAAGGTTCGCAGATAAACCACATGCACCCGGATCAGAACTCAGGACCATACCTTTAGCCTGGCCCTTCGCCCAATGAGCCTCGACATGATCGGCAAACTGCCAAGGTCCTCGAAAGGAGGTCATGTCTACCTCCTGGTCACAGTCGACAAATTCACCAAGTGGATTGAGGCCATGCCCGTCACTAACCAAAAAGGCAAAATGCCCGTCAAGTTCTTCGAAGCCATTTTATACAGGTTCGGCGTGCCACACAGCATCATCACTGACAATGGTTCGAACTTCATCTCCAAAGAATTCCAGGACTTCTGCGAAGACCTATGAATCAACATCACATACGCCTCTGTGGCGCACCCGCAAACGAACGGGCGGGTCGAAAAGGACAACGGCCTCGTCGGTGCTGACATCAAGAAGTGCCTAATGAGCCCACTCGAGTGAATCGCAGGAGCCTGGACACAAGAGCTACCCTCGGTCCTGTGGATACTGCGCACAACGCCAAATAGCTCAACTGGCTACACGCCTTCTTCATGGTGCACGGAGCCGAAGCCGTGCTACTAGTAGAGGTACGCCACAACGCCCCACGGTTCATCGCTTACAGCGAAGCCGAATCGATGGCCGCACTCGAAGACGCCATCGACACACTCGACGAGGCACGTGATATAGCAGCGGCTCGATCAGCGGTGTACCAACAGAGCCTCCGCAACTACCACAGCCGACGGCTGTGCCCAAGGTCCTTCGTTGAAGGAGACCTAGTTTTGCGACTCAAGCAAGAGCGACCGAAGAAATTCGAGTCACCATGGGAATGACCCTACATCGTCACTGAAGTCATCCCAGGTGGCGCCTATCGCCTCAAGCACGTGGAGTCTAGAGTCGCATACTCCAACCCGTGGAACGTCGCACAATTGCGACACTTCTACCCCCTAGCTGCCCCGCTCCTTTTACTTTCAATAACGCTATTCAGCCAAGGCTACTCAGCCGAACAATGTACCTCCTCCTTACGATATGAATAAAGCTAAGTGTCTCGCCCCAAAATTTTCACCTATTATCTGCACTTTACTCCATGTTACAACACACTCGGGGGGATCCCCCCACCTCACGACTTCGTTGACTGAGGATAACGCGTGTACACCTGAGTAGCTGACCACGTCAGGCTAACGGAAAGGGCACGTATACAAACAAAGCACCACCTGCTAAAAAACAATAAACCTTTAAAATAAAGGGCACAACACGCCCAATCGAATAAATACAAATTTTACATCTATCTTTTTACAGGTCCTACCTATTCTGAAGAATAACCTGCGCACGCTGCTCAAACAGATCTACAATTTGTCCGGCATGCTGCCTTACAGCCGCATAATGTGGACGCATATCCTACTCGCCACCATCCGGCTGAAGAAGCGGCCTAGCCGCTACAACAAGTAGATCTACATCAGGACGATGTAACCGCACAAGGGAAAGCGCGGCCTTCATCCCCACGATAAGATGATGCCGCACCAATTCCCTGACACGATGCACATTTCGAAACTTTGCCAGCAGGCCCCAGAGAGTCGACGACACCTCATCCAGCGGAAACATCACGTGCAGAACTGATGCCAATGAAGCCTTCCCCTGACGAAGCACCCGCGACACCTGGTGAACGCGATCCTGCATAGTCGCAAGGACCAAGGCACAATCGCGGTCCATCCAGAAAAACCGCCGGCCTCCATGTCCTGCTGGGTCAGGCAGTTGATCCGAACAACAACACGCTCCTTTTCCTCCTTTGGAGCAAGGTTAGCACCTCCAATACTTGCAAAAGTAAGGTGAAAGGCCAATAGGCGCATCCGAAACAATGAGCAGCAGCTCGAAAAACTCACACTGAAGCTGTTCGGACAAATGACGCAACTCCCCCATAAAATACTCCTCTCTGGCAGCGCCCCGCTCTACCTTCCATTTCCAAACATCGGCGTGGCCACGTACTCCAAGCAATTCTTTCTTGAGACTATGGATGCGGTCTCGAAGAAAAACAAGCTACGACGCACCATCCAAGGATGGCCGCAGCTGTGGCGCAGACGACATGTCAACGGGATCATCACCCGAAGGCCCCTAGGGGAAAGGAAGACAAGGATATGAATAAAAAGACAAATGTACACATAACTCGGAGATTCATTATACGCAGCAAAAAGCCACTACGTGGCACAAGGACTATTCATAGACATAATTACAACAAAAGAAACAAAAGCTATGCTACAACTACAGGGCCTAAGAAGCTGCATCCTGAGTAGCCTCGGAGCCGGACTGCCTGCTCTTGGCCTCTCCCTGCTGCCTCAACGCGTACTCATCCAGCAAGTCAATCAACTTAGGCCCATAACGTTTACAGCGGGAAGCGTAGAGGGCGAAGGCTACCTCGGATCTGTCAGTAGCCATCGACATCTGGGGGGTGACCTGATGAAGATCCAGCTCCGCTCCAGACGCCAGGGCCATCACCAGCCCGACGGACGCACCAATGCCTTTCTGCTTGCGCTTGTACGCCACAGGTGCTTCGGCTGACAGCGCATCCACCAAGGCATCGACATCCTCGAGGGCGACACCCTTGGGGACGAGCTACTTATAGAAGCGCCTGAGAACTTCCTTGGCCTTGGCAAGCAAGCCGACCACGGTACTGCAGCGGTCTTCGACCGCCACAGTGGCATCATCTAGAGCACTTCCGTGCTCCAGAGCACCGCGGTCAAACTCGATGCCCGTGGCATCTAAAGAAACAAAGGAAGCAAGGTGAATAAAAGCACAGCAAGAAAAGACAAGGAAGCCGAAAAGGGAAAGACGAAACCACTCACCCGAAATAGCCTTGGCAGCCGCCATCAGCTTGCCGGCTACCTCCTTCTCACGCGAGGCCGTAGTGGTGGCGAGTTGCTCCTCGCGGTCTGTCGCCTCCTGCTGCAGGCACTCCTTGGTCGCAGCTGCGTTGGCTAGCTCCTGCTCGAGGCACTCCTTCGCACCTACGGCGTCCTCGGCCTTCTTCTACGCTCGCCCAAGGCTCTTTTTGAGAGCATCAAGCTCGCGGAGGGTGGTATTGTTGTCCTCTGCAATCAGCAGAACAGTTATCAGATCACGAAAAAAGAAATAGGAAAAGAAGCAAAAAAGATCAACTCATGAACGTACCTTGAAGCTGCTTGAAGCTGGCCTCCAGCACCAGGTGCTGCTGCACCAGCTGGTTGGCGCCGTGCACAAAAGGCTGCAAAAGGCACTACTCTTCAAAAGAAAGGCTCGGGGGCTATGCCCAAAGAATGAGCAAAACAAGTTATACATACGAAAAACGCTCGGGGGCTCCCCCCGAGACTCAAATAAAAATGATCAGGAGATCATCCTACAGATGCTAGGGGGCTCCCCCTGAGACAAGAAGCAAAAACAAAAGTGATCATCAGATCACCCGAATACGCCCGGGGGATCCTCCCATGGCAAGAACGAACAAACTTACGTGATCAGACGACGACTCCGAAGGTCCAACCGAAGTATTCTGGGGGACAACCACCCGAGCCTACTGTGGAGAAAGGTTCGGAGCAACGCCCATAGAGGTGGCCACCGTCTGAGGAGGAGTAGGAACACCCTTCGACTCCCCCACCATCTCCCGAGCGCCATCGCTGAAGGAGCCATCGATGGAGTGGCTACAAAAGAAAAAGTCAGCCAAGTACAAAGGAAATAGACAAGAGATAGCAAAAAGCAAATGAAGAAAACTTACGAGTCGAGATCTCTCAAGTCGAATATAGGCGGCATCCTCCTGCCCTTCTTCTCCTCTTTCTTCTCTTCCTTCTTCTCTTCCTTCTTCCGCTTCGCCGGCGGGTGCGGTGCCACAGCCTGCATAGGCACGGCCAGAATAGGAGAGGAAGATCCCCCATGTCTCCCACGGTGATGCTCAAGGCACGGCGGGTTCCTAGGCGTCGGCAGAGTCGAAGCATCCGACGATTCGCTCGAACTCCACGCCCGCTTTCGAGTGCGCTCCTCGCTCGACTCGATGGCTTCTTCGGCCGGTGACCGTGCCGACAGAAGTTCAGACATGGAGTCCACTACCTCATTGTCCGGTGCATCCGAGAACAATTCGGGCAGTGGAGGCGACATGCCTGGCACCTTGAATTCCTGTGCAAGAAAGAAACAATTTTTCAGCACAAAAAAGTACAAGGAAAATGCAGTCGAAAATAGTGCTACGCGTACGTCCCAGATCTACACCTGTGGAATCGGACAAGAAGCAGAGAAAGGAGAAGTCAGTGACTTCCCCGGGATATCCTCTCCAGCCTTGTATTTCAGCAGCGGGCGAAGGATCCCGTCAAGATCCCCTTGGAGAACTCCTCAGCCGAAACCCTAGTTGGATTGCAGCGATCAGAATAAAGGAACATCGGGTGCGCCCTAGCCTGGAGCGGCTACACCCGATGTTTGATAAAGGTATGGATGATATCCACACCATTCACCTCCTTATCCGGAAACAGCTGAAGATCCTCCACTCGACGATAGAGCCCCTCTATCTCCTCCACCTCGCCATCCAAGATCTGGTTCTTCTAGGACCTCTTCGGCTCGATTTTCTGGGAGGGGTCAAAAGGAGCAAGGCCAAATTCCTGTCCGGCCACTGTGGAGTCGCAGATGTATAACCATCGCTTCCGCTAGTACTAGATAGATTCAGACATAGAAAAGGAGAAGAAAAGACGGTTGGATTTGAGGGAATTGATGCATCCCCCAATGGGATAAACACCATCGGAGCCAGATTGCCTCTTCACGGAATAGAGTTTCCGGAAGAGGCCAAAGTGTGGCTTGATACCAAGCCACCACTCGCAGAATGTGATGAAACAGGCGACATGAAGAAGAGAGTTTGGCGAAAGATGATGAAGCTGGATGCCATAAAGAAAAAGAAATCCACGGAGAAAATCGTGGATTGGGAAGGGAAGGCACCGAAGGACAAAGGCGATGAACATAACCCGAAACCCAGCGGGAGGACGGGGAATTACCTCGTCGCCGGGAAGTTTGATGGCCTCCCTATCCTGCGGTATTAGGCCTCGCCCACGGAGCTTGCGGAGGTCACCCTCACGCGTCTCCAATCGCCGCTAGCCACCGTCGATGACGCGGGTGGCGGCGGAACCCTTCTTGCCACCGACGGCAGCACTAGTACCACCTACGGTAGAGGCCTTCTTGGACTTCCCCATTGCAGTGCGGCGGCGACAACAATGAGAACAAAGAAACAAGGAAGGAAAGGCTCGGGGAAATTCCAGCGCGCAGTGAGAAAAGCTCAAAGAAGATGGGAGCAGTGAAACAGGAATGGCTGCGGTGAAAACAAACTAACTTTCCCCAATGATTATAAGGACGAGGACGATGCACGACGACCGTCCATCGGAAATACCTAGAGCCAACATCAAGATCTGGTCGTCCACGTGTCAGCACAGCAGCGAACCATTATGCATGGAAATCGAGGCGACACCGTAATTATCTCCACGCCGCGCGTGAACGGTAACCCCAAGGTCAGAAGGTGGGACCCATGTTCATCCATTCACGTCATCTCTGGTGCCGCAGACGCTTGAGGTCACCAATCGTCAGCACTGACGTCATCAAAAGCTATACTAGCAACGGTTACAATTCTTTGGCTACGCAGCTAAGAGTACTCACTCGAATCTACGATTCGATTAACTACTCGGGGGCTACTCCTATCAGGAGCACTGGCCACACACCCAAAAAATAATCAAAACACTATACCATGAAAATACTCTTCGAGTCCTACGTCGAGTCTGTGACACCACTACGGACTTGGGGGCTACTCCCATAGGGAGGATGGATTCAAGCATCTGAAAAATTTGTGTCCTACAGACCTGAAGACAAACAACGGCTGAATTAAAGTCTCTGCTCGAGTCTACGACTCGAACAAACACTCGGGGGCTACTCCCATAGGGAGCGCTGGTTGCGCACCCTATTAATTTTTTGACTGCGATCCTTCGGATGAGCATGCAAAACTTTTCGGCAACTCTGCCCCAATTAACGCTAAGTGAATGGCATCCTCCTTGGCCACCCGAAACACCTCCATGGTGTAAAACATTCGGATGCTGTGTTTGCAACACAAAGATAAGACCTACAGATACCATCTGATGGCCTGGTAACGCACACGACTGCGCTCTACTAGTCAAAATCCGTGTCAACAGGCGCGATGAAAAATCTCGACGGACGCGTTGGGTACATCATTTCAAATTCACTGGAATTCCACTCCTGTAAGTCCTCTGTGACCTGAGTCGAATTACACCAGCATATGTTCCGGGTTCGAGTCGAGGAACTCGAATCTGAAGAAGATCGTGTTGTTTTGTCCTAAGACAGTTAACTGACCCTAATCCGTCGGGAGAGTCGGGCACACGCATCAACAATCCCTACACACTCAAATTATTCTCTAAACGAGCAGAGATAGCTGCACCCGAAAGATTGAAGAGTGCTCAGCCGAATCTACGATTCGACTTAACACTCGGGGGCTACTGACATGGTTATAAACACGACCTTAGCATACCTAGTCCAGTCCAAGGAAGGCCCACGAAAAATATGCGCCAGCCCATGAATACTTTCGGGTGGCCAGGGCCCATAACACCTTCGGATCCTTGGAAAGCAAGACTAGAGTAGATAGAAAATTCAAAGGGGTCAACCCTAAAACCTGTAACCGGCTCAATCTAGGCCTAGGACCTTCCTATCTCTCTATAAAGTCCAGGAGGGCACGACGAGGAGGCTCTCTTACAATCTTTCACACACCACCGCATACACACCTCCACGCCAGATTGCATCTGCGCACCCCTGTAACTTTCGGTTCCACCGTAATCAAGAGCAGACAAGCAGGAGTAGGGTTTTCCCTCTAGGGGCTTGAACCTGGGTAAACCTTGTGTCCCCGTGTTTCTTGTTTGCTAACCGTTCCGTGATCTCCAGCAACCCTATCTTCTCCAAAACCCAAGCTCATAACAATGGGCATTGACGAGATTAAACCTCGTCACACGGTCTTTAAGACAATATAAGATCCAGTATCTAAAATCAGCATCATTGGTCTCGTAAGGACTAATGTTTAAAGAAGCAAGATGCTATTATGCATAAGTAATGTAATGCACTTTATAAACGCGAATCCCGGGGATAATGTTGATCTAGGACTTGGAAACTGGAAATGGTTCCTGCAGAATGTGTTGTACTTTTAGATAACCTTCACACTTGTGCTTCTTATTAAGGCTTGTGAGTGCGTGTGAAACAACATGTAATTACAATATCATAAAGAAATAAGATACACACAAATGTGAAATGCTACTCAAGATTTCTTATATAAGAGTTGTTGTTTGAAGTGGCAAAAAGAATAACATTTGAAGAAAAGATTTATTTTCTAAGGTCTAAACAATCTTTGTGGTTAATCAGAGGTGGTCGATGTTGTTTGTGCTTGCTTGAATAGTTTGGATTTCAGATGCTTTATAACTTATTTATAACAGACCAAAGTTAACTATAAAACACATAACAATATCTTTAGCATAATATTTAAAGTCTTGTAGACTAAAGTTAAATTTAAATAAAACATAGATGGACTTAGGGTGTAATGCTTATGATATTTGTATCTTGTTCACTTTATATTGTTTCCTTAAAGTTACTTAAGAATTGCAGTACTTTTATTTGAGTAGTGGTTTCTTAACATTATAACGGAATAGAATCATTTATCTTTTTATAGATAAGTTGTTATAGTTTGTAAACAAGGAAGTAATATTACTTAACTACTTATGGATTTACTATAGTGTGGTGATATGTTTAGTTTATAAACTTGTAGTTTAAGTAATGGAAAATATTTTATTTAGTAACAATTTATTCTTGAAGATTTTATATTGGATAAGAATCCTTTTAGAAAATAATCTACACTTATGGTTGAATGATAATTCAATAAAATTGCATTTAAAATGTGTTAAACCATTTTGACTTCATATTATTAATATTTAAGACTAATACTATTTATTAGACTCAATTGGCTTATTTTAGAAATTTTAGCAGATTTTATTTACCCTTATATGAATTATCAAGTAAGGAAATAGGTTTAAATTAAAGTTATTAAAGTGTTTAAATTTTTATTTACCTCAAAAATGGAATGTTATATTTTTAACATGTAAGTATAACTTTTGTGATCAATTTGGTATATTACATTTATTTTTATGATATATAAATAATAAGATATGATTTTTATAAGACTTATTACTATATAAATAATTAATAAATAATAAATATTTAATTAAGTGAACTATTAATGCATGATTATAGTTTTAAATTATAGTTCTTATTTTTCTAAGATTTTTGGCATTTAATTTATATTTTTAACATTTACTAATCTTAAAATATGATTTTTTAAAGTTTTATTGCTTATAAAATATTTATTAAATAATAGTTATTTAAATTGTTAACATAATAATGTTTGATAATAGTTTAATGTTATAGATTTTATTTATATGAAAATTTGCATATATTACACATATTTTTCTGAATTATAAAACATAAGATTTAGAATTTATAAAATTTAATCCTTTTCTAAATTTATTAAATATTTTTATTAGGTTAAAATGACATCAGCAAACGAAACCCTAATTAATAAACTTTTGGTACCAACCTAGTCCTACCCACATAGACACTGACTGGTGGGGTCTCCACAACGTGAGCACTCCACATCAGCAACACGAGACACGGCAGAGTTTGACTAGGCTTGACCACATGCGGTGACATCACCGTGGCGTTGCGATGAAGTCACCCCGCCGGAGTTCATCTCAGATCGATTGGGAAAGCACAGACACGTGAGGATGGTCGTGTTCAAACAAGGAACTCTAGGCGAACCTATTGGGGGCGGTGCCGCTAGTTTTTGGTCGCCGGAGCATGGTGCATGATGGTGGCCGACGGCGGTGGTGGCAGATGCTCGTCGGGGAAACAAACTGGGGCGAGAACGAGAAAATTAAACGGTGCCCGAGCATCACAAGCTCACCGGGATTGCTTTAAAGTGGTTGATGATGAAAGGCGTGGTCGGAGGTGAGTTATTCGACAGGATTTCCAACGAACCACGGCGCAGGGGAACGGCAAAATTCGATCGTCTCCGAGCTCCCCATGATGTTGCGTTCTTCACAGATGATCTACGCATGCTAGAGCTTCTCGTCGACCACTCCATGGCCTCCGGGGTGAACTTTACTAACGACGGTGGTGGCAAGGGTTTCGGTTTAGAAGAGGAAGACGAGATAGAGAGAGCTTCAGGAGGGGAAAATAAGGATGAGAATGAGCAAGGACGTCGTCGTGGCCTCCTTATCCTCTCCCGGTGATGACGGCGTGCATCTTGACGCAAGAACGGCGGCGGACGGCCACGGCATCGCCACCGAGCTGCTTCCATCTGGAGGAAGACGACGACGTGATATTTTTGCTGATACCCCGTGGCATGTATCAAGATTCAACCTGTAGTCCTTGGCTGTATCCCACCTGTCAGTCATAGAGTGAGACAAGCCGGGCTGGTTCTTGGGCCGAAGTGGGCTGCTACGGGCTGCGCGTGAGTAGCAGATAAAGAGAAGGAAAAGATGGGCTGCGGCCAGAAGCTGTTTTTGCTTGTTCTTCTTTTCTGTTTTTTTAATATTCTGTTTTGTATTTTACTTTCAGATTTGTATATTACTTATTTGTTTGAATATTTCCCAAAGAATTTTATCTGCTAGCTAATTGTAGAAATCTTAAAATGTATTCAGTATCATTTGTGAACCTTTATTGTGTAATGTTATCATTTCTTTATTTTGTTTTTATAGATCTTATAATATTTGGTAAGGGACTTTGTTATTCATTTCTTTCCATAATAAACCATGCATTATTAAATGATCTTTCCTTTTTTATTTATAAAACTTAGTTTTAGTTAATTTATAGTTTGGAGGGAAATATATACATGGTGATCCTTTTCTTATTATATGATACATAAAGTTCTAGGGAAATAATATGATTAATATTATTCTCATGAATTTAGGAAATAACAATGTATATATTTTATTATTACTAACACAGGAGTTAGGGTTTGAATTGTAAATACTTACCCTAGGGTTTAGGGTTCTTAATACACTTATATTCTTTGGTTGATGTGCATAAATATTAATGACTAAACATATTATCTTTATGTTTGTGATCTTTAATGATATCACCCTTTAAAATAGTAAGTTATTCTCTGGAATGAATTATGAGAGAGAATAGATAAATATAACCCCTAAGCACATATGGTTATGATAATTGGAAATGACAAAGATGTGCTTAAGTGATTTGCTATAAGAAAATATTCCTATAAAACATTGTGAAACTATGATGATAGATTAATCAGATGAGATGGATTTTATGTTTGGTTAAAGATTTAGGGTTTAGTGTTTACCAAGAATTCCTCTCTTCCATAATTCACAATCCTGGACTTCTAATTAAGGAATTCCTTTCCTAGATATATTACTTCTTCATATCCATCATCATGTGTTAACATGATGAGCTTTACTTCACAAGAATATTCTTTATTCTTCTAAATCCATTTATAAATCCAATGAGCTTGACACTAAAGCTTTTCATAATCTTATCATATCCATACTTGGTTATATCAGCCACTGTACTGCTGATAACCTCCAATCCAACAAGTGGTTACTTCTAACTACATTCATACTCTTCCTTAATCATCCACCACTAATATTACTCATGTAGCTGTATATATCAAACTTTACTTCACCTTAAGTGTTAGTATTTCCCAAGAGGAAACTACTACTTCTATAATCCAATGTTGCTCTAGAATCATCTTAATCATACTATCTTTTCTCTACTTAACTCCAGTAACTAATACTCCAACCTCACATTATATTAATGTGACCTGTCATGGATAACCTAGAATAACATATCTATACTAGGTTCAATCATGTTCTATCCACCAATGTCAATTATACATGATATAAGCATTCAATCTTGGTGACTAAAGCATGATCATTATAATCCTTTGATCATTTATGGTTTAGGTTTCCAGTTGGCTAATCAAGGATTTTATCCATACAACATTACAATTGTATTATAGTTATCTTCTTAGTATCTCTATCTAACTATGAGATATTACTCATTGACTATACCTACTGGATCCAAATGGATTACTCCTTGGTAACTATCGTCAGAATTGATCCTTATAATCCTCTTTGCTACCACATATAATTATGTCTTCTAAATAACTCCTCTACCCATTTAGGAGTGAGTTAACTCCATCAATTGTCATAATGATTTCATTCTCTTCAAACTCTTCCATCCTATAGATGATATCTAAGACTAGCATTATCATCTACCTCTTCTTACTTCATTCTCTAAAGGACTTGGAGTGATTGTTATGATAAGGACAAGAGCTAACAGATCAAGAATTGGTGAATCAATAGTTGATTACTCAACATTGATGAACAACAGATATTAGAATAAGATTCAATAGAGATAATAAGGATTGATATGGGAAGAAAGATATGTGGTGAATGTTCTTGAATTTCTTTCCTTCCTACTCCATATAACTTAAAGAGTTATGATTAAGTATTACCATGATCCACATGGTAGAATTGGATAAGAATAAAATAATTCAAGGGTTAGTTATTACACTCTTGTTACTTGGGTTATATTCTTAACTTGGTATTCATGGGTTTTTGTAATGAATACTATGATATGATCACCTAAGGATCAAATACAAATCATTAAGCAATTTATTAGGGTTTAATTTTATTACATTTGATCTACCCTTAGATCAAATCATGTTTACCCAAAAATAAGGTTTTAGAAAAGGTCATATTGAAACTTACCGCAGTCAACTTGATGATCTACTTCAATTCCATCAAGTTGAGGGAAGCTTCAATCACTTTGCCACGTTTTTATTTGAAAGCACGAAAATTATTCGGATTTTCTATGAATGAATGCAATGCACACATCTGGGTTCAACTTATTTATAAGCTCTAATGCTGGGATGTTACAGAATACAACGGGAGCAAGCCAGATTTGTCATGTGGAAGCTAAGGTTTGATCTTGACGAGCCTAGCATGTACAGACATGGTCTCAGAACACGGAATACCGAAAGGTAAAGCATGAGGCATATAGATGATATGATGAACATGATGATTGTTCGCCTTTGAAACTACATCATGTCACGTGATGACTGGACTTGGTATAGTGGATTTGGTTCATGTAATCACTAAAACAATGTGAGGGATATTGTTTTGAGTGGGAGTTCAACAACAATATGATTTAAAGTTGAACACTATTTATCATAAATTGAATCAAAGTGAATTTGCATAGTTGTTGTAGTCATTGGCATCTGTTTACCACCTTGCGCTTAGTTATAATTGAGATAATAGAACTATAGAATTCTGGTTAGTTACTTTACAAACTGGTATCGTATTGTTTTGAAGTGTTAATCTAAAGTTTAAAAGTCCTATTGCAAACTTTTAGTAAGTTCCGGTTACTCCGTGAAGTTTAATAATTGGTATTAAATTAAGAGTAACAATTCCAGTGTTAGTATATAAGTATCATGTTCATCTCCATGATTCTTGATATTCAAAAGACTGTTTTAATATCAAGGTTATCTAGGAACATCATATGTGGAAGATATTGCGATATCTGAAATGATGTTTTGATTATAACATGATAGCGTATAATACGGCAAAGTTTATGTTCTCATATTTGATGGGAATTTTCAAAAGGTTGGAGACGCTAGTCGTCCTAATCCTCCAAAAGGTTTTGGAGAGAAAAATTATACTCGCAATTCACTGTTATAAGCTAAAGTAGCTTGATCATGAATAGTTCCATGATAAGGATGAATATTTGATGTAGGTAAAATGTTTACTACACTAAATGATTACTAAAGAATGGAATTTGAAAGAACACCAAATATTTGATGACGGTGATTTACTTCAAAGTGCAAGTCCAAAGACATTGGTATTTAACTATACATGTTTCGGACTATGTGTCATGTGTATGGCTCCACTATTGATGTTGATAGATTCTTTCAAACAGAAAAGGAAATACTGAAAGAGAATCTCACAAATATATGGCAGAAAATAAAAGACTAGAATTGTTCAGCTTAGGTATAAAGAGGATATACATGTTATGGCTATATTCTTTGCTTATTAAACAATGTGGTTCTTAAGTATTGGATACTGAATTTGTTGGTGTGAATCATCATACAAAACAACACAATACATGAACTACACTGGCCTAAGTAACTAGCAAAAGAATATGTGATGATGTTCATCGAGAACAAATAAAGGGTTGTTGTGTTGCTCGTTAACATAAAAGCTTGCCTTCAAGATTTGTTTTATCGGGTATTATGAGAACAAAAGGGTTGTTCAAATAATTGCCGTAATCCATACAAGATGGATGATTCACAAATCTCGTTGGATAAATCACATCCATAAAACTATTGCTAAAAATGTCGAAACACAATTGATAAGAAAGATCACTTAGGAAGTGACATCACCGTTTAAATTATATTGGAAAGAAAACTTGAAGAAACTCCACGTGGATGGAATTTTGGAGTCTTTTGATTTTTTATCAAATGACGCTTGTAAAACTTTCATAAAGATAATTAGAACTCTATTCATAGGCCAAAGGGAACGATGACTAGCTTATTGGAACTTGTACATATTTTTTTATGAAGTCCATTATGTGTAGTCAAGTGCGATGGATTTCAACTTCATATGCTTTCTCCAAAAAAATTGAGTGAATATATGAATATTTACTTAATAAGGATGAAGTGTGAAACATTTGAAAATTTCAAAGACTTTCAAGATGAAGTGCAAAATCAATGTAACAAGAAAATAAAGAATTTATGATAGAATCATATAGGAAGATATTTGAGTTACAAGTTTAGCATAACACCTTAGATTTGAGGAATCGTTCCATGGATTTGCGTTTCCCGAAACACCATATGACTATGGAATAATCGATATATGAAATGAAACCTTGTTTGACATGGTAAAATCAAATGTGTAATTCATAAAACAGCCATTATATTTTAAAGATTAAAAGCTTTAGAGACTATCGCTTTTCCACTAAAAAGAGCTCCATCATGATCCTTTGAAATGACACCATATAAAGTTATGGTTTGGGATAAAACCCAAGTTGTCCTTTCTTAAATATTGGTATGCTATGCATAATAGAGATGTTTACAACCAAAGTCGGATGATGTAACACTACGGTTCTGAAGAGACCGTAGCTTCTATGTGACATGCCAATCCCTGGATCGGTTCATTGTCCCACAAAAGAATAAAGATGAATAACATAGCAAAATATCCGTGTATCATAAATAACGATGATCCAGAGTAACATTATTAAAATAAAGGCTTAGCTCAAGGCTAGCTTAGCTTATTCAAGTAGCAACATAAATAAAATAACTCCTCCATTCTTCAAATTTCCCATAAGTGAACAAGTGCCGAGTGGAGTACCGTGGCCTAAATCAATCACTCAGAATCTGAATATCCTACAACATGAAACGTAGCAGCCCCGAAGGGTCAATACATGGAATGTATGGCAAGTAGAGCTATTAAAGGAGACAATAGAGCTAACATCTACATGCATATTTGGCAAGTGGTGTTGTGGCTAGCTCGTATTTGCAAACACCTTTGTCCTACTTTATTAAATGGTTTTTGATTTTCTTTGAAAAGATCCCAATTAAGTTAACCCGTCAATATTAAAGCAATTATGAAATTAGAATGAGCGAGAAACATGTCATAAACTCAATATCAAGCAACTCAGATGTCCATAACCGAGGACACGGCTAATCGATTAGTTTATACACCCTGCAGGGGTTAGTACACTTTACCCATGTGACTTGGCCAGCCCATCTCGTACCGCCACTCTCATATTGGGTGATGATAGGGATAAGTCCAAGAAGGGACCATTCGGGAAGTAGCTCCCCAAACCCGACACGCACCGGTCCAACCTACCAAAATTCTACATCTCTGGATACGTGGGTTCGAGTTACCACAACCTACTGAGTCCAACCAACCGCCCATTCCATTATTGGCACATGGTTGTACACGTAAGCTTCAAAATAAAGAAGCCAATCATTTTCTCTTGATACCTGGGTGCCTTTCCGCAATGATACCACCAAAATTTTCAATCCCATCACACCCAAGAGATTCATTGATTAAATTGTTTTTAGTTTTCGCAAACCAACACATTTAGAAATAACCTTCAGTGATGTACCCCAGCCCTCGTTCATCATAGCATGGCTAAGCACATCTACCAACGGTGGCTCATCTACAGGAAAGCCCTACCACACAATAGGACATAGCATAGCGATAGTAATATCCTACACATGCATCTACAAAATACACGACAATGCATTGAAAATAGTAGGACAATATCATGAACAAGGTAGCATCTACTTGCCTTGGTTGTAGTGGTCGAACGGACAAGCCTCACACGAGCAAGCGTTGCACTCTTCACAATCTACACGATACAATTGCAATCACATAAACAAGACAAACACAATCATATACAAACATGACAATGCAAGATGCATGCATGACAAGTTGAACAATGCTACAGTAGCTTTCTATAATCTTATTCAGTATACGTACTATATGCATGCATGGAAAACATTTTAAGTGTATTGGAAACAAAGCATGTAATTTTAAATGACCAACAATTGAGCTATAACCCAATTATTAAGCCACTACTATTGAACAGTTTTTAAAATCTTGGAAAACTATCCACTGTGTAGGCAACCTAAAATAGAACCAGTACCAACTGGAATCATTCAAAAAGGATTTATAGAACTTCCTGAGCAATTAAAATACTCCTATAAGCCTTTTTATAGATTCTGCAATTTCCAGTACTGTAAGTCTACCTTTTTAATTCACTAACAGGTTCCTCTTGTTCTACTGATTCCAGAGACATCTCATTTGCAATTTTTAGAGTTGTAGAACTTTTACTATGAATTTATTACTCTAAAAAGGACATTAAACTATTTAATTAATCATGGAAAAACCTTGCTGCAAAAGTATGAAACAATTGTACAGCAATGTTCTACGTGAAAAATTGAATACATCCATATCTTATTTATAATTTTTGGCCCAGTAGATTAATTTATACGAATTTTACTAGTTCTATCTATTTTCTGCCAAATTAAATGGAATTAAAAAAAATATCAGTCAAACCAACTGACTTTGACCACGCTGACGTGGCATGCTGACCAGTCAGTGGTCAAAATCGCTGGTCCACGGTCCATTTGGACCGTCCACCTCAGATCGAAGGGCAGGGGGCACGTGGAGGAAGGGAGCTCACCGGCGACGTCGGTTGGCGAGGGGGCGGCGTCTCCGGCGGTCACCGGCGGCGGCGGATGGTGCGACGGCGTGCGAGGCGAGGAGGCGAAGCTTGACGTGGCGGCGGCGTCAGTTGGAATGCCCGCGGGCGGCGGGAGTCTGGTGTCGGCGTCAGCTCCGGCGAGAGCAACGACGAGCAATTGCCAGCGGCGTGAGGCTCTGCAGAGGGGGAAAAACACACAGGAAGGTTCAGTGTCTGCAGGTGATGCTCCTTGCGAGATCAATCGGGGCCAGGGCATGCCGCAGCTCGCGGTTCAAGTATCCTACCAAGGTTTCCCGGCAACGATGGTGAGTGGCGGTCCGGCGTCTAGGTCTTCGAGGTTCGAGCGAGGGACAAGGTCGTGGCGGCGCTGTCTTTAATAGTGGAGCAGGGGGAAACGCAAGCGATCGAACTCGCGCGGGAGTCGGACTCGATCAAGCGGCGATGGAGCTCCGTGTCCAGCACGGACGGCGGCAGCACGCAGCTGTCATGCGGGCCCCACCTGTCGGCGACAGGGGCTGTTGCGGTGGTGCCTTGCGGGCAGCGCGCGCAGTGCGGTATCTGCCGCTCGGCGTGGCTGCTGCTGGCTGGCCCGGGTGGCTGCTGGGCTTGCGGGTCGGTTGGCTGCGCTACGCTGCTCTCTCTCTCTCTTTTGATTTTCCTTTTCCTTTTTTCTGGGCAATTCTTAACTGAATTTTGTCTGTCTGAAACTGTCTTTAGATAAGCAGAAATTCAGATTGCTATAGATTTTGCTTCGAAGCTCCGATTGAGGCGATTCAATGTGATACGGGTTCATGTCGGAACCCTCTACACACATGTGCCTTCCAAACAACTAAAATATACCATTTTAGCATATGCAAGGTAGAAACCGAGCACTCATGTGTAGGTGACAAAATGCAATTGCAAGTGAGGGGTTGCCAAAACCTTTTCAAACTGAATTTTTGCAATGATGTTCATGATGCAATGACATATATGCTATGCAGTCCCAAATCTAAAATTTGGGATGTGACAAGACTAACCCCTTAAGATGAATCTCTTCCCTGAGATTCGGTGTGGATAGCAAATAGGTGTCGGTGGTCCTCCCGGATGTCATCCTCACGCTCCCAAGTGGCTTCCTCTTTGGTGTGGTGGCTCCATTGCACCTTGCAAAACCTGATCGTCTTGGTGTAGGTAATCCTCTCCGCTGTCTCCAGTATCTTGACTGGTTTCTCCTCATATGTCAAGTCACTCTCCAGCTGAACCTCCTCTAGTGGCACCGTGTCTCTCAGTGGTGTATCCACCATCTCCGGATGGCACTTCTTCAGCTGGGACACGTGGAATACATTGTGGACGGCGGAAAGAGCCTCTGGCAACTCCAACTGATATGCAACCTCTCCCTTGCGTGCTAAGACCTGGTATGGTCCTATAAACTGAGGTGCCAGCTTACCCTTGATTTCAAATCTCTTAATTCCACGCAGTGGCGACACTCTGAGGTATGCTCTATCACCTATCTCATACACCACTTCCTTGCGCTTGGCATCAGTGTAGCTCTTCTGTCTCGATTGTGCTACCTTTAGCCTGTTCCTAATCAAAGCGACCTTCTCCTCGGCATCCTTGATCAGATCAGGTCCAAATAGCTGACGCTCTCCTACTCCATCCCATAGCAATGGTGTCCGGCATCTTTTCCCATATAGCACATCAAACAGCGACGTCTTGATGCTAGTTTGGTAGCTGTTATTGTAGAAAAACTCGGCATACGACAAATTCTCATCCCAAGTAGAGCCATGAGCCAAAGCGCAAGCTCTCAACATATCCTCCAAAATCTGATTTACCCTCTCTATTTGTCCATCTTTCTGAGGGTGGAATGCTGTGCTAAACTCCAACCTAGTTCCCAATGACTCGTGCAGCTGGCACCAAAAGTGCGATGTAAATTGGGTGCCTCTATCTGATACAATGCTCTTTGGAACTCCATGTAGGCACACAATCCTGTCCATATAAATCTTGGCCAACCTTGCACTCGTGTAGGTTGTCTTCACCGGTATAAAGTGGGCTACGTTGGTCAAATGGTCGACCACTACCCAAATAGAGTCGTATCCCGACCTGGTCCTGGGAAATCCTGTGATAAAATCCATTCCCACTCTATCCCACTTCCATTCCGGCACGGGCAACGGCTGTAGTAATCTAGTTGGCTTCTAGTGTTCCGCCTTCACTCGGCTCCATACATCACATAGGGCAATATGCTTGGCGATGTCTCCCTTCATGTTGTTCCACCAAAATCTGTCCTTTAGATCCATTACATCTTTATATTGCCCGGATGTATGGAGTATGGAGAGTCATGAGCTTGCTGTAGAATTAGCTTCCTTATCTCTGGGTCGTTGGGCACACACAAACGATCTCCATACCACAAGATTCCTTGCTCATCCTCGCGGATTTATTTTTCTCGATTCTCCTTCATCTTTTCCTTTATCTCCTCTATCTCCTTGTATCCCACTTGAGCCTTCCTGATCATGTCCTGTAGTGTTGGTTGGACTTCCATTGCTGCCAAATATCCTTCTGACACTACCTCTAGTTTAAGCTCCTTGAATTGCTTGCACAAATCCTCAGGCAATTCTCCAACAGTCAATCCATTGGCATAGACCTTCCGTCTTAGAGCATCCGCTACCACATTGGCTTTTCCTGGGTGGTATTGCAAATTCATATCATAATCCTTGATAAGATCCAACCATCTCCTTGGACTCATGTTCAGTTCCTTTTGTGTAAATATATACTTCAGGCTATTGTGGTCGGTGTACACACCGCAGTGTTTTCCCATTAGGTAGTGCCTCCATACCTTGAGAGCATGTACAACCGATGCTAATTCCAAGTCGTGCGTGGGGTAATTCCTCTCATGGTGTTTAAGTTGCCGTGAGGCATATGACACCACTATCCCATCTTGCATAAGCACACTTCCAAGTCCCTGTCGAGATGCATCACGGTACACTTGGAAATCCTTCTGAAGATCAGGTAAATACAGAACAGGTGCGGTCACTAGACGATGCTTCAGTTCCTGAAATCTAGCTTCACACACATCTGTCCACTCAAACTTCTTCTCCTTCTTCAGCAGTTCCGTCATCGGCTTAGCAATCTTGGAGAAATTCTCTATGAACCTCCTGTAATATCCAGCAAGTCCCAAAAAGCTCCAAATATCGCCCACATTCTTGGGTGCTTCCCATTCAGTAATTGCCGTCACTTTGCTTGGGTCGATAGTGACTCCTTCTCCTGACACCACGTGTCCAAGAAATCCGACAGTGTTAAGCCAGAATTCACACTTTCTGAATTTGGCATACAGTTTATGTTCCCTCAGCTTCTCCATAATCAGTCGCCAATGTCTCTCATGTTCGGCATCATCCTTGGAATATATCAGTATGTCATCGATGAACACAACCACGAACTTGTCCAAGTACTCCATAAACACCTTGTTCATCATGGTCATGAAATATGCCGGAGCATTCGTGAGTCCAAAAGACATAACCGTATACTCATATAAACCATACCTAGTGGTGAAAGAAGTTTTTGGTATGTCCTCCAAAATCTTCAATTGGAAATAGCCCGATCGTAGATCAATTTTGCTAAACACCTTTGCTCCTTCCAGTTGATCAAGCAAATCATTTATGTTCGACAGGGGGTATTTGTTCTTGATGGTCACTTCATTCAGCGAGCGATAGTCCACCACTAACCTCTTGCTACTGTCCTTCTTTTCCACAAACAGAACAGGTGCACACCATGATGACGAACTGGGCTGAATAAATCCCTTGTCCAACTGCTCCTTTAGTTGTTTCTTTAATTCCTTCAGCTCATCAACATCCATCTTGTATGGCCTCTTTGCTATAGGTCCTGTTCCCGGCATCAGATCGATGAGAAACTCCACATCCCTGTCAGGTGGCATCCCTGGCAGCTCCTCCAGAAACACGTTGGGGTACTCCTTTATTACAGGCACTGTATCCATGCTAACCCCCTTAAGAGAATTCAACTTACACCTTCCCAGTCGCACCGATGACTTGAACCTAATTCTCTTACCATCTGGGGTTTTGAGCGAAACCGCTCGCTGTGCACAATCTATGTGTCCCTCATGCATAGACATCCAATCCATGCCTAGTATTACATTTAAACCTTGTGACTCCAATATTACCAGATGTGCAATAAAGTTGTGTGCTCCAATTCTCACAGTTAAGTCGCGTCATCCCGCGCTAGCTATCATGTCCCCTCCAGGTGAGCTTACTCTAATAGACCCTTTTAGAGATTCCATAGGTAGCTTATACTTATCCACAAATGGCCTTGATATGAATGAATGCGATGCACCAGTATCAAAAAGTATAAGTGCAGGGTGAGTGTTGATTGGAAACTTACCAACCACAAGCTTAGGCTCATTTGGGATCTCCTCCACATTCATGTGGTTCACTGTGGCCTTCCGGTTGTTGCCTGGCTTCAGTCCCTTCTTCTCCGGACAGTTGTCTGCATAATGCCCTTTCTGGCCGCACTTGAAACATGTCACCTCACTCAGGTCCTTCTTCACAAAGTTGCGATCACGGTTGCGGTCATGTCCATTGTGTCCTCTAGAATGGTGAGTGTGTCCTCCCTTGTGGCTGTGGAGGTTGCTCTTGTGGCTCTCATGGCGATGTCCATCGCTTCCATGGTTGTGGCGGTCATGGCTTCCATGGCACCCATGGTTACTTCCCCCATGCTTGGAGTATCCATCATAATAAGTGTGAGACTTGTGGTGAGAGCTAGAGTGGTGATTGTTGCTCTTTCTCTTGCAGTTTTCCACCTGCTTGTGCTTCCCTTCCAAGATTCTGGCCTTGTCCATAAGCTCCTAGAAAGTGGGACAATAAACCACTAACAGCTGTACAGAAAGCTCATCATTGAGGCCATCCAGGAACCTCTCTCTCCTTTTGGCATCAGTGTCAACATCCTTAGGGGCATAACACGACATGTTGTTGAACTCCTCTATATATTCAGCCACGGTGCGGTTGGTTTGGCGCAAGCTGTGAAAATCCTTCCTCTTTAGGCTCAGAACTCCTGAAGAAACATGGTTGGTCCTGAAACCTTCCTCAAACATGGCCCAAGTTACAGTGTCCAACGGGTGGGTGATCTGAAAAGTGTCCCACCACGAAGCGGCTGGTCCTTCCAGTAGGTGAGCAGCAAACCTCACCTTTTCAGCATCTGCGCATCCAACAGTTACCAGATCCTTATTCACTGAACGCAACCAGTCGAGAGCAACCATCGGCTCATTTGCAGTAGAGAACTTCGCTGTCCTTAGCCTCAGGAACCTGGTAAGTGCATCTCCCTGGGGCTGGTTGTTCCCATTGTTGTTATTGTTGTTCTGTGCTTCCATGAACTGGGTCATCACTCGGGTTAGCTGTGCCTGAGCTGCCATAAGCTGCTCCATCTCAGTAGGTTGACGGCGGGGAGGCATCTGAGGTTCAGCACAGGTAAGCTTAGAAAGAATCGATTACGAAATTAAGACTCTACCCATGCATTATGATCAATCAACAACAAAGCAATCACAGACAATCATGAACAAGCAACACATCAGGAAATAAGCGATCAAGCGATGTTCCAGGGGTTATACTAGCAGTATATATCTACTGAAATAGTTTTAGAAGCGTTGGCAACAGTTATCAACATAAATAGGCCAACAAAGCATTAAAATAGGAATCTGCCAGAATAGTCCAGCAGTGTTCACGAATCTTTCTACCTAACTTAAACTCGTCAGGAATGTTTGCTGATTTTTGTGTATACATTACAGAGAGTTTCGAACTATACCCTATTTTTTCAGATTTTTCCCAGTTACCAATAAAATATGCAAAAATCGTATAGTACAGTAGGGTCAGCACAAAACTGCATTAGGAAAAAACTCGGATATCAACCAAAACTTGTCATAACTCATTTATAAAATTCGCACAAATAATCCTGGAACTTTAGAGTACACGTAGGAGCAATTAAACGCTTTAAACTAACAGAAATTAAGTTTTACATTGATCGAGACCTTAAGCTAACGATGTATCCTAACGAAGACTAATTGGTGGACATCTAACTACTTCATGAAGAGGTTGAAGTAGGTCCTTGCGTTCATGCGTTGGCGCTTCTGTCCACGGACCAACCATGGTGGTGGTGTATACACTTCTCCTAAATCATCACTTGAAACCTCAAATTCCACATCTTCTGGATCCTCCTCTTCTTCTTCATCCTCTGCTGCAGCAGCAACAGCCTCATCTCCTCCACCATCATCGTTTCCATCATCATCATCATCATCTTCGTCCTCATCATCATCGTTCCCACCATCATCATCATCATTGTTGCCATCATCTCCATTGTTGTCATCAGGGGGTGGATTCAACTGTGCTTGGAGAGCGGCAATCTGGGCTGCCATATCAACAATAGTTTGGTCCCTTTCCTGGACGGTCCCTTGCAGCTGCTGTATGGCTTGATTGTTTTCCTGTATGGTCCCATTTAGCTGTGCTATGGCTTGATTATTCTCCTGGATGGTCCCATTCAGTTGTGCTATGGTTGCGTCTCTGCCAATCAGTGCATGGTTCAGAACATCCACAGCTTCATGCAAGGTATCAATATCCTGTCCCTGGACCACCATACCATTGCTGGCAAAGTCAGCTATCTCCTTTACCATCATCACTTTCTCAGCTAGAGCTCCATTCTCCATCTCCATATCCTCTATGTGCCTCCGACGGGGTGGCATGTTGTTCATGTTGCCTGGGGTAACCACAACGTTACCATTCTCATCCCGCCTTCCGTAGTCACGGTAGGGTGAGTCTTCTGGCAGCAGGTGTCGAACAAGATGGCACTGGCGTGACGGGGCTTCATGCAGGGCCAAGTTTATCCCAAGCCCTAGTTGCAATATGTATTGGTGTAGACCAGATGCACAGGGTTTGGCAAGGCGATATCCCTGAAGATGAAAGTGGTGATCTCCCAGGCGTCCTCGCCATATCCATAGGTGTATAGCCTTCTTCCCTTGAACATGGGCAGTGACAATCCCAATGACTGCGAGAGTTGTGCCAACTGTCTTGCAAAGGGCCTTGGTGACTCCATCGTAGCATACTCGGTCCTGACTTCTCCCATCTATCAATTAAAAGAGGAAAGTGTGAGAATAGAATATGGTAAAGATTTACGAGAGCAAAAGGCATAAGACGAAAGACAGAGTTAATATAAGCTTTAGTAATTCAATGGCTTCCTAATCCAAACCTAGGTCACGATCCTACAGTCGACAACCTGGCTCTCATACCAACTTGTAACACTACAGTTCTGAAAAGACTGTAGCTTCTATGTGACATGCCAATCCCTAGATCAGTTCATTGGCCCACAATAGAATAAAGATGAATAACATAGCAAAATATCTGTGTATCATAAATAACGATGATCTAGAGTAATATTATTACAATAAAGGCTTAGCTCAAGGCTAGCTTAGGTTATTCAAGTAGCAACATAAATAAAATAACTCCTCCATTCTTCAAATTGCCCATAAGTGAACAAGTGCCGAGTGGAGTACCGTGGCCTAAATCAATCACTGAGAATCTGAATATCCCGCAACATGAAACGTAGCAGCTCCGAAGGGTCAATACATGGAATGTATGGCAAGTAGAGCTATTAAAGGAGACAATAGAGCTAACATATACATGCATATTTGGCAAGTGGGGCTGTGGCTAGCTCGCATTTGCAAACACCTTTGTCCTACTTTCTTAAACGGTTTTTGATTTTCTTCGAAAAGATCCCAATTAAGTTAACCCTTCAACATTAAAGCAATTATGAAATTAGAATGAGCGAGAAACATGTCATGAACTCAATATCAAGCAACTCAGATGTCCATAACCGGGGACACGACTAATCGATTAGTTTATACACCCTGCAGGGGTTAGTACACTTTACCCATGTGACTTGGCTAGCCCAGCTCGTACCACCACTCTCATATTGGGTGATGATAGGGAGAATTCCAAGAAGGGACCGTTCGGGAAGTAGCTCCCCAAACCCGATACGCACCGGTCCAACCTACCAAAATTCTACATCTCTGGATATGTGGGTTCGAGTTACCACAACCTACTAAGTCCAACCAACTGCCCATTCCATTATTGGCACATGGTTGTACATGTAAGCTACAAAATAAAGAAGCCAATCATTTTCTCTTGATACCTGGGTGCCTTTCCGCAATGATAACACCAAAATTTTCAATCCCATCACACCCAGGAGATTCATTGATTAAGTTGTTTTTAGTTTTCACAAACCAACACATTTAGAAATAACATTCAGTGATGTACCCCATCCCTCGTTCATCATAGCATGGCTAAGCACATCTACCAACGGTGGCTCATCTACAGGAAAGCCCTACCACATAATAGGACATAGCATAGCGATAGTAATATCCTACACATGCATCTACAAAATACATGACAATGCATTGAAAATAGTACGACATCATGAACAAGATAGCATCTACTTGCCTTGGCTGTAGCGGTCGAACGGCCAATCCTCACACGAGCAAGCGTTGCACTCGTCACAATCTACACGATACAATTGCAATCACATAAACAAGCCAAACACAATCATATACAAACATGAGAATGCAAGATGCATGCATGAAAAGTTGAACAATGCTACAGTATCTTTTTATAATCTTATTCAGTATACGTACTGTATGCATGCATGGAAAACATTTTAAATGCATTGGACACAAAGTATGCAATTTTAAATGACCAACAATTGAGCTATAACCCAATTATTAAGACACTGCTATTGAACAGTTTTTAAAATCTTGGAAAAATATCCACTGTGTAGGAAACCTAAAATAGAACCACTACCAACTGGAATCACTAAAAAAAGAATTATAGAATTTCCTGAGCAATTAAAATACTCCAGTAAGCCTTTTTATAGATTCTGCAATTTACAGTACTGTAAGTCTACCTTTTTAATTCACTAGCAGGTTCCTCTTGTTCTGCTGATTCTAGGGACATCTCATTTGCAATTTTTGGAGTTGTAGAACTTTTACTATGATTTTATTACTCTAAAAAGGACATTAAACTATTTAATTAATCATGGCAAAACCTTGCACTAAAAGTATGAAACAATTGTACAGCAATGTTCTATGTGAAAAACTGAATACATCCATATCTTATTTGTAATTTTTGGCCTAGTAAATTAATTTATACGAATTTTACAATTCTATCTATTTTCTGCCAAATTAAATCGAATTAAAAAAAATATCAGTCAAACCGACTGACTTTGACCACGCTGACGTGGCACGCTGACCTTTCATCGGTCAAAGTCGCCGGTCCACGGTCCATCTGGACCGTCCGCCTCAGATCGAAAGGCAGGGGGCGCGTGGAGGAAGGGAGCTCACCGACAATGTCGGTTGGCGAGGCGGCGACGTCTCCGGGCGGTCACCGGTGGCGGCGGATGGTGCGACGGCGTGCGGGGCGAGGAGGCAAAGCTTGACGTGGCGGCAGCGTCGGTTGGCATTCCTGTGGGCAGCGGTAGTGAGCGGCTGGAGTGCGGCGTTGGCGTCGGCTCCGGCGAGAGCAACGACGAGTAATTGTCAGTGGCGTGAGGCTCTACAGAGGGGGGAAACGCACGGGAAGGTTCAGTGTCCGCAGGCGATGCTACTTGCAAGATCAATCGGGGCCAGGCCATGCCGCAGCTCGCGGTTCAAGTCTCCTACCGAGGTTTCCCGGCGACGGCGGCGAGTGGCGATCCGGCGTCTAGGTCTTCGAGGTTCGCGGGAGGGACAAGGTCGTGGCGGCGCTGTCTTTTGTAGTGGAGCAGGGGAAATGCGAGCGACCAAACTCGCGCGGGAGTCGGACTCGATCAGGCGGCGATGGAGCTCCGTGTCCAGCACGGACGGCGGCGGTGCGCAGCTGTCATGCGGGCCCCACCTGTCAGCGATAGGGGCTGTTGCTCGGCCTTGCGGGAAGCGCGCGCAGTGCGGTATCTGCCGCTCGGCGTGGCTGTTGCTGGCAGGCCCAGGTGGCTGCTGGGCTTGCGGGCCGGCTGGCTGCGCTACGCTGCTCTCTCTCTTTTTTTTTGATTTTCCTTTTCCTTTTTTCTAGGCAATTCTTAACTGAATTTTGTTTGTCTGAAACTGTCTTTAGATAAGCAAAAATTCAGATTGTTGTAGATTTTGCTCTGAAGCTCCGATTGAGGCAATTCAAAGTGCTACGGGTTCGTGTCGGAACCCTCTACGCACCTGTGCCTTCCAAACAACTAAAATATACCATTTTAGCAGATGCAAGGTAGAAACCGAGCACTCAAGTGTAGGTGACAAAATGCAATTGCAAGTGAGGGGTTTTGCCAAAACCTTTTCAAACTGAATTTTTGCAATGATGTTCATGATGCAATGACATGTATGCTATGCAGTACCAAATCTAAAATTTGGGATGTGACATATCAACATGTCTTTGTATGTTATTTCGAATAACCGTTGAGTATTCATCCATAACACCGAAGAAAAAATGTTTGTCTCTTGGAACGTCAAGTTTCTTTGTGAAGGAATTTTCTGTGAAAAGTTAAGTGGGAGGACAATAGAACTTTGATAAGGTTAAAAGAACCTTATCTATATGCGAAATGTTGTGCAGCGCCAAAAAGTGTTCTGGTGGCAGCAACAACGCTCATGGCTCGCGTGCCTCACAGGTTGTGGTTACGGAGGTCAAAGTTCCTATTGATCTAAGTAGGTCGGGTAAACAATCAAATACCAAGATTTGAAGGTTAAATCATTATTTGACAATAATAAATGGACTATATGCAAATAAGTGATGATGGGCCCTGACTCTGTCGAATGGCTTGAAGCCATAAAATCCGTGATAGTTCCATACACGAGAAATTAAGCTTTGAACTTGAAAGACCCTCTAGAAAGGTGTAATACCTTACAGTCGTGTTTTGGTCTATAAAGAAATAGACATGGATGTTTCGCATCTATGAAATAGTAGACATGTTTGTAAAGAGTTCACAACAATGTTCAACGGTTGACTATGACAAGATTTGATATTTCATAGTGATATTTAGTATAGACGGATTAATGTAGCAACCCTTACATATAATTCTATTATATGGTGGTTGAACAAACAAAACAAAGTTCTTTTAATAGAATTGTTACCTAGGACATGTACATAACATGATACAAAGGGTTTTGTTAATTCAAAGGATGCTAAAAGCATATGCAAACTTCAATGGTTGAAATAAGAATCGCGGAGTTGGAATCTTCACCATGATGAAACTGTTAAAAGAGTTTAATCTCATCGGAGATGATGAAGATGCTTGCATTTGCAAGAAATTAAGTGAGAGCGCTAAGACATATTTATAATACATTATGTGGAAGATATTGAAGGGAATATGCCCTAGAGGCAATCATAGAGATGATGATATTTCATATGTATCCATGAGTTATTGTAATGTTCCTTGAATATCCATATCAGGCAACTTGTATTGATTGGCAATTATGTGAATTGTTTGTGAAACTCTATACTTGTATGGTTATTTAAGAGTTGTTCCTAGTCGGAGTTCATGTAAGGACACACGTGAATATTAGACTAGCACATCGATTGGTTGATGACTATGTTTCGCAAGTCATAGACATGGAGATGTCAAACCAATGATGTGGAAACATGTTATGAACATGGGGTTGGACTGACCCAACTTGAGACTGACAATTAGTTGCAGCTCTCTCTCTCTCTACACATCGTGTACGTTTTGTCCTTAGACCTGAGATTATCGCATATACTTGAGATGTGGATCGACCTACTTTGGGGCTATCAAACGTTGCACCGTAACAGGGTAGTTATAAAGGTAGATTTCGGGTTTGTCCTGAAGCATGCTGCAAGGCATGGTCAATCAAGATGGGATTTTCCCCTCTCTACTTGAGACAGATATCTCTGGGCCCCTCGAGTGATCGGATCCAGAAATGCATGGCCGTGCTACATAAGGTTAAGAGTTAACCTAGTAAAGGGATTCCGAATCACGGTATCGAGAAAGGGAGGTCAGCTTGGAGCTAGACCAAATATCATGAGGCAAAGGGAAAGACATGTACTAAACCTTGTGATGGTTCGTCCGATATGATCTTTGTATGCGTTTAGGAGTTAGCACGTCTTGCTAGAGGCCGCTACCAACTATTGACAGAATAAGTGTATTCGTGTCATGTCTATACGTATATGAACCTATAGCGTCACACACTTAAGGGGCTGGAAGACTAATGAGGATTGGATCCGAATTAGACCGGGCTTAGGCTACTAATGGGCTGCTAATGTAGAAGCCCACTAGGGACGCCTATATAAGAGAGGGTGGGGCGAGCTGACCAGACCTTAGACCTCAGATCATTCCCAGCCGCCACTCCTCATGTCTGTGTTGCACGCGCGAACCTAGCAGTCCGACGTCTGACGCTTCCACCCTGTACGTGTGGATACCTCGGAGGCGCTGCATCTGTAGTGCTTGGACGAGCCGCGCAAGGGGAGCTGCTCGTGGGACGAGGACAAGGAGGAGATGTGGAACGTCTACACTGCCTCGACGCGCTTCATCAATTCCGCAACTACGCATCGAGTGGTAATCCCGTGATCTATGACAACAGTAATCCTGGTATACGCGGTAGAATTTTTTTTGATTTGCGCTAGTGTAGCCTACCCGTATCCCTTCAGATATATTGTTGATTGGAAATGATGTATCTTTTGTTAACATAATTTAAGAATTTCATTTTGATGAAAGACTTAGGCAAAACCAGAATATTTTACATCCATGTCTATAAGGATAGATTGAGATGCTAATATGGTTGTGCCATAAGTAGATAGATGATATATTGAATGAGTTCAATATAGAAACTACAAGAAAGGTTCTTATCGCACAGAAAAGGATTGAATCGAAATTCAAGTGTATTGACACATGGTAAGTGAAACGAAGATTCAAGTATAGATTGATACTTGATGTATGAAATCACAAAGAGTATTTATATCAATCATACTGTGATATATACAAATCCATATATGTCCTGTGCTCTAAATGTTATGAGCATATACTAGAATGATTCATAAGATGATCATTGGATGATAGTAAGGATATTCTTATGAACTTTTGGAAGAACTAAGAATATATTATTTCTGTAGAGGTGACAAATATATGGTTAGTTCATTGTAAAAGTACTACATTGATACTATTTTTGTCACAAAGTACAAATTAAGTTTATCTCAATCTAAACTAAGGGTGACACAATATAATGGAAAGTAAGTTCCATAATGGATTTGGATGAGTTCCAAAGTTAAGACATTGTGACATATACTACAACAAAATGCTAAGTATATGGCTGCTATTATAGCAGCAAAAGAGGGCATTTGTGTCAAGTAGTTTGTTATCAAACTAGGTGTAGTTCACAACAGGATAGTACTATGAAGATATATTGTACGACAATATTGTCAACATGTTTTAACACCAAGGAACTAAAGGTCTCACCAAAGGACCAAATTTATACAAAGCCATCTCATTAGAGAATGAGTGATGTGTAGAGATGCAAAGACATGCAATTACACACAGACCTGAAAGTGTCAGAACCTAAGATCGGTTGACCACTAGCAATCGTGTACATACAACTCCAGAAAGCCATGGGTGTTGAATACACAAAGATTTGAAACTAGATTATTGTCTCTAGTGCAAGTGGGAGACTGTTGGAGATATGCTCAAGAGGCAATAATAAAGAGGTTATTATCATATCTTCATGCTTATGATCAATGTTTACATACCATGCTATAATTCTATTAACCGGAAACATTAATACTTGTGTGATTTGTAAACATATAAGAGTCCCTAGTAAAGCCTCTTGTTAAACTAGCTTGTTGGTTAATATATGATCATGGTTTCCTAATCATGAACATTGAGATGTTATTAACAACAAGGTCATCTCATTAGAAGAATGATGTGATGGACATACTCCTATAGTTGAGCGTAGCATAAAGATCAAGTCCTTTAATATAGTTCAGTTGCTATAAGCTTTCAGATACATAGTAACCTAAATCCTTCGACCATGAGATCATGCTAATCACCATCACCGGATGGATGCTTTGATGACATCAAAAACCACACCATAACTAGGTGGCTATAAAGGTGAGATTGAGTGTTCGAAAAGTATGTCTTGAGGCACATGGATCAAGAGTGGGATTTGTCCATCCATATGGCAGATAGATATACTCTAGGCCCTCATGGTGGAATGTCATCCAATTGGCTTGCAAGCATGTGACTGGCTCACAAGGGATCACATATCACGGGAACGAGAAAAGAGTACTTACCGGTAACGAGGTTGAACTAGGTATGCAGAGATACCGACGATCAGACCTCGGATAAGTAAACTATCGCGAGACAAAGGGAAATTGGTATCATATGTAAGTGGTTCATTCGATCGCAAAGTAATCGTAGAAATATGTGGGAGCCATATGAATTTCTAGATTCCTCTATTCGTTATTGATCGGAGAAGAGTCTCGGTCATGTCTACATAATTCACGAACCGTAGGGAGACACACTTAAGGATTCAATGTTGTTTAGTAGATATGGAATGTAAGTAGGGAGACCGAATGTTGTTCGAAGTCTCGGATGGGATCTGGGATATCACGAGGAGATCCGGAATGGTTCGAAGAATAAGATTCATATAAGGAAAGTCCAATTCCGGAGTTCAGGAATGATTCCGGTGTTTTCACCGAAATGGTCTAGAAAGGTCTAGAAGGTTCACCGGACCGAAAGGGGAAGGGTACATGAATGTGTCATGAATAAGTGGAATGATTGTATCATGTCCTAGGTCACTTGGTTGGGCATTTGTAAGAAAGAGATTAAGCTACAAATTAAAAGTCAAAAGGAAAGTTTGAAAAGTCAAACTGGGATGATGTATCCTGGTGGAGGAAGGAAAGAATCCTTATTTCCCTCCACCATAAGCCAACTAGGAGAGGGTGTTGGGGAAGAATTCAAACTCCCCTCTCCCAAGCTACCCTCCCTCTCATAAATAGAGGGGAGGGGGTGCCCCAAGAGACATAACACCAGCCCCTTCCCACACCGCGCTGCCGCCGCACCAAGTCACCGCCACCCTAGCCGCCGCCTACCTCCTACTCTCCATCCTCTAAACCCTAGATCGCCAGAAACCCTAATACTCCACCATAACCCGCTCCGACTTTGGCGAAGCACTACGGGATCTTCCCTCTACTTTCAACACCACGCCGTCATGCTGCCGGAATCGCGAGGAGAGAACTACAACCTCCGCTGCCTGCTGGAACAAGGGATAGGAAGGTCTTCATCGATTACCGAACGTGTGACCGACTGCGGAAGCGCTGCCAGAACGCAGCGCCGGAAGGATCGTCTACGCGATCTTGAGATCGGAAAGTGTACGACTACATCACCCACGAGAATCTGCTCACGTTAACCGCTTTGGAATCTTCGAGGGTGAGTACTCTAATCGACTCGTTGCTACAATCTAGTAGATATATCTTGGCTTTTTTGTGTTCATGCGGTAGAATGTTTTTGTTTTCCATGCTACGAACCCCTACATTAACATGTTCTAATGAAATAGAGGCAACATCAATCCCCATCTCCAAAGATCTACTAATGATATCATCATCATCTCCAAAGATCTACATTAACTCGTTGAGACCCCACACTATCCTGAGTAGAAATAACATTAGGCTGAGAGGATCTCACAACCACCACTTCCTGCTCCTGAGGATTAACCTGAATTTCCATATTCATAGCATGTGTATATTCCCTCACGGATCTTTCCTTGTCACCTCCACCACTACCAGTAGATGACCCAAAGGAATCACCAACAGAATCTTCATCATTGTGTAAGACCCCACCTTTATAAAGGTAAAGTTCCCTGTGATTGCAATGCTAGTCCCTGGATCAAATGGTAGCATCCACAGTTTAAGATGAAATACACAGAAACAAAGGTCATTATTACATCGTCATTCCAGAGATAACATAGTCTTTTACAACTCCATAGCCATAGGCTAGTACAAGAGTTTAACTTAACAACATAAATAAAAGTCTTCATATTCATATGCCACAAGCAACCATGTTGAGTGTAGACTCATAACCCTAATCCTCATCAGAGTAACCTGCAACATCACATGTTACAGCCACTGTGGGTTAATACATTGGAATAGTATTGGCAAGTGATACCTTAGTAGAATATTAGTTTCTAGCTTCTGCATGAATTTGGCTAAGTGTAGCTTAGGCTTGCTTTGCTCAAAATAGGTTTTACCTATCAGTTGAAAACACTAAGTTTTTGTTTGGCAAAAACTCCCAAGGAACCACAAATAGACATTGGTGAACCTTTACCCTTGTTCAACCACAAGTTTTTAACTTAGAAATTGGGATGAGGAGATTCTTGATAGCTTCCATGTCTTGATGCTCAAATTGTCCATTATCGGGGACACGGCTAAGTACTTAGATTCTTCCTTCTCGAGAGGTGGTGCACTTTCCCTAAAAGACTCGACATGCATCAAGACAAGACCTTTCATAAGCCTTCCCTTAGACCAAAATGGACGCGCTCCAAACCTATCACCCCTACCACCAACTGTCCATTTGGCTAAGTTATTGCAACCTATATGATCCAGGCAGAGCTCATATTGCCATGTGGCTGCACTAGAAGCTTCTTAACATTTGGCATCTCAAATCCCTTTGTTCATGGGTGGCTTTCCACAAGTGTGATACAAAAGGTAGACCATAGATATGGGCCTTGTGTAACCACTCAACATAACCCAAACATACCATTCCACCCAGGTGATTCATTCACTTAGTTGTTTTATTAAGCAAAACACAAGTCAAAGACTTGGCAATATTTTCCATAGCATGAATATATTCCACCCTTGTTTTCTACTAGCTAGGCTAAGCATGGCAATATAGCAAGCATCTTACTTAGAGAAAATTCTAACAAGTCTACAACTACTAGGATTTCCCAAGCATAGCATATAGATACTTAGCAAAAACATCATGCAAGCCCTATACAAAATATCACTAATGCATAGTCAAAATATTGGGACAAAAATATGAAGCACCCACTAGTATAAAAAGAGTCATTCGTCCATCCCAGTTCGGAGCATTAATCCCGGTTATAGTTGGACCCGGGACTAATGTGAGTATTAGTCCCGGTTCCAACGGCTAGAACGCCAGCAGTCTTTAGTCCCGGTTCGTATCACCAACCGGGACTAAATGGGGTGCCCCGGTGCCAATCCCTTTAGTCCCGGTTCGAATCACCAACCGGGACTAAAGGTGTGACCTTTAGTCCCGGTTCGTATTACCAACCCGTACTAAAGGGATTGGCACCGGGGCACCCCTTTTAGTCTCGGTTGGTGATACGAACCGGAACTAAAGGTTATAAAAAATTCTAAAAATAAAATCTTTCAAACTGTAGTTAGGCCATGTACACTGCCAGACGTTTAGATAGACGTTTAACTGATTAAAAACAATACGTACGAAAAAGAAAATTAGGCAAGTGCCCTTGTCCCTCATCGCGTGGCGATAAACCCGGGCGCTAAACAGAGTTTGTTTTTCGCGTCTGTACAGTCCGCCGCAGGAAAAATTAGACGAAGCGCTCGACTCTTCTTTTTGCGTGGACGCTAGCTACTTTCCTGGGATCCACTGGGATTTTGACAAAATTGCTGGGAATCTGATCCTAGCGTCGGGCCTTAACGCTCGCGTTGAACGTGCCCTTATATTAAGTGATTTAGTTGTTACAAAAATTAACAAATATAAATTTCAACATAATTTACAAAAAATGTTCTAAAAATTCAAATGGCCATAACTTTTGTATACCATGTAAAAAAAGTACAACCTATCAAAACGTGTAGAAAAAATTAGCTCTTTGATTTTAACATACTTAGGCCGTTTTGGATTCTTAAAATTCGAAAAGAAAAAAAATATTTTAGAAATTAAATTATTTTAGTATTTTTTATGTCATATTTTAATTCCTCGCATTTTTCTGATAATAATGGATATATTATTTGTTAAATTTCGATTTACAGATTTGAAGATATTGTTTATGTCATATTAAATGAATAAATGGCAAAAATGAATAAAATATTAATTTAATTAGTTTTTACTTTCATTAGAATAAAATGTTATTATTAATTATTTATTGTTGTTTACTAAAAATAGTTGTTCTTAATTTCAAAAAATAAAAACGTGTCACATATCGATATGAGTTAATAAGATTGATATACTAGTCTTGACAACAAGATATAATGGTCCTTCGCGCAGGTGGGAGAGATGGAATGAAGAAGTTAAGCGTGCTGGGGGTGGAGCAGTGCTAGGATGGGTGACCGGATGGGAAGTTTGACTGTAAGTACGATTTGAACTAAGATTAAGTATAATTAGTATTAAAAATGAGAGATGTGGGAGATTAACGAGTCAAATAATTCAAAGGTTTAAGAAAAAATTGAAAAAATAAATAAAAAAAATTAAAAAAATTAAGAAAAAACTTTTAGTCCCGGTTCGTATTACAAACCGGGACTAAAGGTCCTGCACACTCGACGCGGCCCCGTGACCGAACTGGGACTAAAGGGGTAGGCCTTTAGTCCCGATTTCTTTGTCCCGGTTAGGAAACCGGGACTAAAGGCCTTTACAAACCGGGACCGATGGCACGTTTTCCACTAGTGACCACTTGCCTTGGTAGTTGGGGGAGTAGCAACAATCCTCACAATCACAATCACCACTAGCACCAAAATCTACACATAAAATGATAGCACCAAATTCATATTTCAAATAATCAAACAAAAATATATGAATGCATGCAAATGCCATGTGATGATTTTTTCTAAACTAAGCAAGATAAGTAAACAGTACTGAATCACTAAACTAAACAATTACACACTAAATAAACTTAATTTGGCTTTTAAAACATTTTCCAAATAATTTTTATACACAAAATAGGACTACAAATGTCTCTGCATAAAATCCTATTTTAACATAAGCAAATCACAAAACTAAGCCTACATATGTGTAGGATTTATTTTGTGATTCCAATGGTATATTATTTGTATTTTTTGGACAAACAGAACCAAATTTATAAATTTTACAAGTTTGAATAACTAATAGATTCAAAAATCAGATTTTAAAACAAAACTCCAGACACGTGGACGCATCTGATAGGCACGTACCGGTTCGGTTGGATCGATCATCCAGAGCCGTTGGATTTAAGTGAAAGTGCACGGGACAGATCTAACCATACCCCTTCGATAAGTGATCTAATCTGGCACGCTGGATCTAGATCTAACGGCCCACGACGGCTTGGCCAAGAACTGGCGGCGCGTGAGGTTCCAGTGGCGGAGGCGCTACTGGCGGCGATGGTCTGGCAAATTCAGAGGGGGATAGGGGTTGTGGTTGGCCTTACCAGCGTCGCACGGTTGCGAGGAAGCTCAACGTGGTCGCGGTTGGGGCGGGGGCGTGCTGTAGCGGTGGCTAGGGCTCGTCGGAGTAGCGGGCGGCGTCGGGTTCTTGCGAACGAAAACGTTGCTGGCATTCTGGATCACCCTGGCACAAACCAGGAGCATCAGTAGTTGCACAAGGACATGGCAAACCTAGTCGTGTGCAAGAGGGGTCAAGGGGCGCTCGGTATTTACCGTGATTGCTCGACGGAGTTGAGCGACGGCTCAGTCGTTTGCGCGGGTGGACGGGGACGGCGACCTGGGTCACGAGCAGGAAAACTAAAGGCATCAGAAGGTGCACAAATACACGAGGGTCACACTCGTTTGAACCAGAAACAAAGGGGCGGTCGGGCTCACCGGAATCAGTCGCCGGAGACGTTCGGTGCCGCGGCGGTGTGAGCTCTAATGCGAATAGCCTGGTGGCGCTTAGGCAGTGGTGAGTGAGGGGAAATATACGGGGCGGCGAGGTGGTTATGTAGCCAGAGCGAGGGCGTCAATTACACGATGTATCAATGGGAATTAAACGAGAAATCAACGCGGTTTCACTACGAGGAGGAAACGGCAGAGCGGGTCGTCGCGCAGAAATTTGGGGAAGACGATGCTGACTAGGCATTGGGTCCACTCGACAGTGAGAGAGGGGGTGCACGCGTGGGTGAGAAACAGAGAGGGGTGGGGGTTTCCTGGGTGGGCTTGCTAGGCTGGTTTGTTGGGCCATGGGTGGGTTGGGCTAGATAGGTTAGCAAGGTTTATTTTTTTCTCTTTTCTCCTTTTCTTTTTCTGTTTTGATTTTCCGAACTCATTTTCAAATGTTATTCAAAAGAGTTTGAATTTCAAACCATTTCTAGATTTTTGTAAAGTGACCCATGCACATATTTGTGCATAAAACCTTGTTGTTTACTCAAAAATACTTTGGCCCATTGAAAATAAAATAAAACCATGCCTTAAATAAATATTTTCAATAGTCATATAATTGGTTTTAATTTAGATTCTTGTTTTGAAAACTATGAGCAAGCTTTGAAATCATCTTTTAAACCTTTCTGGTTATAACAAAGTATTCTAATATTTGAGAATAGAAATAAATCCATTGATTTTCTTACATGAAATAATAGGCAAACCAATGGCTTCTTATTTGAAACCTTGTTTGAAAAATGAACCAAATGCAAATGGATGCATGAATGATATGCAACTTTATAAACCATGATTTTTGGTATGATACACATTGCCTTGCATATCAACATCACCTTGCACATCTCCATCACCAAGCAGGTGTCCATAATGCTTCTTGATCTCATAGTACTTATCACTACCTTTTTCCTTCAACAAATCTTTGATAAAATCCTCAAAACTTTGAGGACCACCAGCAACAGGAGGATTAATCACATCACCAATCACTAGAGGAGCTATATTCTGAATAACTTCCATGTGCACATCTCCCAAACCATCTACAGGGCCCACAACATCCCCCTGAACACTGCCATACTGCCTACCAAGCCCCTGTGACTCTATAGCTCCTCTCTACGCTGGTTATTCTCCATAGCAGTATTTCCACCATCAGTATTCTCTCTAATAACAATGCCACCAGTGTTAGCACCACCACCAGAGCCAGCCCAAATATTAGCCATCCTTGTCCCAAAAGACATGCTACCAGAGTCTTCCTGATCTACCACCACATTTTTTCCTTTATCCAATATAGAACAAATAGGAACACCAACAGTATGCTGATGTCCACCATTCCCACCACCTGTTCCACCAGAAGTGCCAGCAATAGTCTGATTCCCACCATCAACAGCAGGCCTATTCTGCCTAATAGTTTCCTCATTCCTCCTATCAGCCTCATTATCACCATCTTGCCCATCCACTCCCACTGACATAGGTATAGTTGGCACTGCATCAGGAGCAAAAATCTCTATGGTATATTTAAATTCATATATACCACCCTGCATCTCCCCCTCCTAGTATTAGGCACCAAGGTCACATCTAGACAAGAAATTTTCACTCTTACATAAGCCAAATTCCTCAAACTGTTTCTGTCCAAGGCCAGAGGTTTACCAACCAGAGATGCCACATAAAATACAGTTGATTTCTCCATGTACTTCATAGGGATCCCAACAATTCTGAACCAAGCCTCTCCTAGCCACTCCACAGGCTCTAGATCACCATTAGACTTGGACAACTGAATCACAGCATCAGGATTTGTCTTCATGAACACTTTACCAAAGTGAAAGTCATCAATAGACCTAGCAGAAGTAAATCTCATCAAGAACTCAACATCATTTATAGATCTTGCATTGAACCTCCGACCAGAACCAACGGCATCATCCCACATTTGAAACTCTTTCTCAAGGTATTTTCTTGTAACATCACCTCTAACCACACTGATATGAAGATAGTGTAGTTGTTCCGTGGATTGAAATGTAGATTCAACCACAGGAATAGAATGAAAACCTTGATGAAAGTCAGTACTGCCAAAAAACAGAGGGACATACTCCCAAGGTTTCCTCTCTTGACAAACCAAAATTTTATGGTTCCTTCCACAATTATCACACTCCTGTCCTTCTTGTACTGCATCAAGCAACTGCAAACTAACTATCTCAGTATTGACATTCACATTTCCAGTCACACCAACTGCTAGAGGAGGTACAGAGGACCCCACTAGAGTAGTAGCGACAGCATCAGATTGACTGACAGTAGTAATGGGCGAAGCACTCACAGGATTACCAACTCCAGCAGGCACATTGACTAAATTTGACACAGACATGTTCATCAAAGTAACAGGACAACTAACAGGAACACTAGGAATCATAGTAGGCCTAGAGATAACTGCTTGTTCCACAGTACGAGCAAAAACCGGCTCCCCCTCCTAGGATTATCAGCAGAGTTACCTGATCTACTCGGAAAAGAAAAAGCAGTAGCATCAGAACCTGAACCCTTCTGCATCTCCGGGCGATGACTCCATCGACCATGATTCCGAGCTTGATCAGCCTCACGACGATGCGCCTCCGCCAGGGCCCTGTCACGAGCTATAGCTTCACGGCGTTGATTCTCCAACCTTGCGTCATTTTCTGCCTGCCTCCGTTCATCTTCCCAGCGCCTTGCCTCCGACCGCCGCTCGTCATCACGACGATGCTCCTGTTCACGAATCCACTCCCCTTCACGACGATTCTCATCCAACACCCTGCGCTTAACCGACTGCCTTCCTTGCCCATACCCAAATCTCGATCTGTTCACATGGGGAAAGTTCGAATCGGGGGGCGAGGTGGAGATCTGTGGCCACCATGAAAATGCCGATCCATGACTGGCTTTGCCGCTGGCCACCTGAGCAAATGATCTCCGATCCCTTGAATGAACACCACTCCACCCCACAGGAGAAACTACCCTTGGAGACGAAGGGCAAAGTACCAGAGGACAACGAACGAAAACAACCTTGCACACCTCATGCGATCTAGGATTCTCCGGAGAAAAAGTTGTGGAACCCAATCTTGATCTAGGGTTGATGAGAATGGGAGAGGGGGAAACTGACTGGGCGCGACCCCTTGACACCGAACTAGTAGCCTCACCCCCAACTGTCAGGTGGCCCTCCTCCACTGTCAGCGCCCGCTCGCCTTCTCGCACTACCAATCTATATCACCCAGCACGTACGCGCGTAGGGAGGCGCACCGGTGATACCACACCGCAGTCCACGTGCCGCAACCGTCGGCCCCACGAGGACGTGCCAACCCCCATGTACCAACCGTGTACCAAATGTGACATCCACGGTAGAAATCCAAACCACCAAAACACGACCTGATTCATCGATCAACAACAACTGCCCCAATCCATCACGCGCGATTGAACCAAAACGACGTGAGATCAGCAAATCACCCCGAGCTTCCCTAAAAATGGCCCTCCAGATACCTGCCGAGGAGCAGAGATCATCGGAGCAACCTGCCGCCATGGAAGAGAGGAGAGAGAGAGAGAGAGAGAGAGAGAGAGAGAGAGAGAGAGAGATCAGGTAAAAATCATCTAGAGCTACTCCTACGTATCACCAGTCATAAGATCGATGTCTTGTTGGGTAAATATAGATGATGCATCTACTACCTTTGCTTCTTGTCTCTGCACAATCTGCAACACAACTTATTGGAGTAAAAGGATCCAACGGATCAGTCTTGGTTTACGAATATTCCTCTCGAGGAGTTCTTTTAAACCATCATGATTCGTATGAACTCTTACTTTTGCATCAACAATATAAGAATGAAATTTATCACAAGAGAAAAATACAACAAAGAGTTCTTTTTCTTCCTTAGGATAATTCTTTTGAGCACTATTGAGAGTTCTACTAGGATGATGTATAATATTAAATCTGCGACCTATGTTTTGTCCCAGAGTTACTCCTACAACATCATCACTAGCTTCACATATTAAATCAAAAGTCATATCCTATATATGTGGTTTAATGATGGGAGCATGAGATAAGGCATATTTAAGTCTATCAAAGTCAATAAGGCACTTAACATCAAAATTGAATCTTACTCCCTTTTGCAATTGTAACACCCTCACCTGATAAGGCTGAGTTCATTTGTATAGTGCCAATCCCTGGATCGGTTCACTGGCACACACAGTACATAATGATACCAAATATAACTGTGCATCATAAATACAACAAATATGATCCAGAATTTACATTATTTATTCAAGTACACAGCGGAAAACGAATACAAGGTAGATCTCCATCCTTCAAATGTGCCACAGGCGAACAATTGTTGAGTGGAGTCTCACGACCTATGAACGATCACTCATGTCAGGGGTGTACCCCCGGGTACCCCAGAGTTGACGAGTTAAGTGAATCAATAAGAAATGTATATGAGAAAATAATACTCAATATCAGTCCAATAGAAAAATACTAAGGCAAAAAACAAGTCTGGGCCAAGTTAACACTAAGTCGGCCCAGCCCTCACCACTACTGGACCAGACCTACAGTGAACAGGCCGAACTAAGCTCTAAGAACCGAATTACCCTCCTGGGCCGAGTCCTCCCGTATGGCCCACCAAACGACCTGGCCCAGCACCGAGCTACTCCAGCCAGCCACCTCGACGAAGGACTCCCCATGCCACCGATCCCGCCAGCATCGCCAAGCCACCGCTCACTCCCCGCGCCAGAGTGTCTCCTCGCCACCTCGCTCCTTCGACGTCGCCCGGGTGTGCCGGGAAGGAGGAACCTCGGACCACCACGGGGCTCTCTCCAACCTCGCCGGATGCGCAGCAGGTAGCTCCCGGGTGGGCCGAATGAAGGAAAGCTTGGCCCACCATGGGGCAACGTCACCAGCTCCACTTCACGCCATTGCACCCGCGTAGGCCAACTGAAGGGGAACCCGGCTAGGCCGCTGCCGGACCTCGGCTGGGCCACTAGATGATCCGGCTGGGCTGCCTCTCCCCCAGGCCGAATGAACTAAAGCCCATGCCGAGTTAACACACCCTCTAGGACCTTTAGGCCGAGTTATAACGATCTATACGCCCTGTAATTTACCTCCAGATGCCTCCAGGGTCTCCACAAGAACACACCATCGAGTCAGGACAAGAGCAACAAGTATCGTGCCAGTCTTGGAGCCCACCAGCTCAGACTGGCACAGGGTGTATGGCATATGCCCATGGCATCTAGGAATATGCTAAGGAATATGCCCTGGCATCTCCAAAGATGCCAAGGCATATGCTCAGCATCTAAGAAGATGCCGGGAATATGCTGCCTAGATACCAATCGTGGGGAACAAGATTTGTCCCCTGGGCTCCCCTTTATAAGGAGCACCAGGGGGATCGTTCAGAGGGAGGCCCCGAAGGGCTCCTCCCCTCTCTGCTTACTAGGAGCTCTCCTTCTTCTTCTTCCTCCACTCTCATAGAGAGACCTATCTAGAAGTATAGGAGATACAGCTCAAGGAGCATGGTTGTAGTCACAAGTATGGCAAGATTATAAGAGATTAGATGTATACAATGAGGGGTTATCTCTACTTTAGAGCTTCAATCCAATATACTTTGTACTTCTCTTTGTTCATACGAGTGCGGTCTTCACTGAATCATCCCTCCCCGGATTCCTCCACGCCCATCGGCCCCAACTTTAGCCTACCCATGGCATATGCCGTGATACTACCACGACATTTGGCGCCCACCGTGGGGCCTTCTAGTGGCGTTGGTTGGGTTTCCATCCGGACGGGAACATCTTCATCAACTTCTTCCTCATAGGGCTCATTCAGCTTCACCAAGCCAACAGAGAACAAAGAGGTAAGCGCAAAGGCTCTCCAAGTCTAACTCATCAAAGCAGGTAAGACTCAGCAAGAAGGACTCAAGCACTACTCCAAGCTTACTGTAAGTGCCAAGTAACTAAACAGGGCAAGTATGACCTAGAAAGACTCACCCAAACACTTCTCCAAGTATAATGTAAGTGCCAGGTAACTCAGGCACCTACACTCAATCCTTCCTCCCAGGGAGAAAATAACTCAACCCGGGGACTAGTCAACTTATCCGTAGAGTCATCTTTAGATTAAGAGAGCACTATGTTGATTTAGATCTGTACTCCAGCCAGCTTATTTATAACTCGGCCATAAGTTGAATCAGCTTATTTGTGATTCATATAGATTTTGAGTCAGTTAGTTTATGCTTTGGGTTATCCTGTGACTCAGCTCACAGGCTAGCTTATTGATAACTCGGCCATAAGTTGAATCAGCTTATTTGTGATTCAGATAGATTCTGAGTCAGTTTACTTATGCTTTGGATTATCCAGTAACTCAGCTCCCCATCCAGCTTATTTATAACTCGGACAGAAGTGGAATCATCTTATTTATGATCCAGATAGAATTTGAGTCAGCTTACTCTTGAGTCGGATAGAATTTGAGTCGGTTTATTTATGCGTTGGATTGTCCTTTAACTCAGCTTACCAGCCATCTTATTGTTGATTCGGATATAACTTGAAGTCAATTTGTTTGTGCTTTGAATTAACCTTTAACTCAGCTCAGTAGATTGTCTCTGATTCGGACTAACATTTGATTCAGCTTGCCAGGGTGTATTATAATTCGGATTGGTATTCAGACTCGACGTACTAATCATATCTCTGATTCAGGCTGAAGCTTTATTCAGTTTGCCAGATTGCCAGGTTATGTTATGACTCGGATTGATATTTCACCATCTTGACAGGTTATCCCATATCTCGGATGACTATTGGCCAGCTTATCATATCTCGAATCTATATCTCATATCTACATCTCAAATCAGATCTCTCAGCGGTTAGCCCTATTATCATATCCCAAAGCTTAATCTCGGATCTATATCTCGGATCCATATCAAAGGAAAATTATCGTCATCACGCCAAATCAAGTTATATCGTGGCAAATAGATGATTCGGATTTGGGATGAGTTAACTCGGATTTGAGTCATATAATTCAGATTTGAGTCAGGTAACTCAGACATTAAGACATAAAGCCAATTTTGAGTAAAGTAACTCGGATTTGGGATGAGTTAACTCGGATTTGAGTCATATAACTCGGATTTGAGTCAGGTGACTCAGACATTAAGACATAAAGTCAATTTTGAGTAAAGTAACTCGGATTTGGGATGAATTAACTCGGATTTGAGTCATATAACTCGGATTTGAGTCAGGTGACTCAGACTTAAGACATGAAGTCAATTTTGAGTAAAGTAACTCGCATTTGGGATGAGTTAACTCGGATTTGAGTCATATAACTTGGATTTGAGTCAAATGACTCAGACTTAAGACATAGAGTCAATTTTTTGTAAAGTAACTCGGATTTGGGATGAGTTAACTCAGAATCGAGTCATGTAACTCAGATTTGAGTCAGATGACTCAGACTTAAGACATAAAGTCAGTTTTGAGTAAAGTAACTCGGATTTGGAATCAGATGACTCAGATAATAACTTCCCAATGGGGTTAAAAGAGCAATGCCCAAGAAGGCAAGAACTCATAACTTACCCAATAGGGTTAAAAGAGCAATGCCCAAGAAGGCAGGAACCCGTAACTTACCCAACGAGGTTAAAAGAGCAATGCCAAAGAAGGCAAGAACTTATAACTTACCCAAAGAGGTTAAAAGAGCGGTGCCCAAGAAGGCCAGAACTCATAACTTACCCAAAGAGGTTAAAAGAGCAGTGCCCAAGAAGGCCAGAACTCATAACTTACCCAACGAGGTTAAAAGAGCAATGCCAAAGAAGGTAAGAACTTATAACTTACCCAACGAGGTTAAAAGAGCAATGCCAAAGAAGGCAAGAACTTATAAGTTACCCAATGAGGTTAAAAGAGAAATGCCCAAGAAGGCAGGAACTCATAACTTACCCAATAGGGTTAGGGTTAAGAGAGCAACGCCCAAGAAGGCAGGAACTCATAACTTACCCAATAGGGTTAAAAGAGCAATGCCCAAGAAGGCAGGAACCGTAACTTACCCAATAAGGTTAAAAGAGCAACGCCAAAGAAGGCAAGAACTCGCAACTTACCCAATGAGGTTAAAAGAGCAGTGCCCAATAAGGCCAGAACTCGCAATTTACCCAATGAGGTTAAAAGAGCAGTGCCCACTAAGGCCAGAACTCACAACTTACCCAATGAGGTTAAATGAGCAGTGCCCAATAAGACCAGAACTCATAACTTACCCAATGAGGTTAAAGGAGCAGTGCCCAATAAGGCCAGAACTCACAAACGTACCCGAGGAGGTTAAGACCACGGCCCACGAAGGCCAGGAGTCCAGAAACTTATCCAAAGAGGTTATGACCGGAGCCAAAGCAGGCCAGAAGTCTAAAAACTTACCCAAAAGGGGTTATGAACCAGTACCTTAGAGGGCTAGAAATCAATGATATATGAAAAGACTACAGGCCGAATAAACAACTCTGGAGATATTAAGTATAAAGCCTATGCACGACTCTACGAGTCCCACATAGCCTCGGGGACTAATGTCGGGGGTGTACCCCCGGGTACCCCAGAGTTGACGAGTTAAGTGAATCAATAAGAAATGTATATGAGAAAATAATACTCAATATCAGTCCAATAGAAAAATACTAAGGCAAAAAAACAGTCTGGGCCGAGTTAACACTAAGTCGGCCCAGCCCTCACCACTACTGGACCAGACCTACAGTGAACAGGCCGAACTAAGATCTAAGAGCCGAATTACCCTCCTGGGCCGAGTCCTCCCGTCCGGCCCACCAATTGACCTGGCGCAGCACCGAGCTACTCCAGCCAGCCACCTCGACGAAGGACTCCCCACGCCACCGATCCCGCCAGCATCGCCAAGCCACCGCTCACTCCCCACGCCAGACTGCCTCCTCGCCACCTTGCTCCTTCGACGCCGCCCGGGTGGGCCGGGAAGGAGGAACCTCGGCCCACCATGGGGCTCTCTCCAACCTCGCCGGATGCGCAGCAGGTAGCTCCCGGGTGGGACGAATGAAGGAAAGCTCGGCCCACCATGGGGCAACATCACCAGCTCCACTTCACGCCATCGCACCCGCGTGGGCCAACTGAAGGGGAACCCGGCTGGGCCGCTGCCGGACCTCGGCTAGGCCACTAGATGATCCGGCTGGGCTGCCTCTCCCCCAGGCTGAATCAACCAAAGCCCATGCCGAGTTGACACACCCTCTAGGACCTTTGGGCCGAGTTATAACGATCTATACGCCCTGTAATTTACCTCCAGATGCCTCCACGGTCTCCACAAGAACACACCATCGAGTCAGGACAAGAGCAACAAGTATCGTGCTAGTCTTGGAGCCCACCAGCTCAGACTGGCATAGGGTGTATGGCATATGCCCATGGCATCTAGGAATATGCTAAGGAATATGCCCTGGCATCTCCAAAGATGCCAAGGCATATGTTCAGCATCTAAGAAGATGCCGGGAATATGCTGCCTAGATACCAATCGTGGGGAACAAGATTTGTCCCCTGGGCTCCCCTTTATAAGGAGCACCAGGGGGGTCGTTCAGAGGGAGGCCCCGAAGGGCTCCTCCCCTCTCTGCTTACTAGGAGCTCTCCTTCTTCTTCTTCCTCCACTCTCATTGAGAGACCTAGCTAGAAGTATAGGAGATACAGCTCAAGGAGCATGGTTGTAGTCACAAGTATGGCAAGATTATAAGAGATTAGATGTATACAATGAGGGGTTATCTCTACTTGAGAGCTTCAATCCAATATACTTTGTACTTCTCTTTGTTCATACGAGTGCAGTCTTCACTGCATCATCCCTCCCCGGATTCCTCCACATCCATTAGCCCCAACTTTAGCCTACCCATGGCATATGCCGTGATACCACCACGACATTTGTAACATGAAACATTGCAGCCACAAATGGTCAATACATTGAATGTATGGCAAGTAGGCTAAACTGGGTAACAACAGATCTATCAACTATATGCTTATTTGGCCAAGTGGAGTTCAGGCTCATTTGCATAAAGCAATAGTTTTATCCTAACATTTGTAACAAAGTAGTTTTCCAATACGATAAATAGGACACTCTGGTTCACTCCCAGGTGCTCCTACCCAATTAAGTTCACCCAACAAGTTTTAAGTAGTTAAGAAATAAGGATGAGTGAGAAATATCATAGCATCAGTATCAGGTCGCTCAAATTGTCCATAACTGGGGACACGGCTAATCGATTAGTTTATACACCCTGCAGGGGTTAATACACTTTACCCATGTGACTTGGCCAGCCTAGCTCATACCACCACTCTCATATTGGGTGATGATAGGGAGAAGTCCAAGAAGGAACCGTTCGGGAAGTAGCTCCCCAAACCCGACACGCACCAGTCCAACCTACACTATCTACATCTCTGGATACGTGGGTTCGAGTTACCACAACCTACTGATTTCAACCAACCGCCCATTTCATTATTGGCACATGGTTGTACACGTAAGTTACCAAATAAAGAAATCAATCCTTTCTCAGTGTCCTGGGCGAAATTCCCCACCATAATCCACACTCGATGACCCAATCAATGCTATTCTGCCCAGGTGGTTCATTAAAACATATTGGTTTGTCATTTAGCAAAACATAAGCCTTTCAGAACATATAACTTTTCATGATGTGATTCCCTTCCTCGTCTAAATAGCATAGCTAAGCAATCTACCAATACGATGGCTCTTAAACAAAGAATAGTAGGGAATAATATGGGATATAGCATAGCATATACACATCAATTCCTACATATGCAATTCTACAAAAACATCTACAATGCATAGGAAAATAGTAGGACATTTATGACCAAGATAGCACCACTTGCCTTTGTTGTAGATGTAGTCGATTAGATAATCCTCACAATCTCATAGATATAATGGTTGCTCTCATCATAAGCACAATACTTGCAATCATAGTAGTTAATACGAACCATTAATAATTACTTGCCAATATAGGGTTTTTAATAGTTTTGTTGTAATGCATGTTCTAACTGTCAAATTAAATTTGTTTCTTGGTTTACTGGATATAGGTAATTAATACGAACCAGTAGGCGTTGGATTCACCCTAATCGGAGTTATAGATCTTTTTGTATGATTTAAATAGTGTTTAATGGGTTTTAAATGATTCATATAGTTTCAGTTGTCTAAAAATCAAACTAAAATTGTATATGTAATCTCCACGGAATTTTGATTTCAGGGACATATTATTTGTAATTTTCTGAATAGTATTTATTTTATTATGAATTTATTACTCTAAATAAGCCATTAAACCATTTAAATCTTCACGGTAAAACCTTAGAGTAAAAGGCTGAAATAATTACATATTGATGATCTACATGGAACCAGCTTTCCATCGGTATATCATTTATATTTTTGTGACAAGTAATTAATTTACTATGAATTTAATGATTTATAAAGCCATTAAAACTAATTAAATTGCTACGGGTAAATAATCTGCAAAGGCTGGATACAACCCGATATTATTAATCTACATTACAGTAGCTTCAATTTGATATATTGTTCATATTTTTCAGAGTTACAGATAATTTTCTATGAATTTATTAACCTAAAATACCATTAAAACTAATTAAATTACTGCAGTAACCACGTACAGTAAAAGTTGGATCTATTCTGACAAGATGATTCTACGTGAAATTATTTAATTTGATATATTATACGCAATTTTTGGACGTGGTATGAATTTCTAATGAATTTTACAAGTTAGATCTATAATGTGCAATTTTAAATTCAAACGGAATATTCCAGGGAATATTCCGCTGACTGGACAGGTTGACTTTGCATGCTGACTGGGACTAGATATTGACCTGGCATTGACGTGGCGTTGATGAGGAAGCTGACCGGGATGAAGACATGGCACGCACCGGTTTGATTGGATCTCGACCGTCTGGATAGGATTCGGTGGCTAGAAGAAGAGATTGACCCGATTTTAGCTCAGAATAGACAAGAAACAGATCTGTGTTATAGAGACAAATTTGTAAGTCAAATTGAAAAACTTAGAACACGAAAGTTGTGGGGAATCATTATTCTTACCTTCTCACCAAAGGAATTTGGATTTGAAGAAACGAGCGCGAGTATATATTGAAATTACACCGTAAGATCTGAAATATTACGATACGAAATTCTCCGGCTGTGGTAGATGAAAAGAGGTGAGGTTTTTCGGGATTGAAAGATTTCGAAGAGTTCTACAACTTTTGTTTTTTGACCGAAGGAAAACGACGAAGTCTAGATGGGTTAAAAGGCGAAATAAGATTCAGGCATATGTAGATTCGGGATTTTGAGAAGGGAAACTCGTACAGCTGTGGTTCTACGAGTTTATATAGAGATTTAGGATGGTGTAGAGATAGGCCTTGAAGTAGGGAACAATTAGAAACAAATGGAAGTCGATTCGGAGTTGTAGATAAAAAGTTACGAGAGTTTGAATAGAGATAGGTTAGAGAAAAACTGATTCGCACTGATTTTAAAGCAACCATGCATCGATCGGTCATGTATGTGGCTGTGGATGCTCAGGTCGGTCCGGGTGAGCCGGCCCGTTTAGGTTTTTTTTTCTATTTACTTGTTTTCCTCATATCTTTTGCATACGAACTCCAAATGATATGATTCTTGTTTCTAAATTTTTCTAAAATCGAATAGATCATTGTAGGATCATATTTGCAATCTTTTTACTAGTTTGTAAGTAGTGGGTTTATAAATCCTTGTATATTCCATTTTATTTATATCTTTATTTGTTTGTATTTATTCCATAACTTTTTCATAATAGCTCCAAATGAGCTCAATTTGGTTTCTAAAATTTTGTAATATTAATTTGATCTTTTTAGGCTATAATTATCAATAATTTATGCCTTAGAAACAGTGGGTTTTATAAAGTCAATTTAATTACCTTTAGGGACATTTGGGCGAATCAACTATAGGATTTAGGTACCAGGATTTGGATTCAGTTTGTGAGAACCTTGCATGGATGTAATGAAATTCTTATGAATGCTTCATGATTTTCAGTTTTGAAATTTTGCACACAAATTCTACAATCCATAATCAATCTATGCCCTTTTGCCTACATGGCTACTTAGGTCATAACAAAAGAATATAAGATTTTTGAATTCAAGGTTGAGAGGATTTTCTATTCAAAAAGTTTATTCTCTTTGATAATTTTCAACATAGTCAAACAATCAATCAAACTTATTTTTTTTATTTCACATTCCAAAATTAGGAGAATTTTGGGATGTGACAGACTACCACCCTTAAAAGAAATCTCGTCCCGAGATTTGGGAAGGCTAGAAAGAAAGAAAGGTTCGGGATCCATTAGGGTGCTGCCACCCTTAAAATAAAATTGACGAGGTCATTTCTCGAGGATTCACTTAGCTCATATTGGTTCTCCTTTAGACTTTTATTGGCACAATGTCTCTAGCACATTCTAAACATCATGATTGATAGTTTCTGAGAAAGCACTTCTTAAAGTAGCAAAACTCTCATGGTGGGCAAATAGGGAACGTTTACTTCACAGTGCCCATAATTCACGGTTGGGATTCATCTTTACCGTACATTCCTATGCTTAGCAATGGATGCTTTTAGAAGGGTGTAACAATATACCATTCTAGGTTTTATGCTCAACGTCGACTCTCTACTAAGGTTGAAAAGGGCACTCAAGATTCGCAAAGCCAACAATACAAGAGCGAATAATAAGAGTAGTAGGAATGGTGATCAATCCATCATGCACCCAAATCATTACCATGTATGAGAATAGGTAAATCACGTTTTTCTATCACTCGGGCATTCTCACTTGCCTTGAAGAATGTTTCCATGGGCACGAACTAATGCTCTATGTATACTCCCATGTATTCAATCAACAAAGCTACTATTAAAACTAAGCTATCGATACTTCAACTTTCAGGTTGGGTAATCTACTACATAACATCATGTGCAACACTTCATACTTCCACATCTTTTTTTCCATTAGGTGAAGCATTCTCCTTCCTAAATGCATTGTGTTGTCAAACCTTCCACTTAACACATCATTATATCTCCAAGGGTTCAAGATAGGGAAGAATAGGTTCTATAGGAAAGAAACGACTAAGAAAATAATCCTACACATAACTATATGAAGCAATCAATGTCACAGACAAGCAAACAATCATAAGGAATCAACACACAAGAAAACACTTGTATAGTAACATTACAGGTGTATAAACTTAGTAGTATATAACCACAAAATAGTTTGAAAGCATTGGGAACAATACTAGAGTAAAATAGAGCAACATATAAGCAATAAACAAAATCTATCAAAACGGTACAGCAGACTTTACGAATTTTTCTGGCCGACCTAAACTCGTCAAGAATTTTAGCCAATTTTTGTGCATGTACTACAGGTAATTACGCTCCAGATCCTATTTGTTTAGATTTTTATGAGTCACCAATAAAATATGAAAAATCGCGCGGTATAACAGGTCAGGCAGAAAACTACAACAGTAATCTCACGAATTTCAATCAAATTACACTATTAAAATAATTTTAAAACCACACAAAACTCTACAAACTTTAGAGTTTCAAAATAACATATCCTAAACAAGGCATCACACGATATGGTTCAGTACAAACAAGCAAGCAACCTATATTGTCATACCACATAAGTTGGTAAGAACAATATGCTAACACGATAGCGATGATCTCCTAAAGAGATAGAACATGGTGGTCTAGACCTAACCAAACTTGATAAGATGTTTATTTATGTCATACTATTTGTTTTTTTACTTAGCTAACTCTCATATAGGTATCATAAGAATGGACAACTATAAATGTTTGAATAGGAAGAGGTTCTAGAAAATATAGACAAGGAATATAAGAACTCTAATAATTAGAATATATTATTGTTCTCCTAATAGAGGTCTCCTATTGCTAATACATTTTTAAGGTCACGATCCTATAGCTAACACACAGCTCTGATACCATCTTGTAACACCCTCGTCCGATAAGGCTAAGTTCATGTGTATAGTGCCAATCCCTGGATCGGTTCAGTGGCACACACGGTACAAAATGATACCAAATATAACTGTGCATCATAAATACAACGAATATGATCCAGAATTTACATTATTTATTCAAGTACACAGCGGAAAACGAATACAAGGTAGATCTCCATCCTTCAAATGTGCCACAAGCTAACAATTGTTGAGTGGAGTCTCGCTACCTATGAACGATCACTCAGATACGATATAACCTGCAACACGAAACGTTGTAGCCACGAATGGTCAATACATTGAATGTATGGCAAGTAGGCTAAAGTGGTTAACAACAGATCTATCAACTATATTCTTATTTTGCCAAGTGGAGTTCAGGCTCATTTGCATAAAGCAACAGTTTTATCCTAACATTTGTAACAAAGTAGTTTTCCAATACGATAAATAGGACACTCTGGTTCACTCCCAGGTGCTCCTACCCAATTAAGTTCACCCAACAAGTTTTAAGTAGTTAAGAAATAAGGATGAGTGAGAAATATCATAGCATCAGTATCAGGTCGCTCAAATTGTCCATAACCGGGGACACGGCTAATCGATTAGTTTATACACCCTGCAGGGGTTAGTACACTTTACCCATGTGACTTGGTCAGCCCATCTCGTACCACCACTCTCATATTGGGTGATGATAGGGAGAAGTCCAAGAAGGAACCGTTCGGGAAGTAGCTCCCCAAACCCGACACGCACCGGTCCAACCTACACTATCTACATCTCTGGATACGTGGGTTTGAGTTACCACAACCTACTGAGTTCAACCAACCGCCCATTTCATTATTGGCACATGGTTGTACACGTAAGTTACCAAATAAAGAAATAAATCCTTTCTCAGTGTCCTGGGCGGCATTCCCCACCATAATCCTCACTCGATGACCCAATCAATGCCATTCCGCCCAGGTGGTTCATTAAAACATATTGGTTTGTCATTTAGCAAAACATAAGCCTTTCAGAACATATAACTTTTCATGATGTGATTCCCTTCCTCGTCTAAATAGCATAGCTAAGCAATCTACCAATACGATGGATCTTAAACAAAGAATAGTAGGGAATAATATGGGATATAGCATAGCATATACACATCAATTCCTACATATGCAATTCTACAAAAACATCTACAATGCATAGGAAAATAGTAGGACATTTATGACCAAGATAGCACCACTTGCCTTTGTTGTAGATGTAGTCAATTAGATAATCCTCACAATTCTCATAGATCTAATGGTTTCTCTCATCATAACCACAATACTTGCAATCATAGTAGTTGCAATCACACACGTTACACTCCTCGCAATCTATCGAGCAAACAATTGCATACAATCATAAACAACAGCACATAGAGATGAAACAAATGCAACAAATGCATGCATGACAATTTAATAAGTCACAATGGTTGTTACTTTAGTTCTCTAAACAATATTAAAGTATATGATGCATGCAAGAGGCCAATTAATGAAATGGAGGACTTGTTATTAATAATTACTTGCCAATATAGGGTTTTTAATAGTTCTGTTGTAACGCATGTTCTAACTGTCAAATTAAATTTGTTTCTGGGGTTTACTGGATAGAGGACGTTAATACGAATCAGTAGGCGTTGGATTCACCCTAATCGGAGTTATAGGTCTTTTTGTATGATTTAAATAGTGTTTAATGGGTTTTAAATGATTCATATAGTTTCAGTTGTCTAAAAATCAAACTAAAATTGTATATGTAATCTCCACGGAATTTTGATTTCAGGGACATATTATTTGTAATTTTCTGAATAGTATTTATTTTATTATGAATTTATTACTCTAAATAAGCCATTAAACCATTTAAATCTTCACGGTAAAACCTTAGAGTAAAAGGCTGAACTAATTACATATTGATGATCTACATGGAACCAGCTTTCCATCGGTATATCATTTATATTTTTGTGACAAGCAATTAATTTACTATGAATTTAATGATTTATAAAGCCATTAAAACTAATTAAATTGCTACGGGGTAAATAATCTGCAAAGGCTGGATACAACGAGATATTATTAATCTACATTACAGTAGCTTCAATTTGATATATTGTTCATATTTTTCGGAGTTACAGATAATTTTCTATGAATTTATTAACCTAAAAGACCAATAAAACTAATTAAATTACTACAGTAACCACGTACAGTAAAAGTTGGATCTATTCTGACAAGATGATTCTACGTGAAATTATCTTTAATTTGATATATTATATGCAATTTTTGGACGTGGTATGAATTTCTAATGAATTTTACAAGTTAGATCTATAATGTGCAATTTTAAATTCGAACGGAATATTTCTAATGAATTTTACAAGTTATTTCTAATGAATTTTACAAGTTGACCTGAAATTGACGTGGCGTTGATGAGGAAGCTGACCGGGATGACGACATGGCACGCACCGGTTTGATTGGATCTCGACCGTCTGGATAGGATCCGGTGGCTAGAAGTAGAGATGGACCCGATTTTGGCTCAGAATAGACAAGAACAGATCTGTGTTAGAGAGACAAATCCGTAGGTCAAATTGAAAAACTTAGAACACGAAAGTTGTAGGAAATCATTATTCCTACCTTCTCACCACAGGAATTTGGATTTCAAGAAACGGGCGCGAGTACATCTTGGATTTACACCGTAAGATCTGAAATATTGCGATACGAAATTCTCCGGCTGTGGTGGATGAAAAGAGGTGAGGTTTGTCGGGATTGAAATATTTCGACGAGTTCTACAATATTTGTTTTTTGACCGAAGGCAAACGACGAAGTCTAGATGGGTTAAAAAGCGAAATATGATTCGGGCATATGTAGATTTAGGATTTCGAGAAGGGAAACTCGTACAGCTGTGGTTCTATGAGTTTATATGGAGATTTAGGATGGTGTAGAGATAGGCCTTGAAGTAGGGAACAAGTAGAAACAAACGGAAGTCGGTTCGGAGTTGTAGATAAAAAGTTACGAGAGTTTGAATAGAGATAGGTTAGAGAAAAACTGATTCGCACGGATTTTAAATCAACCATGCATCGATCGGTCATGTATGTGGCTGTGGATGCTCAGGTCGGTCCGGGTGGGCTGGCCCATTTAGGTTTTTTTTCTTTTTCTATTTACTTGTTTTCCTTATATTTTTTGCATACGAACTCCAAATGATATGATTCTTGTTTCTAAATTTTTATAAAATCGAATAGATCATTGTAGGATCATATTTGCAATATTTTTACTAGTTTGTAAGTAGTGGGTTTATAAATCTTTGTATATTCCATTTTATTTATATCTTTATTTGTTTGTATTTATTCCATAACTTTTTCATAATAGCTCCAAATGAGCTCAATTTTGTTTCGAAAATTTTGTAATATTAATTGTATCTTTTTAGGCTATAATTATCAATAATTTATGCCTTAGAAACAATGGGTTTTTAAAGTCAATTTAATTACCTTTAGGGACATTTGGGTGAATCAACTATAGGATTTAGATACCAGGATTTGGATTCAGTTTGTGAGAACCTTGCATGGATGTAATGAAATGCTTATGAATGCTTCATGATTTTCATTTTTGAAATCTTGCACACCAATTCTACAATCCATAATCAATCTATGCCCTTTTGCCTATATGGCTACTTAGGTCATAATAAAAGAATATAAGATTTTTGAATTCAAGGTTGAGAGGATTTTCTATTCAAAAAGTTTCTTCTCTTTGATAATTTTCAACATAGTCAAACAATCAATCAAACTTATTTATTTATTTCACATTCCAAAATTAGGAGAATTTTGGGATGTGACAGCAATGGATTAGTCAAAGGTTTAGAAATTCTAGAAAAATTCCTAATGAATCTTCTATAAAAGCCTACATGAACAAGAAAACTTCTTATACCTTTTATGTCCTTTGGTTGTGGCATTCTCTCTATTGCTTCTACTTTAGCCCTATCTACTTCAATACCCTTACCTGATACTTTGTGTCCAAGGACTATGCCTTCTTTGATCATAAAGTGACACTTCTCCCAGTTTAGAACAAGATTGGTCTCTTCACAACACTGCAAAATTCTATTGAGATTACCCAAGCAACTAGTAAATGAAGTTCCATAGACAGAAAAATCATCCATAAATACTTCCATTATCAGTTCTATAAAATCTGCAAAAAATAGCAGGCATGCATCTTTGAAAAGTAGCTGGAGCATTACATAGACCAAAAGGCATGCGTCGGTAAGCATGTAAACCATAAGGAATAATGAAAGTTGTTTTAAGTTGGTCTTCAGGATGAACAGCTATTTGGAAAAAACAGAGTATCCATCCAAGTAGCAAAATGAGTATGGTTTGCTAACCTCTCTAAGGTTTGATCTATGAACGGTAAAGGATAGTGATCTTTCCTAGTATCCTTATTAAATTTCCTAAAATCTATGCACATCCTATGTCCAACAATAGTTCTAGTAGGTATTAATTCATTATATTCATTAGGAACAACAGTAAAGCCACCTTTCTTAAGAACACAATGAACATGACTTACCCATTCACTTTCTTTTACTTGATAAATTATACCTGCATCAAGTAGGCATACTATTTCTTTTCTTACCACTTCCTTAATTTCAGGTTTTAGTCTTCCATTAAATTCTGCAACTGGTTTAGCACCTTCCTCCATGAATATCCGATGGACGGCTATCATGGGACTAATGCCCTTCAAGTCGTCCATTTAGTACCCAAAGGCCTTGCGATGTTCCTTTCGTACCTTCATAAGTTCTTCTTCTCCTAAAAGTTTAGCACTAATAATAACAGGGAATTTATTACTATCATTTAAGAACCTATACTTAAGATTATCTGGTAGAGTTTTTAATTCTGGGGGTGGTAATTCTTTATCCCCTCTCTTTTCTGGCTTTTCGAAAGATTCATTAGTTGGAGGTTCTAAAATGGGAAATGAATCAAATTCACTTCCTAATTCTTCTAGAGTCCTATTTGCCATAACTATTTCTTCACAAGTTGTGTCTTCATTTATTTCTTCTTCTTGATCACTTAAGAAAAGAGCTTCCATTTTTCAGTGGTTTTCTCTTTTTCTTCTTCTTATATAAGTATAGGTTTGTCTTTAAATTTGGAAAAGTGGAATTCTTTTTCAGCTTTCCCAAGCTTAAGGAATACAACCTCCTTTTTTAAGTCCACTGCGGCACAAATATCACTCAAAAAGTTTCTTCCAAATATGATTAGGCAAAGAGTGTCAGCTGGCATATCAATAACTACAAAATCGATAGGGAAATTTATATTGTCAATCATGATAGTTGCATCTTCAACTACTCCCATTGGAATTCTAAGATTTTTATTGGCTTGCATGATTGTCATATCAGTATTTTCTATTGTAGCTGGTGCTATCTCTTCTTTTATTTCTAGATAAAAATCATAAGATATAACATTAACTTTGGTTCCAAGATCACATAAACCGTAATGCGAGGTTTCTTTAAATATGCAGGGAAGAATAGGCTTACCCACATATTTTACCTTAATTTTACCTTCAACCAATATAGAAGTCTCTTCATAAAGTTCAACTATGTTATAATGTGCATACATAGCCATGATTGCTTTCTTGGTTCCCTTTTCATCTTTAGTTTCTTCCAGATGTTCTTCAATTATTGGCACACTTTCCTCTTATTTCTCCTCCTATACTGCCTTGACCTGTTCATATTCCAAAATATGCTTCTCTGAAGTGTTAGGGAAAGGTATCTCATATATTGGTTCTAGGGAGGCCAATGTTTCATAAAAGCTCCTCTCGCGGAAGAGTCTAGTTCAATTTTATTAGGTTCAATTAATCCGCCATAAAAGATATGCAATAAATACCATTCAGGCAAATCATGGTGAGGACATTGACTAAGTAAATCTTTAAATCTTATATAAGCTCTTACTAGTCCTTCCTTGGGACGGTTCCTCCAAGCCATTATAAGAAGCCTGATTCCAAAAGATTTTGATAATGGATAATATTTGGACAGAAATTCGCAAGCTAGATTATCCCAATTAGTAGTGGCTTCTAAGGGTAGAGACCTATACCATGAGAGAGTTGTACTTGTCAAAGTTTGACTAAAAAGTTTAACCCTTACCTCATCGGCGGTATACCCCGTTAATTGGAACGTGCCACATATATCTTTGAAACATGCAATATGCTCATATGGATCAGGATCTTCTTTATCTCCAGTAAATTGCTTATTGTATAAAATACCAAGTAGTAGAGGATTTATTTCAAACCCCATTGTCTTCTTATTCGAGTTATCTCTTTTATAAATATCATAGGGCTTCCCAAAGTGGTTGAGTGGGTTAGCACTAGTCATTTTCTCAAACTCCATCATATTGGTGGAAACCTGTAACTCAAAACAAAACTTAACAAAACTAAAGTAAATAATCAAAAACTAAAAGACCTACAACGCTTAGCTCCCCGGCAACGGCGCCAGAAAATAGCTTGACGACTGCAAGTGCACAGATCGTTTGTAGCTAGTTTCAAAATTAAGATATCGGTCCCATAGGGAGCAGGAGTCTGAAGTCTAAGAATTCTTGAAGTAAATACTAAAAATAGAAATCCTAAATAAAGTTCTAAGTGACAAGAGAAAATGCGAGTATTGCGTAAAAAGGTGTTTTGGGGTTTTTGGTATAATAGAACAATAAGAAAATTAAACAAAACTGAATACAAAAAATAAGTATCACGTATGTGAAAGAGATTTGAAACTTCAGTGGAAAAAGCGTTCTAAGGGATTAGAGGATACACCACTAACATTATAAAAGGCTAAGTTAAAGATTATTATCATGAATATTCTCAACTATGTATGTGTGGGAGGAGATCCGTATTTGGACAAAGAGGCAGCAACCACTGCTCAAATCATTCTCATAACCACAATAGACAGCAATCAACATCAATTGAACTACTGCGCTATTAAGGGACATAATCCTGCAGGACGTATCTCATGACATGGATAGTGTTTTGTGAGTTTCCTCGATTCCCAAGTTGATACGTAAGGAGTGACAACAACTTTATAGTCACTGTAAGTGCTGACATCCCTTTGTCTACCAACAAGTAGTTCCCTCCATCAAGTCCCCACAAGAGGAAAATATTGAGAGGTCGACTTCTCCAAACATCAATATGAAGACAATCTAACACATGGTCACAACGATGAATATCATAATAAACTTTATCTTATTTCAATCTCTTGCTAGGGTTTCTCCATCTCCTCAAGAACTAATGATCTACTCAGACACAGAGGCATTCAACATCATGGCAATGGTAATGGAAAGGATTATCGATGAATAGTACTTGTATAAATCCACAACTTGTGCAAGAATTACAACAAGATCTAGATGGGATGGATGGAAGTGATGGTGGTGATGAAGATGCGGCGGTTGATGAAGATGGAGATCGATGCCTTGGCCTCCCAGATCTGCATAGGGCGAAGATGGATCCCTAGGGCAAGTTCCCCCTCCAGATGCCCCGGAGGTGAGGTTTCAGCGATTTCTGGGTGTTCTGTATGTCGTCTCCACGAACCAGTTGCACAGGGTGAAACTATTTGAGGAGGCGGAGGCGGTGCCAACTATACGGCTGGAACTATATGGCGGCGGCCCGTATAGTTGGTCGTCAACTCTTCTGCCTCTTTTGCTCTCTTCGGGTTTTCTTCTGGTATTATTAATATTTCCCAAATAAGTGATTTACGTTGTTTTTGACTCCTTTTCGCTCCAGTACAACTGCTCCAAGAATTGTGTCCATTGGATCCATCATATGATCTGATCCTGGTGACAAATAAACATAAAAAGTGCATGCAAACGCCGTAAAATACCAAGATCCTATTACTACAATGCAAAATAATAATCTAAAACATGGTGCAAATATGCACTCATCACCTCATCCTTCGCCAACCCACCCGCATCGCCGCCATCGCGCGCGCCACCTCTAGCAGTCGTCCGTCCATCTCCCTCGACTGTGGCCTTTGCCCGTCGGTTTTGTCGGTCGTCAACCTCGTCCTCCTCGAGCCCCCTCTCTATCCCTCCGTCGCCTTGGGGTGCTCTTGTTCGTCCCTAGTCACCCCAATCTTCCTCGCCGCTACCCCCGTGCCAGCGATCGCGGGAGCTGCTAGCCGCCTCTCCCTCTTGCCTCGCCAGCGACCATCCCCGCCACGGTGCCTTGCTCTGCCTCATCTCTAGCCTCTCCCCGAGCCCCCTCCGCAGCATACGATGCCATGCCCGTCAGTAGGTGCTCCCGGTCATGCCTCCCTGTGGGCCCAGTTTGTTTCCCCTCGAGCCCTGTGTACTCGACTCCATCAACACATCTGACCACCGTCCTCGTCCCCAACATCGTTCCCTTTCGCGTGTTGGCCGCTGCTTTCCTAGGCTATGCTCTGGCTGTCCGCCAGAAGTCAAGCTGGTCTGGTGCTCTGTGTCCCTGTCGCCCTGCATCGTCGTCAGGTGGTCACCGTCCTCCTTGTGTGTGCGTTCCTGATATCCCACAAGTATAGGGGATCGTGTGTGGCCTTTTTGATAAGTAAGAGTATCGAACCCAACGAGGAGCTAAAGGTAGGATAAATATTCTCTCAAGTTCTATCAACCACTGATACAACTCTATGCACACTAAATGTTTGCATTATCTAGGAAATAAAACTAGAGCAACAAAAACGAGTACTAGAGAAATCTTTGCAAGATAATAAATAACAATAAAGTAAAGCTAGTTGTTGTAGCAATAAAATACACTAAACTAACAGAACCATGAGTGTGGAATAGTGGTGGTAATTATGGTGGCTTTGTCCAAGTTTAATTGGCGAATAAATCGGGTTCATTGTCTTCGATGCAGTTTTCTATGTGGGAGAGGCTAAATATACATGTAGTTCACTACTTGGAATTACATGTAATATATGATTGGATTGTTAGCAAACATCCGTAACTACTAACAATGCATTAAGGTTTCCCCAACCATAGCCTTAATTTAATGGTCCTCTTACTCCCATATGTGCAACGTTCTGGTTCGCGTCCTTAGGTTTCTGTCACTCCGGCAGAACTTCCCCTTTCCTCTTATACATACTACAAACCCTATGATGTTTAATCCATGCGCGCACAAATATAATGGACACCAAAGGACTGTACCATATCAACATACAACTCTAATGAACCAAATACGTTTAACCATTCAATCTAAGAACAAAGAAACTACACAAACGTGACATAGATCATAGGATTATAACTTATAGCATCAAACACCATGTTTATATAGGACGTTATAGAGGTGTGTGGGAGGATGAACCACTACATACTAGGAGGATTAGGTGATGGAGATGGCAGTGAAGATGGTGAAGAGGGCGGCAGCGCAGGAGACTCCTTCCCCGCCGTCGATATCGTGGGGGAGAACCGCCCCTTAGCCCTCTTCCTTCATGGCTTCTTGGGGTAAACAGTACTGAATCACTAAACTAAACAATTACACACTAAATAAACTTAATTTGGCTTTTAAAACATTTTCCAAATAATTTTTATACACAAAATAGGACTACAAATGTCTCTGCATAAAATCCTATTTTAACATAAGCAAATCACAAAACTAAGCCTACATATGTGTAGGATTTATTTTGTGATTCCAATGGTATATTATTTGTATTTTTTGGACAAACAGAACCAAATTTATAAATTTTACAAGTTTGAATAACTAATAGATTCAAAAATCAGATTTTAAAACAAAACTCCAGACACGTGGACGCATCTGATAGGCACGTACCGGTTCGGTTGGATCGATCATCCAGAGCCGTTGGATTTAAGTGAAAGTGCACGGGACAGATCTAACCATACCCCTTCGATAAGTGATCTAATCTGGCACGCTGGATCTAGATCTAACGGCCCACGATGGCTTGGCCAAGAACTGGCGGCGCGTGAGGTTCCAGTGGCGGAGGCGCTACTGGCGGCGATGGTCTGGCAAATTCAGAGGGGGATAGGGGTTGTGGTTGGCCTTACCAGCGTCGCACGGTTGCGAGGAAGCTCAACGTGGTCGCGGTTGGGACGGGGGCGTGCTGTAGCGGTGGCTAGGGCTCGTCGGAGTAGCGGGCGGCGTCGGGTTCTTGCGAACGAAAACGTTGCTGGCATTCTGGATCACCCTGGCACAAACCAGGAGCATCAGTAGTTGCACAAGGACATGGCAAACCTAGTCGTGTGCAAGAGGGGTCAAGGGGCGCTCGGTATTTACCGTGATTGCTCGACGGAGTTGAGCGACGGCTCAGTCGTTTGCACGGGTGGACGGGGACGGCGACCTGGGTCACGAGCAGGCAAACTAAAGGCATCAGAAGGTGCACAAGTACACGAGGGTCACACTCGTTTGAACCAGAAACAAAGGGGCGGTCGGGGCTCACCGGAATCAGTCGCCGGAGACGTTCGGTGCCGCGGCGGTGTGAGCTCTAATGCGAATAGCCTGGTGGCGCTTAGGCAGTGGTGAGTGAGGGGAAATATACGGGGCGGCGAGGTGGTTATGTAGCCAGAGCGAGGGCGTCAATTACACGATGTATCAATGGGAATTAAACGAGAAATCAACGCGGTTTCACTACGAGGAGGAAACGGCAGAGAGGGTCGTCGCGCAGAAATTTGGGGAAGACGATGCTGACTAGGCATTGGGTCCACTCGACAGTGAGAGAGGGGGTGCACGCGTGGGTGAAAAACAGAGAGGGGTGGGGGTTTCCTGGGTGGGCTTGCTAGGCTGGTTTGTTGGGCCATGGGTGGGTTGGGCTAGATAGGTTAGCAAGGTTTATTTTTTTCTCTTTTCTCCTTTTCTTTTTCTGTTTTGATTTTCTGAACTCATTTTCAAATGTTATTCAAAAGAGTTTGAATTTCAAACCATTTCTAGATTTTTGTAAAGTGACCCATGCACATATTTGTGCATAAAACCTTGTTGTTTACTCAAAAATACTTTGGCCCATTGAAAATAAAATAAAACCATGCCTTAAATAAATATTTTCAATAGTCATATAATTGGTTTTAATTTAGATTCTTGTTTTGAAAACTATGAGAAAGCTTTGAAATCATCTTTTAAACCTTTCTGGTTATAACAAAGTATTCTAATATTTGAGAATAGAAATAAATCCATTGATTTTCTTACATGAAATAATAGGCAAACCAATGGCTTCTTATTTGAAACCTTGTTTGAAAAATGAACCAAATGCAAATGGATGCATGAATGATATGCAACTTTATAAACCATGATTTTTGGTATGATACACATTGCCTTGCATATCAACATCACCTTGCACATCTCCATCACCAAGCAGGTGTCCATAATGCTTCTTGATCTCATAGTACTTATCACTACCTTTTTCCTTCAACAAATCTTTGATAAAATCCTCAAAACTTTGAGGACCACCAGCAACAGGAGGATTAATCACATCACCAATCACTAGAGGAGCTATATTCTGAATAACTTCCATGTGCACATCTCCCAAACCATCTACAGGGCCCACAACATCCCCTGAACACTGCCATACTGCCTACCAAGCCCCTGTGACTCTATAGCTCCTCTCTACGCTGGTTATTCTCCATAGCAGTATTTCCACCATCAGTATTCTCTCTAATAACAATGCCACCAGTGTTAGCACCACCACCAGAGCCAGCCCAAATATTAGCCATCCTTGTCCCAAAAGACATGCTACCAGAGTCTTCCTGATCTACCACCACATTTTTTCCTTTATCCAATATAGAACAAATAGGAACACCAACAGTATGCTGATGTCCACCATTCCCACCACCTGTTCCACCAGAAGTGCCAGCAATAGTCTGATTCCCACCATCAACAGCAGGCCTATTCTGCCTAATAGTTTCCTCATTCCTCCTATCAGCCTCATTATCACCATCTTGCCCATCCACTCCCACAGACATAGGTATAGTTGGCACTGCATCAGGAGCAAAAATCTCTATGGTATATTTAAATTCATATATACCACCCTGCATCTCCCCCTCCTAGTATTAGGCACCAAGGTCACATCTAGACAAGAAATTTTCACTCTTACATAAGCCAAATTCCTCAAACTGTTTCTGTCCAAGGCCAGAGGTTTACCAACCAGAGATGCCACATAAAAGACAGTTGATTTCTCCATGTACTTCATAGGGATCCCAACAATTCTGAACCAAGCCTCTTCTAGCCACTCCACAGGCTCTAGATCACCATTAGACTTGGACAACTGAATCACAGCATCAGGATTTGTCTTCATGAACACTTTACCAAAGTGAAAGTCATCAATAGACCTAGCAGAAGTAAATCTCATCAAGAACTCAACATCATTTATAGATCTTGCATTGAACCTCCGACCAGAACCAACGGCATCATCCCACATTTGAAACTCTTTCTCAAGGTATTTTCTTGTAACATCACCTCTAACCACACTGATATGAAGATAGTGTAGTTGTTCCATGGATTGAAATGTAGATTCAACCACAGGAATAGAATGAAAACCTTGATCAAAGTCAGTACTGCCAAAAAACAGAGGGACATACTCCCAAGGTTTCCTCTCTTGACAAACCAAAATTTTATGGTTCCTTCCACAATTATCACACTCCTGTCCTTCTTGTACTGCATCAAGCAACTGCAAACTAACTATCTCAGTATTGACATTCACATTTCCAGTCACACCAACTGCTAGAGGAGGTACAGAGGACCCCACTAGAGTAGTAGCGACAGCATCAGATTGACTGACAGTAGTAATGGGCGAAGCACTCACAGGATTACCAACTCCAGCAGGCACATTGACTAAATTTGACACAGACATGTTCATCAAAGTAACAGGACAACTAACAGGAACACTAGGAATCATAGTAGGCCTAGAGATAACTGCTTGTTCCACAGTACGAGCAAAAACCGGCTCCCCCTCCTAGGATTATCAGCAGAGTTACCTGATCTACTCGGAAAAGAAAAAGCAGTAGCATCAGAACCTGAACCCTGCTGCATCTCCGGGCGATGACTCCATCGACCATGATTCCGAGCTTGATCAGCCTCACGACGATGCGCCTCCGCCAGGGCCCTGTCACGAGCTATAGCTTCACGGCGTTGATTCTCCAACCTTGCGTCATTTTCTGCCTGCCTCCGTTCATCTTCCCAGCGCCTTGCCTCCGACCGCCGCTCGTCATCACGACGATGCTCCTGTTCACGAATCCACTCCCCTTCACGACGATTCTCATCCAACACCCTGCGCTTAACCGACTGCCTTCCTTGCCCATACCCAAATCTCGATCTGTTCACATGGGGAAAGTTCGAATCGGGGGGCGAGGTGGAGATCTGTGGCCACCATGAAAACGCCGATCCATGACTGGCTTTGCCGCTGGCCACCTGAGCAAATGATCTCCGATCCCTTGAATGAACACCACTCCACCCCACAGGAGAAACTACCCTTGGAGACGAAGGGCAAAGTACCAGAGGACAACGAACGAAAACAACCTTGCACACCTCATGCGATCTAGGATTCTCCGGAGAAAAAGTTGTGGAACCCAATCTTGATCTAGGGTTGATGAGAATGGGAGAGGGGGAAACTGACTGGGCGCGACCCCTTGACACCGAACTAGTAGCCTCACCCCCAACTGTCAGGTGGCCCTCCTCCACCGTCAGCGCCCGCTCGCCTTCTCGCACTACCAATCTATATCACCCAGCACGTACGTGCGTAGGGAGGCGCACCGGTGATACCACACCGCAGTCCACGTGCCGCAACCGTCGGCCCCACGAGGACGTGCCAACCCCCATGTACCAACCGTGTACCAAATGTGACATCCACGGTAGAAATCCAAACCACCAAAACACGACCTGATTCATCGATCAACAACAACTGCCCCAATCCATCACGCGCGATTGAACCAAAACGACGTGAGATCGGCAAATCACCCCGAGCTTCCCTAAAAATGGCCCTCCAGATACCTGCCGAGGAGCAGAGATCATCGGAGCAACCTGCCGCCATGGAAGAGAGGAGAGAGAGAGAGAGAGAGAGATCAGGTAAAAATCATCTAGAGCTACTCCTACGTATCACCAGTCATAAGATCGATGTCTTGCTGGGTAAATATAGATGATGCATCTACTACCTTTGCTTCTTGTCTCTGCACAATCTGCAACACAACTTATTGGAGTAAAAGGATCCAACGGATCAGTCTTGGTTTACGAATATTCCTCTCGAGGAGTTCTTTTAAACCATCATGATTCGTATGAACTCTTACTTTTGCATCAACAATATAAGAATGAAATTTATCACAAGAGAAAAATACAGCAAAGAGTTCTTTTTCTTCCTTAGGATAATTCTTTTGAGAACTATTGAGAGTTCTACTAGGATGATGTATAATATTAAATCTGCGACCTATGTTTTGTCCCAGAGTTACTCCTACAACATCATCACTAGCTTCACATATTAAATCAAAAGTCATATCCTATATATGTGGTTTAATGATGGGAGCATGAGATAAGGCATATTTAAGTCTATCAAAGTCAATAAGGCACTTAACATCAAAATTGAATCTTACTCCCTTTTGCAATTGTAACACCCTCACCTGATAAGGCTGAGTTCATTTGTATAGTGCCAATCCCTGGATCGGTTAACTGGCACACACAGTACATAATGATACCAAATATAACTGTGCATCATAAATACAACAAATATGATCCAGAATTTACATTATTTATTCAAGTACACAGCGGAAAACGAATACAAGGTAGATCTCCATCCTTCAAATGTGCCACAGGCGAACAATTGTTGAGTGGAGTCTCACGACCTATGAACGATCACTCATGTCAGGGGTGTACCCCCGGGTACCCCAGAGTTGACGAGTTAAGCAATAAGAAATGTATATGAGAAAATAATACTCAATATCTGTCCAATAGAAAAATACTAAGGCAAAAAACAAGTCTGGGCCAAGTTAACACTAAGTCGGCCCAGCCCTCACCACTACTGGACCAGACCTACAGTGAACAGGCCGAACTAAGCTCTAAGAACCGAATTACCCTCCTGGGCCGAGTCCTCCCGTATGGCCCACCAAACGACCTGCCCCAGCACCGAGCTACTCCAGCCAGCCACCTCGACGAAGGACTCCCCACGCCACCGATCCCGCCAGCATCGCCAAGCCACCGCTCACTCCCCGCGCCAGACTGTCTCCTCGCCACCTCGCTCCTTCGACGCCGCCCGGGTGTGCCGGGAAGGAGGAACCTCGGACCACCACGGGGCTCTCTCCAACCTCGCCGGATGCGCAGCAGGTAGCTCCCGGGTGGGCCGAATGAAGGAAAGCTTGGCCCACCATGGGGCAACGTCACCAGCTCCACTTCACGCCATTGCACCCGCGTAGGCCAACTGAAGGGGAACCCGGCTGGGCCGCTGCCGGACCTCGGCTGGGCCACTAGATGATCCGGCTGGGCTGCCTCTCCCCCAGGCCGAATCAACTAAAGCCCATGCCGAGTTGACACACCCTCTAGGACCTTTAGGCCGAGTTATAACGATCTATACGCCCTGTAATTTACCTCCAGATGCCTCCAGGGTCTCCACAAGAACACACCATCGAGTCAGGACAAGAGCAACAAGTATCGTGCCAGTCTTGGAGCCCACCAGCTCAGACTGGCACAGGGTGTATGGCATATGCCCATGGCATCTAGGAATATGCCCTGGCATCTCCAAAGATGCCAAGGCATATGCTCAGCATCTAAGAAGATGCCGGGAATATGCTGCCTAGATACCAATCGTGGGGAACAAGATTTGTCCCCTGGGCTCCCCTTTATAAGGAGCACCAGGGGGATCGTTCAGAGGGAGGCCCCGAAGGGCTCCTCCCCTCTCTGCTTACTAGGAGCTCTCCTTCTTCTTCCTCCACTCTCATAGAGAGACCTATCTAGAAGTATAGGAGATACAGCTCAAGGAGCATGGTTGTAGTCACAAGTATGGCAAGATTATAAGAGATTAGATGTATACAATGAGGGGTTATCTCTACTTTAGAGCTTCAATCCAATATACTTTGTACTTCTCTTTGTTCATACGAGTGCGGTCTTCACTGAATCATCCCTCCCCGGATTCCTCCACGCCCATCGGCCCCAACTTTAGCCTACCCATGGCATATGCCGTGATACTACCACGACATTTGGCGCCCACCGTGGGGCCTTCTAGTGGCGTTGGTTGGGTTTCCATCCGGACGGGAACATCTTCATCAACTTCTTCCTCATAGGGCTCATTCAGCTTCACCAAGCCAACAGAGAACAAAGAGGTAAGCGCAAAGGCTCTCCAAGTCTAACTCATCAAAGCAGGTAAGACTCAGCAAGAAGGACTCAAGCACTACTCCAAGCTTACTGTAAGTGCCAAGTAACTAAACAGGGAAAGTATGACCTAGAAAGACTCACCCAAACACTTCTCCAAGTATAATGTAAGTGCCAGGTAACTCAGCCACCTACACTCAATCCTTCCTCCCAGGGAGAAAATAACTCAACCCGGGGACTAGTCAACTTATCTGTAGAGTCATCTTTAGATTAAGAGAGCACTATGTTGATTTAGATCTGTACTCCAGCCAGCTTATTTATAACTCGTCCATAAGTTGAATCAGCTTATTTGTGATTCATATAGATTTTGAGTCAGTTAGTTTATGCTTTGGGTTATCCTGTGACTCAGCTCACAGGCCAGCTTATTGATAACTCGGCCATAAGTTGAATCAGCTTATTTGTGATTCAGATAGATTCTGAGTCAGTTTACTTATGCTTTGGATTATCCAGTAACTCAGCTCCCCATCCAGCTTATTTATAACTCGGACAGAAGTGGAATCAGCTTATTTATGATCCAGGTAGAATTTGAGTCAGCTTACTCTTGAGTCGGATAGAATTTGAGTCGGTTTATTTATGCTTTGGATTGTCCTTTAACTCAGCTTACCAGCCATCTTATTGTTGATTCGGATATAACTTGAAGTCAATTTGTTTGTGCTTTGAATTAACCTTTAACTCAGCTCAGTAGATTGTCTCTGATTCGGACTAACATTTGATTCAGCTTGCCAGGGTGTATTATAATTCGGATTGGTATTCAGACTCGACGTACTAATCATATCTCTGATTCAGGCTGAAGCTTTATTCAGTTTGCCAGATTGCCAGGTTATGTTATGACTCGGATTGATATTTCACCATCTTGACAGGTTATCCCATATCTCGGATGACTATTGGCTAGCTTATCATATCTCGAATCTATATCTCATATCTACATCTCAAATCAGATCTCTCAGCGGTTAGCCCTATTATCATATCCCAAAGCTTAATCTCGGATCTATATCTCGGATCCATATCAAAGGAAAATTATCGTCATCACGCCAAATCAAGTTATATCGTGGCAAATAGATGATTCGGATTTGGGATGAGTTAACTCGGATTTGAGTCATATAATTCAGATTTGAGTCAGGTAACTCAGACATTAAGACATAAAGCCAATTTTGAGTAAAGTAACTCGGATTTGGGATGAGTTAACTCGGATTTGAGTCATATAACTCGGATTTGAGTCAGGTGACTCAGACATTAAGACATAAAGTCAATTTTGAGTAAAGTAACTCGGATTTGGGATGAATTAACTCGGATTTGAGTCATATAACTCGGATTTGAGTCAGGTGACTCAGACTTAAGACATGAAGTCAATTTTGAGTAAAGTAACTTGCATTTGGGATGAGTTAACTCGGATTTGAGTCATATAACTTGGATTTGAGTCAAATGACTCAGACTTAAGACATAGAGTCAATTTTTTGTAAAGTAACTCGGATTTGGGATGAGTTAACTCAGAATCGAGTCATGTAACTCAGATTTGAGTCAGATGACTCAGACTTAAGACATAAAGTCAGTTTTGAGTAAAGTAACTCGGATTTGGAATCAGATGACTCAGATAATAACTTCCCAATGGGGTTAAAAGAGCAATGCCCAAGAAGGCAGGAACCCGTAACTTACCCAACAGGGTTAAAAGAGCAATGCCAAAGAAGGCAAGAACTTATAACTTACGCAAAGAGGTTAAAAGAGCGGTGCCCAAGAAGGCCAGAACTCATAACTTACCCAAAGAGGTTAAAAGAGCAGTGCCCAAGAAGGCCAGAACTCATAACTTACCCAACGAGGTTAAAAGAGCAATGCCAAAGAAGGTAAGAACTTATAACTTACCCAACGAGGTTAAAAGAGCAATCCAAAGAAGGCAAGAACTTATAACTTACCCAATGAGGTTAAAAGAGAAATGCCCAAGAAGGCAGGAACTCATAACTTACCCAATAGGGTTAGGGTTAAGAGAGCAACGCCCAAGAAGGCAGGAACTCATAACTTACCCAATAGGGTTAAAAGAGCAATGCCCAAGAAGGCAGGAACCGTAACTTACCCAATAAGGTTAAAAGAGCAACGCCAAAGAAGGCAAGAACTCGCAACTTACCCAATGAGGTTAAAAGAGCAGTGCCCAATAAGGCCAGAACTCGCAATTTACCCAATGAGGTTAAAAGAGCAGTGCCCACTAAGGCCAGAACTCACAACTTACCCAATGAGGTTAAATGAGCAGTGTAACATCCCAAAAAAATCATAGTTTCAAAACTCATTCATATCACTTTGCATCATTCATTCATTTAGGGTTTTTTTTCAAAAAAAATCACTTAGTGATAGAATATGAGCTATGATTTCATGTGGTCAATTTGTCCCAAATAAACATCACCCTTTGAAATTTGAATGTTTAAATACTTGTTTGCTTGCATCCATTGATGGAAAGTTTAGGTGAAACTTTAAAACCCCCAAGATTTCAAATTTAGAAGTAGTGTTCAAAAATCCATTTCAAATACTTGCAAACAGGAACAAATCCCTAATTATTTTTGAAACCAAGCTGGACCAAGCCTTGCAAAGTAACCACTTAGTTTTATGACTGTTTTTGAATCCACAAAAACCCTGCAAAAGTTCCAAGGCAGTTTGAGTTCAAAAGGATTTGAATTCATATTGAAATTCATACCAGAAAATGAATTTAGAAAAAGAAAAGAGTACTTCAAAAGAAAAAGGCCACGCGGCCAGTATCTGGCCCAGCAACCAATCAAGCCCAGCAAGCCCACCCGGGGATCACCTTTTCTTCTCACACGCGCAAACACACGCAAACAGTCGCCGACAACCTGACCCCACCAGCACTGTGCGCGTTTCGCTGACAAGAGGGACCAGACCACGTTGTCATCGTCTTCCCCAGAACTCGCCCGCGACCACGTCGCAGCTGCAGTGACTGCCGGTGATGGCGCGGCTTAATTGGACAATTAAACGCAGGCGTTTCCTGTCGACTCCCCGGCTATAAGATCCCCACCTCCCCACGATCATTTTTCCCCAGTCAATCGCACACTCACGCCCCCAGGCTGCCCTCAATCCTCCGCGAATCGCCGCTGACAGAGCCCCCTCCGGCGACCAATTCCGGTGAGCCTCGAGTTCCCCTCTGTCTCTCATTCACACTATCTTGTTCAGTGAACTCATACACATCTTCTGACACTCGCCGTTTGCCTTCGCATGACCCCTAGCTTTGGCAACATCGACGACTGGCCGCCACCGTCTTCTTCACGAACTCCGGCGACCTCTCTCCGTAAGTAGCCACCGCCCCTTGCCCTCTGGTTGATACGCATAGAATCCTCATCATCGTGCGCATCTGACAGTGTCCCTATTTTGGCCTAGCACGACGAGGAACCTCGCCAACGTCGACAACTGACCGTGGCTGACGTTTTCGCGAACTCCGGCGAGCAATCTCAGTAAGTTTCGAGCGCCCCTTGCTTTCTTGTTCACCCGAGCGTGTTCGTAGTTGTCCTGCGCATCTTCTAAACCCATTGGTTCGTGCTCAGGCGACGCAGAACATCGGCAACGACTCAGACAACCCCCACTTGACGCCAGACGCAACTCCGACGAGGTCTAGAGCCCATCTCCGAGCGCCCCTCCACAAGCCAGTACCACGACGAGCTTCAGCAGCCTCCGGCGAACCTGGTAATACCCCTCTCCCTCTCGCGGACAATGTAGAACGCCGGCGCCGCCGTAGTCAGACGCGCCGCCGCCAGTCAGTATCGCCAGCGCCGCCCGTTTCTGGTTTGATGATGTGGACCGTTGGATCTACATCGCAGCGCTAGGATAGATTCACTTAAACCGAAGAGGTACGCGATCTGAGCCGTGCAACGTTAGTTAGATCCAACGGTACAGAAGGGTGATCCGGTGCGAACCGGTACACGCCAGTAATAACGTGACGCGTGGCAAGGTTAAATTAAAAACAGAATTTAAAACCTGATTTAGATTCAAACTTCAAATGCTTATAACTTTTGAATCCCACGTTGGATTTTTACAAACTTTATACCGTTGAATTCAGTGAAACAAGGCCTTTCTGAATATCCACTTTATTTAGCATATAGTAACAGTAAAAGTGATTTTATTTGTGGAACAAGTTTGGGGCTAGTTTAGATATAGTTTTATTCTTGTTTATTATTTTGAGACCAAATAAGTTTTAGTTGGCAAACTTGTGTCATGTTAAGTTTCTGTACTCATGAACATACTTGGTACAATTTTCAAAAATTACCATTAGATAAATTCTTGCATGCATGCATTCATGTTATTTTTGATTGTATTTAAATTGTGTGTAATTGTATGCTTTGATCTCTTGTGTAGATTTTGCTAGTGATTGTGATTGTGAAGAGTGCTACTCTCCCCACTACCAAGGCAAGTGATATTTTCATGAATATTCCTATCCTAAGTTTTATGTTAGCATTAGTTATTTTGCTAAAGTGTTGCATGATATTTTTGCTAAGTGCTAAATTGGGAAATCCTAAGTAGAGTGAAATAGTAGAATTGTTAGGGAAATAATCCTAAGTTAGGTTACCATATTTTTGCCTAGCCTAGCTCATAGTAAACAGGGGTGGTGAACAACTATAGATTATGAGATAAAAATATACTAAGTCAAGAGACTTATATTTTTTTTTCTTAATAAAACAACTAAGACAAATGAACTCCTGGGTGGAATGGAAAGATTGGGTTATGTTGAGTGGTTACACAAGGCCATGGACTTGGGTTGTGTATCTCACTTGTGGTAAGCCACCCAGGCACAAAGGGATTTGGAGGCCAAGTGTTGAGAAAGCTTACAGTGCAACCACTTGGCAATATGGACTCTGCCATGATCATATAGGTTGCTAGAACTTAGTCATTTTGGACAGATGGTGGTAGTTGGGTTGATAGGTTGGAGCGCGTCCATTTTGACTAAGGAAAAGCTTCTGAAAGGTCCTGTCTTGGGAAACCAAGTCTGGTGGGGAAAGTGCACAACCTCTGCAGATGGAAAAACTAAGTACTTAGCCTTGTCCAAGGAAATGGACACTTTCTGAGCATCAAGACATGGAAGCTACACGAATCTCATCACTCCAACTTCTACAATAAAAATTTGTGGGTGAACAAGGGTGAAGGACCCCAATGTCTATTGGTGGTTTCCTTGGGAATGTTTTGACAAAGTAAAACTTAGTGATTTCAACTAATAGGAAAAACTTATTTTCAAGCAAAGCAAGCCAAGCTACACCTAGCCAAAATGCATATAGCTTTATAGTCCACTTAAATATACTAAGGTATCACTTGCCAATACTATTCCAAAGTATTGACCCTCTGTGGCTGTAACTTGTGATGTTGCAGGTTACTCCGATGATGATTAGGAGTCATGAGTCTACACTCAACATGCTTGCCTGTGGCACATGAAGATGAAGACTTGTGTTTATTTACTTATTCCTTAAAACTCTTGTATTAGGCCTATGGCCCTGAGTTGTAAAAGACTATGTTTTATCTCTGGAATGAATGTAATAAACGACCTTTGTATCTGTGTATTTCATCTTAAACTGTGGATGCTAGCATTGATCCAGGGACTAGCATTGAAATCACAGGGATCCTATCCTTTGTAAAGGAGGGGTCTAACAGATGGTATCAGAGCACTGTGTTGCCTGTAGGATTATGACCCTAGGATTGGAAAACCACTAAGGAAAAAGTTTTTCAACTACTTCTACACTTGTCTATTCTTCTCGTAAAACTTTTCTAATCCCTTTCAAACTTCCTTTGTAGATGAATTCCATCAACGAAGCCGTGAAGAAGGGACCACTCATGACCATGACCTTAGAGTGTGAGACTGAGTTTCCCAACATTCTCAAGGACCTCATGGAGGCAATGGATGCACGTGGTGAAGCCGTGTACAAGGGCTTTCCAGTGATGGATGAAGGAGTGGAGTATTGGTGGGTGCAACTTCACTTGTATAAAAACAAGGAAGACAACCACAAAGAAAGGGGATTCTGCATGTACACCAACACAACAATGCACACCACATTCTTTGAGTCAGCCAGGGATGCAACTTGGAGGACTATCAAGGAACTAAGTGCTAGAGTCAAATGCAGAATGCTCAACCTCCAAAAGGACTTAGAAAAAGAGAAGGAGCTTACTCAAGAGTTGGAGGACAACAACCAAGAAATAAGGGGAGATGTTATAGACTTAGTGATTGAGTCAAGAGAGCAAGATTGGTGGATTGCCTCTAGGAACATTGTGTTTAATAATAGATCCCGTGAGATTGGACTGTAAGAGACATCGTTAGATAGACCACCACCTATCACCTTATTTCCAAAATATTCTAATTAAGTTTGGACCTTTGATTAATGTAATAGCCTTTTTGTATGCATGAATTGTGTGATGATTGTATTACAAGGATATGTATGAATGTTGTCCCGAATTACCTTGATTTGTGTTGTTCTAACTTTTTCATTCTTATAAATAGATGCCTATTGCCATCAGCACCGTTGAGGAGTTTCGAGTTACTCGTTTTGGTTCCTGTATCATTGAGCTTACCACTCTGCTTGATCTCCCTCTTCCTACCATTACGGTGTACCCACTCACCAAGTTCGAGAGGAAGGACCTCTGGGGCTTCAAGGTGAATCAGCCCGGACGCCAGACTGAGCCTACTACAGAGGCCATCGTCTTCAAGTTGATGCACGATGACAGGGAGAGAGGCATGGAGGTAGTCATGCAGGATCTGATAGGACGACTGTTAGGCCGTCATTCCCGTCAGGTTAGAGGCACTCACTTCCACGTCTTTGGAAGACGTGATGTTGATGGAGAGTCCATCGACTTCGAGGACGACTCGAGGAGCACCGCGGAGCCGATACGCCTTTATCTTCAGGACCTAGAGACCCTTCTCAGGCACGTAGATACGGACAGGACGAACGTCATGCTAGGTAATGACGAGCTTCAGGTGCAGCTTCGCGAGAAGGACAAGCTTTTTGCGCAGCAGGATGAGATGATCAAGGAAATGGAGACAAAGTTCGAGGCTCAGGATCGCAAGTTCAAGAGTCAAGAGAAACGCGTCCAGGATAGGAACAAAAGAATCCGGGACATGACCGAGGAACTGAAGTCCAAGGACTTCGAGCTTGAGCAGCAGCAGATGGTTATTGAGAGGCTTCGCTCCCAGAAGAGGGCTCTCAAGGCCAAGGTCGATTCCTTGACCACTACGATTGAGGAGAACAAGACCGCGATGGAGAACGCAGGACTTACCTTCCTCGAGGAGGAGATTGACGCTGATGAGTAGACTTGACTACTCGTTTATCTTTCTTATTCATACTTGATTTTGTGAACTTGTTTTTGGACCATCCGACATGTGGATGGCTTGCCACTTGTGTGTATCACTTCATGAGCTTGTTATGTGGTTGTTGAACTTTTATTCTTATGTTGCTTGTTATGTGATTGCTTATGTTGTATTGTGCATAAAACATCTATGGGTATTTCATTCTTATCTATTTGAACAAACCACAGATGCCTCCCCGTCGCGCAAACCCCAACCCCAACAACATCACCCCGGAAATGCAACAAATGATGAATGCGCAAACCCAGCTTATGCAAATGATGACAACGTTCATCCAAAACCAGAATAACAACAACAACAACAACAACAACAACAACAACAACGACCCCAACAACAACAACAACCCTCCGGGTTTTGATATGCTCACCAGATTTCTGCGTCTGAGGCCAGCAAAGTTTTCGGGAACAACTGATCCCATGGTAGCCAATGACTGGTTACGTTCTGTGAACAAAGACTTAGTGACCGTGGGCTGCACGGATGCTGAAAAGGTCAGGTTCGCAGCACATCTGCTGGAAGGACCAGCCGCCACATGGTGGGACAACTTCCAAATCACCACTCCTATTGATGAGGTGACCTGGGCTATCTTTGAGGATGGTTTTCGCACTGCTCATATCTCATCAGGAATGATGAGTCTGAAAAAGAAGGAGTTTCACAACCTGAAACAGCGCCACCGCAGCGTGGCAGAATACATAGAAGAGTTCAACAATCTAGCGCGCTATGCACCGGATGAGGTTGATACTGATGCCAAGAGAAAGGAAAAATTCTTGGAAGGCTTGAATGATGAGCTGAACCTACAGTTATCTGTAGCATATGTTCCAACTTATCAGTCTTTGTGTGACAAGGCTGCTATTTTGGAGAGTAAGTTAAAGCAAGTCGAGAGTAGAAAGAGGAAACACTCCGACAAGCACAGCTCGGGATCGTCTCACAAACGATCTCACTATGATGACAGTGGCAGTTCAGGATCCCATAGAAATGGGAAATTCAGCAAGCACAACCACAACCGTCATGACAACAAACATCACCGCAGTCATGACAAGGACAAGTACAAGAACCACAAGGGTGGACATAAGAGCCACTATGGTGGAAATGTTAGTGGTAGTGGAGGCTAACCTCCTAAAAAGGACATCAGTCAGGTTGAGTGCTTCAAATGCAAAAAGCTAGGGCATTATGCAAATGAGTGCCCTGAAAAGAAAGTTGAAGGACCTAACAAGCCAAATCCTTTCCAGAAAGGACAGGTTAACCACATAAATGTGGAGGAGGTATATGAAGAGCCTGATGCCGTGGCTGGTAAGTTCAGACTCAATTCTATTTTGGCATTTGTACTCTTTGATACCGGTGCATCTCATTCATTCGTATCAAAGGCTTTTGTTGATAGAAATGGGTTTGCATCAGAAAACATTGGGTGTCCAATAAAAGTTAGTTCTCCGGGGGGGACATGATAGTAAGCCTTGGATGCCGGGATCTCACCATAGAGTTTGGTAAACATAAATTTCCAGTAAGCCTGATAATTCTAGATTCCCAAGGATTAGACGTAATTTTGGGAATGGATTGGATGGCTAAGTATGAAGGAATATTGGATTGTGCCAATCGTACAGTTTCACTCACAAACCCAGAAGGAAAAAGAATAAAATTTAAGTCAAACTTTGAATCCAAAGGAAGTAAGCTAAATTCTCTTAAGGGGGTTAGCATGGACAGTGTGCCAATTGTGTGTGAGTATCCGGATGTATTTCCGGAGGAATTACCAGGAATGCCACCAGATAGAGATGTGGAGTTTTTGATAGATTTGGTACCAGGTTCTGGACCAATAGCTAAGAGGCCATACAAAATGTCAGTGGATGAACTGAAGGAACTCAAGAAACAACTAAGTGAACAGTTACAGAAAGGGTTTATACAACCAAGTTCTTCATCTTGGGGAGCCCCAGTATTGTTTGTGGAGAAGAAGGATAGAACACAAAGATTATGTATTGATTATCGTTCTCTCAACGAGGTTACCATCAAGAACAAATATCCTTTGCCAAGAATCAACGACTTGTTTGATCAGTTAGAAGGAGCATGTGTATTCTCGAAGATTGATCTTCGGTCAGGCTATTTTCAACTTAAGATAAGAGAGCAAGACATACCTAAGACAGCATTCACCACAAGGTATGGATTGTATGAGTATACTGTGATGCCTTTTGGTTTAACCAATGCTCCAGCATACTTCATGAATATGATGAACAAAGTGTTCATGGAATTCCTTGACAAGTTCGTTGTCATTTTCATCGACGATATCCTAGTCTACTCCAAGAGCAAGGAAGAGCATGAAAGACACTTGCGCCTGATACTTGAAAAACTAAGGGAACATAAACTTTATGCCAAATTCAGCAAGTGTGAGTTTTGGTTAGAGAAAGTTGGTTTTCTTGGTCATGTGATGACAAAAGATGGTGTGGCAGTTGACCCTGCTAAGGTTTCAGCTGTGACAGATTGGGAATCACCCAAGAATGTGAAAGAAGTTCGTAGTTTCCTCGGCTTAGCAGGTTACTACAGAAGGTTCATAGAAAATTTCTCGAAAGTTGCTAAGCCTATGACAGAATTACTAAAGAAGGACAAGAAGTTTGCTTGGACTGAAGGTTGCGAAGTCAGTTTCCAAGAATTGAAGAAGAGACTTGTAACAGCACCAGTTCTATGTCTGCCAGATTTGGAAAAGGATTTCCAAGTGTATTGTGATGCTTCTCATCAAGGTTTGGGTGCCGTACTTATGCAAGATGGTAAGTCGTAGCTTATGCTTCGAGATAGCTCAAAACTCATGAAGTAAACTATCCTACTCATGATTTGGAGTTAGCTTCTGTCGTCCATGCACTAAAAACATGGAGACATTACCTTTTGGGAAAGCGTTGTGAAGTATTCACCGATCACAAGAGCTTGAAGTACATCTTCACCCAGAAGGAAATCAACATGAGACAAAGAAGATGGCTAGAACTTATCAAAGATTACGACTTAAGTTTGCAATACCATCCCGGTAAAGCAAATGTAGTAGCGGATGCTCTAAGTCGTAAGACATTTGTAAATGGCCTTACAAAAGGGGAATTGCCAGATGACTTGTGTAAGCAATTCAAAGAACTCAGATTGGAGATTGTACCAGAAGGACATCTCATGTCCTTAGATGTTCAACCCACTCTGTTGGACAAGATCCGAGAAGTCCAGAAGACTGATGAGGAAATTGAAAAGATTAAAGTAAACATTGGTTTAGGGAAAGCTAAGAGTTTTCATGTTGATGAAAAGGGTACTTTATGGCACGGGAAACGTATATGTGTTCCACAAGACCCAGAATTGCGGAAACTGATCTTACAAGAAGGTCACAACTCCCCGTATTCTATTCACCCGGGAAATACCAAGATGTACATGGACATGAAGGAAAGGTTTTGGTGGAACAATCTCAAAAGAGACATCGCCGAACATATTGCTTTGTGTGATGTGTGTAGCAGAGTCAAAGCAGAGCACCAAAAACCAGCAGGTTTGCTTCAACCACTACCTATTCCTGAATGGAAGTGGGAAAATATTGGTATGGATTTCATTACCGGATTACCAAGGACTAGATCGGGATATGATTCCATATGGGTAGTGGTAGATCGCCTAACAAAAGTGGCTCATTTCATACCTGTGAAAACAACTTATACCAGTGCCAAGTTAGCAAAAATATACATGAGCAGAATCGTATGCCTTCACGGTGTGCTAAAGAGTATTGTGTCAGATAGAGGAACCCAGTTCACTTCTCACTTTTGGAGACAGCTTCATGAATCCTTAGGAACGAGATTGGAATTTAGCACTGCTTTTCATCCCCAAACGGATGGACAAACAGAAAGGACCAATCAAATTTTAGAAGACATGTTGAGAGCATGTGCATTAGATTATGGAGCAAGTTGGGATGAAAGTTTACCTTACGCAGAGTTCTCCTACAACAATAGTCATCAATCTAGTATTGGAATGGCACCATTTGAGTTACTCTACGGAAGGAAGTGTACCACCCCATTGTTATGGAATGGTGTGGGCGAAAGGAGCTTATTTGGACCTGATCTTATCAAGGACGCCGAAAAGAAAGTTAAATTGGTTAAGGACAGGTTGAAGATAGCACAATCCCGACAGAAAAGCTACGCGGATTCTAAGCGTAGAGAAGTCACCTACGAAGTGGGGGATAGAGCTTATCTCAGAGTATCGCCACTCCGTGGAGTGAAAAGATTTGGAGTCAAAGGAAAGCTGGCACCAAGATATGTTGGGCCATTCAAAATTCTAAGTCGCAAAGGAGAAGTTGCATATGAAGTTGAATTGCCAGAATCTCTATCAGCAGTCCATAACGTATTTCATGTGAGTCAGCTTAAGAAATGTCACCCAGAAATGGAAGAGTCTTCTTTGAAGGATACCATACCTTTGGAAGAGGTTCAACTAGAAAGTGATCTCACTTATGAAGAAAAGCCTGTCAAGATTTTAGAGACCGCAGAGAGAGTCACCAGGACCAAGACTATCAAATTTTGTAAGGTACAATGGAACCATCACTCCGAAGAGGAAGCAACATGGGAAAGAGAAGATGATCTTCGAAAAGACCACCCTCACCTATTTGCTAGCCAATCCGAATCTCGAGGGCGAGATTCATCTTAAGGGGGTTAGACTTGTAACATCCCAAAAAAATCATAGTTTCAAAACTCATTCATATCACTTTGCATCATTCATTCATTTAGGGTTTTTTTTCAAAAAAATTCACTTAGTGATAGAATATGAGCTATGATTTCATGTGGTCAATTTGTCCCAAATAAACATCACCCTTTGAAATTTGAATGTTTAAATACTTGTTTGCTTGCATCCATTGATGGAAAGTTTAGGTGAAACTTTAAAACCCCCAAGATTTCAAATTTAGAAGTAGTGTTCAAAAATCCATTTCAAATACTTGCAAACAGGAACAAATCCCTAATTATTTTTGAAACCAAGCTGGACCAAGCCTTGCAAAGTAACCACTTAGTTTTATGACTGTTTTTGAATCCACAAAAACCCTGCAAAAGTTCCAAGGCAGTTTGAGTTCAAAAGGATTTGAATTCATATTGAAATTCATACCAGAAAATGAATTTAGAAAAAGAAAAGAGCACTTCAAAAGAAAAAGGCCACGCGGCCAGTATCTGGCCCAGCAACCAATCAAGCCCAGCAAGCCCACCCGGGGATCACCTTTTCTTCTCACACGCGCAAACACACGCAAACAGTCGCCGACAACCTGACCCCACCAGCACTGTGCGCGTTTCGCTGACAAGCGGGACCAGACCACGTTGTCATCGTCTTCCCCAGAACTCGCCCGCGACCACGTCGCAGCTGCAGTGACTGCCGGTGATGGCGCGGCTTAATTGGGCAATTAAACGCAGGCGTTTCCTGTCGACTCCCCGGCTATAAGATCCCCACCTCCCCACGATCATTTTTCCCCAGTCAATCGCACACTCACGCCCCCAGGCTGCCCTCAATCCTCCGCGAATTGCCGCTGACAGAGCCCCCTCCGGCGACCAATTCCGGTGAGCCTCGAGTTCCCCTCTGTCTCTCATTCACACTATCTTGTTCAGTGAACTCATACACATCTTCTGACACTCGCCGTTTGCCTTCGCATGACCCCTAGCTTTGGCAACATCGACGACTGGCCGCCACCGTCTTCTTCACGAACTCCGGCGACCTCTCTCCGTAAGTAGCCACCGCCCCTTGCCCTCTGGTTGATACGCATAGAATCCTCATCATCGTGCGCATCTGACAGTGTCCCTATTTTGGCCTAGCACGACGAGGAACCTCGCCAACGTCGACAACTGACCGTGGCTGACGTTTTCGCGAACTCCGGCGAGCAATCTCAGTAAGTTTCGAGCGCCCCTTGCTTTCTTGTTCACCCGAGCGTGTTCGTAGTTGTCCTGTGCATCTTCTAAACCCATTGGTTCGTGCTCAGGCGACGCAGAACACCGGCAACGACTCCGACAACCCCCACTTGACGCCAGACGCAACTCCGACGAGGTCTAGAGCCCATCTCCGAGCGCCCCTCCACAAGCCAGTACCACGACGAGCTTCAGCAGCCTCCGGCGAACCTGGTAATACCCCTCTCCCTCTCGCGGACAATGTAGAACGCCGGCGCCGCCGTAGTCAGACGCGCCGCCGCCAGTCAGTATCGCCAGCGCCGCCCGTTTCTGGTTTGATGATGTGGACCGTTGGATCTACATCGCAGCGCTAGGATAGATTCACTTAAACCGAAGAGGTACGCGATCTGAGCCGTGCAACGTTAGTTAGATCCAACGGTACAGAAGGGTGATCCGGTGCGAACCGGTACGCGCCAGTAATAACGTGACGCGTGGCAAGGTTAAATTAAAAACAGAATTTAAAACCTGATTTAGATTCAAACTTCAAATGCTTATAACTTTTGAATCCCACGTTGGATTTTTACAAACTTTATACCGTTGAATTCAGTGAAACAAGGCCTTTCTGAATATCCACTTTATTTAGCATATAGTAACAGTAAAAGTGATTTTATTTGTGGAACAAGTTTGGGGCTAGTTTAGATATTGTTTTATTCTTGTTTATTATTTTGAGACCAAATAAGTTTTAGTTGGCAAACTTGTGTCATGTTAAGTTTCTGTACTCATGAACATACTTGGTACAATTTTCAAAAATCACCATTAGATAAATTCTTCCATGCATGCATTCATGTTATTTTTGATTGTATTTAAATTGTGTGTAATTGTATGCTTTGATCTCTTGTGTAGATTTTGCTAGTGATTGTGATTGTGAAGAGTGCTACTCTCCCCACTACCAAGGCAAGTGATATTTTCATGAATATTCCTATCCTAAGTTTTATGTTAGCATTAGTTATTTTGCTAAAGTGTTGCATGATATTTTTGCTAAGTGCTAAATTGGGAAATCCTAAGTAGAGTGAAATAGTAGAATTGTTAGGGAAATAATCCTAAGTTAGGTTACCATATTTTTGCCTAGCCTAGCTCATAGTAAACAGGGGTGGTGAACAACTATAGATTATGAGATAAAAATATACTAAGTCAAGAGACTTATATTTTTTTTCTTAATAAAACAACTAAGACAAATGAACTCCTAGGTGGAATGGAAAGATTGGGTTATGTTGAGTGGTTACACAAGGCCATGGACTTGGGTTGTGTATCTCACTTGTGGTAAGCCACCCAGGCACAAAGGGATTTGGAGGCCAAGTGTTGAGAAAGCTTACAGTGCAACCACTTGGCAATATGGGCTCTGCCATGATCATATAGGTTGCTAGAACTTAGTCATTTTGGACAGATGGTGGTAGTTGGGTTGATAGGTTGGAGCGCGTCCATTTTGACTAAGGAAAAGCTTCTGAAAGGTCCTGTCTTGGGAAACCAAGTCTGGTGGGGAAAGTGCACAACCTCTGCAGATGGAAAAACTAAGTACTTAGCCTTGTCCAAGGAAATGGACACTTTCTGAGCATCAAGACATGGAAGCTACAAGAATCTCATCACTCCAACTTCTACAATAAAAATTTGTGGGTGAACAAGGGTGAAGGACCCCAATGTCTATTGGTGGTTTCCTTGGGAATGTTTTGACAAAGTAAAACTTAGTGATTTCAACTAATAGGAAAAACTTATTTTCAAGCAAAGCAAGCCAAGCTACACCTAGCCAAAATGCATATAGCTTTATAGTCCACTTAAATATACTAAGGTATCACTTGCCAATACTATTCCAAAGTATTGACCCTCTGTGGCTGTAACTTGTGATGTTGCAGGTTACTCCGATGATGATTAGGAGTCATGAGTCTACACTCAACATGCTTGCCTGTGGCACATGAAGATGAAGACTTGTGTTTATTTACTTATTCCTTAAAACTCTTGTATTAGGCCTATGGCCCTGAGTTGTAAAAGACTATGTTTTATCTCTGGAATGAATGTAATAAACGACCTTTGTATCTGTGTACTTCATCTTAAACTGTGGATGCTAGCATTGATCCAGGGACTAGCATTGCAATCACAGGGATCCTATCCTTTGTAAAGGAGGGGTCTAACAAGCAGTGCCCAATAAGGCCAGAACTCATAACTTACCCAATGAGGTTAAAGGAGCAGTGCCCAATAAGGCCAGAACTCACAAAACGTACCCGAGGAGGTTAAGACCACGGCCCACGAAGGCCAGGAGTCCAGAAACTTATCCAAAGAGGTTATGACCGGAGCCAAAGCAGGCCAGAAGTCTAAAAACTTACCCAAAAGGGGTTATGAACCAGTACCTTAGAGGGCTAGAAATCAATGATATATGAAAAGACTACAGGCCGAATAAACAACTCTGGAGATATTAAGTATAAAGCCTATGCACGACTCTACGAGTCCCACATAGCCTCGGGGACTAATGTCGGGGGTGTACCCCCGGGTACCCCAGAGTTGACGAGTTAAGTGAATCAATAAGAAATGTATATGAGAAAATAATACTCAATATCAGTCCAATAGAAAAATACTAAGGCAAAAAAAAAGTCTGGGCCGAGTTAACACTAAGTCGGCCCAGCCCTCACCACTACTGGACCAGACCTACAGTGAACAGGCCGAACTAAGCTCTAAGAGCCGAATTACCCTCCTGGGCCGAGTCCTCCCGTCCGGCCCACCAATTGACCTGGCGCAGCACCGAGCTACTCCAGCCAGCCACCTCGACGAAGGACTCCCCACGCCACTGATCCCGCCAGCATCGCCAAGCCACCGCTCACTCCCCACGCCAGACTGCCTCCTCGCCACCTTGCTCCTTCGACGCCGCCCGGGTGGGCCGGGAAGGAGGAACCTCGGCCCACCATGGCGCTCTCTCCAACCTCGCCGGATGCGCAGCAGGTAGCTCCCGGGTGGGACGAATGAAGGAAAGCTCGGCCCACCACGGGGCAACATCACCAGCTCCACTTCACGCCATCGCACCCGCGTGGGCCAACTGAAGGGGAACCCGGCTGGGCCGCTGCCGGACCTCGGCTAGGCCACTAGATGATCCGGCTGGGCTGCCTCTCCCCCAGGCTGAATCAACCAAAGCCCATGCCGAGTTGACACACCCTCTAGGACCTTTGGGCCGAGTTATAACGATCTATACGCCCTGTAATTTACCTCCAGATGCCTCCACGGTCTCCACAAGAACACACCATCGAGTCAGGACAAGAGCAACAAGTATCGTGCTAGTCTTGGAGCCCACCAGCTCAGACTGGCACAGGGTGTATGGCATATGCCCATGGCATCTAGGAATATGCTAAGGAATATGCCCTGGCATCTCCAAAGAAGATGTTCAGCATCTAAGAAGATGCCGGGAATATGCTGCCTAGATACCAATCGTGGGGAACAAGATTTGTCCCCTGGGCTCCCCTTTATAAGGAGCACCAGGGGGATCGTTCAGAGGGAGGCCCCGAAGGGCTCCTCCCCTCTCTGCTTACTAGGAGCTCTCCTTCTTCTTCTTCCTCCACTCTCATTGAGAGACCTAGCTAGAAGTATAGGAGATACAGCTCAAGGAGCATGGTTGTAGTCACAAGTATGGCAAGATTATAAGAGATTAGATGTATACAATGAGGGGTTATCTCTACTTGAGAGCTTCAATCCAATATACTTTGTACTTCTCTTTGTTCATACGAGTGCAGTCTTCACTGCATCATCCCTCCCCGGATTCCTCCACGTCCATCAGCCCCAACTTTAGCCTACCCATGGCATATGCCGTGATACCACCACGACATTTGTAACATGAAACATTGCAGCCACAAATGGTCAATACATTGAATGTATGGCAAGTAGGCTAAACTGGGTAACAACAGATCTATCAACTATATGCTTATTTGGCCAAGTGGAGTTCAGGCTCATTTGCATAAAGCAATAGTTTTATCCTAACATTTGTAACAAAGTAGTTTTCCAATACGATAAATAGGACAGTCTGGTTCACTCCCAGGTGCTCCTACCCAATTAAGTTCACCCAACAAGTTTTAAGTAGTTAAGAAATAAGTATGAGTGAGAAATATCATAGCATCAGTATCAGGTCGCTCAAATTGTCCATAACTGGGGACACGGCTAATCGATTAGTTTATACACCCTGCAGGGGTTAATACACTTTACCCATGTGACTTGGCCAGCCTAGCTCATACCACCACTCTCATATTGGGTGATGATAGGGAGAAGTCCAAGAAGGAACCGTTCGGGAAGTAGCTCCCCAAACCCGACACGCACCAGTCCAACCTACACTATCTACATCTCTGGATACGTGGGTTCGAGTTACCACAACCTACTGAGTTCAACCAACCGCCCATTTCATTATTGGCACATGGTTGTACACGTAAGTTACCAAATAAAGAAATCAATCCTTTCTCAGTGTCCTGGGCGAAATTCCCCACCATAATCCACACTCGATGACCCAATCAATGTTATTCTGCCCAGGTGGTTCATTAAAACATATTGGTTTGTCATTTAGCAAAACATAAGCCTTTCAGAACATATAACTTTTCATGATGTGATTCCCTTCCTCGTCTAAATAGCATAGCTAAGCAATCTACCAATACGATGGCTCTTAAACAAAGAATAGTAGGGAATAATATGGGATATAGCATAGCATATACACATCAATTCCTACATATGCAATTCTACAAAAACATCTACAATGCATAGGAAAATAGTAGGACATTTATGACCAAGATAGCACCACTTGCCTTTGTTGTAGATGTAGTCGATTAGATAATCCTCACAATTCTCATAGATATAATGGTTGCTCTCATCATAAGCACAATACTTGCAATCATAGTAGTTAATACGAACCATTAATAATTACTTGCCAATATAGGGTTTTTAATAGTTCTGTTGTAATGCATGTTCTAACTGTCAAATTAAATTTGTTTCTTGGTTTACTGGATAGAGGACATTAATACGAACCAGTAGGCGTTGGATTCACCCTAATCGGAGTTATAGATCTTTTTGTATGATTTAAATAGTGTTTAATGGGTTTTAAATGATTCAGATAGTTTCAGTTGTCTAAAAATCAAACTAAAATTGTATATGTAATCTCCACGGAATTTTGATTTCAGGGACATATTATTTGTAATTTTCTGAATAGTATTTATTTTATTATGAATTTATTACTCTAAATAAGCCATTAAACCATTTAAATCTTCACGGTAAAACCTTAGAGTAAAAGGCTGAACTAATTACATATTGATGATCTACATGGAACCAGCTTTCCATCGGTATATCATTTATATTTTTGTGACAAGCAATTAATTTACTATGAATTTAATGATTTATAAAGCCATTAAAACTAATTAAATTGCTACGGGTAAATAATCTGCAAAGGCTGGATACAACCCGATATTATTAATCTACATTACAGTAGCTTCAATTTGATATATTGTTCATATTTTTCGGAGTTACAGATAATTTTCTATGAATTTATTAACCTAAAATACCATTAAAACTAATTAAATTACTGCAGTAACCACGTACAGTAAAAGTTGGCTCTATTCTGACAAGATGATTCTACGTGAAATTATCTTTAATTTGATATATTATACGCAATTTTTGGACGTGGTATGAATTTCTAATGAATTTTACAAGTTAGATCTATAATGTGCATTTTTAAATTCAAACGGAATATTCCAGGGAATATTCCGCTGACTGGATAGGTTGACTTTGCATGCTGACTGAGACTACATATTGACCTGGCATTGACGTGGCGTTGATGAGGAAGCTGACCGGGATGAAGACATGGCACGCACCGGTTTGATTGGATCTCGACCGTCTGGATAGGATTCGGTGGCTAGAAGAAGAGATTGACCCGATTTTAGCTCAGAATAGACAAGAAACAGATCTGTGTTATAGAGACAAATTTGTAGGTCAAATTGAAAAACTTAGAACACGAAAGTTGTGGGGAATCATTATTCTTACCTTCTCACCAAAGGAATTTGGATTTGAAGAAACGAGCGCGAGTATATATTGAAATTACACCGTAAGATCTGAAATATTGCGATACGAAATTCTCTGGCTGTGGTAGATGAAAAGAGGTGAGGTTTTTCGGGATTGAAATATTTCGAAGAGTTCTACAACTTTTGTTTTTTGACCGAAGGCAAACGACGAAGTCTAGATGGGTTAAAAGGCGAAATAAGATTCAGGCATATGTAGATTCGGGATTTTGAGAAGGGAAACTCGTACAGCTGTGGTTCTACGAGTTTATATGGAGATTTAGGATGGTGTAGAGATAGGCCTTGAAGTAGGGAACAATTAGAAACAAATGGAAGTCGATTCGGAGTTGTAGATAAAAAGTTACGAGAGTTTGAATAGAGATAGGTTAGAGAAGCACTGATTTTAAAGCAACCATGCATCGATCGGTCATGTATGTGGCTGTGGATGCTCAGGTCGGTCCGGGTGAGCCGGCCCGTTTAGGTTTTTTTTCTATTTACTTGTTTTCCTCATATCTTTTGCATACGAACTCCAAATGATATGATTCTTGTTTCTAAATTTTTCTAAAATCGAATAGATCATTGTAGGATCATATTTGCAATCTTTTTACTAGTTTGTAAGTAGTGGGTTTATAAATCCTTGTATATTCCATTTTATTTATATCTTTATTTGTTTGTATTTATTCCATAACTTTTTCATAATAGCTCCAAATGAGCTCAATTTGGTTTCTAAAATTTTGTAATATTAATTTGATCTTTTTAGGCTATAATTATCAATAATTTATGCCTTAGAAACAGTGGGTTTTATAAAGTCAATTTAATTACCTTTAGGGACATTTGGGCGAATCAACTATAGGATTTAGGTACCAGGATTTGGATCCAGTTTGTGAGAACCTTGCATGGATGTAATGAAATTCTTATGAATGCTTCATGATTTTCAGTTTTGAAATTTTGCACACAAATTCTACAATCCATAATCAATCTATGCCCTTTTGCCTACATGGCTACTTAGGTCATAACAAAAGAATATAAGATTTTTGAATTCAAGGTTGAGAGGATTTTCTATTCAAAAAGTTTCTTCTCTTTGATAATTTTCAACATAGTCAAACAATCAATCAAACTTATTTTTTTATTTCACATTCCAAAATTAGGAGAATTTTGGGATGTGACAGACTACCACCCTTAAAAGAAATCTCGTCCCGAGATTTGGGAAGGCTAGAAAGAAAGAAAGGTTCGGGATCCATTAGGGTGCTGCCACCCTTAAAATAAAATTGACTAGGTCATTTCTCGAGGATTCACTTAGCTCATATTGGTTCTCCTTTAGACTTTTATTGGCACAATGTCTCTAGCACATTCTAAACATCATGATTGATAGTTTCTGAGAAAGCACTTCTTAAACTAGCAAAACTCTCATGGTGGGCAAATAGGGAACGTTTACTTCACAGTGCCCATAATTCACGGTTGGGATTCATCTTTACCGTACATTCCTATGCTTAGCAATGGATGCTTTTAGAAGGGTGTAACAATATATCATTCTAGTTTTTAGGCTCAACGTCGACTCTCTGCTAAGGTTGAAAAGGGCACTCAAGATTCGCAAAGCCAACAGTACAAGAGCGAATAATAAGAGTAGTAGGAATGGTGATCAATCCATCATGCACCCAAATCATTACCATGTATGAGAATAGGTAAATCACGTTTTTCTATCACTCGGGCATTCTCACTTGCCTTGAAGAATGTTTCCATGGGCACGAACTAATGCTCTATGTATACTCCCATGTATTCAATCAACAAAGCTACTATTAAAACTAAGTTATCGATACTTCAACTTTCAGGTTGGGTAATCTACTACATAACATCATGTGCAACACTTCATACTTCCACATCTTTTTTTCCATTAGGTGAAGCATTCTCCTTCCTAAATGCATTGTGTTGTCAAACCTTCCACTTAACACATCATTATATCTCCAAGGGTTCAAGATAGGGAAGAATAGGTTCTATAGGAAAGAAACGACTAAGAAAATAATCCTACACATAACTATATGAAGCAATCAATGTCACAGACAAGCAAACAATCATAAGGAATCAACACACAAGAAAACACTTGTATAGTAACATTACAGGTGTATAAACTTAGTAGTATATAACCACAAAATAGTTTGAAAGCATTGGGAACAATACTAGAGTAAAATAGAGCAACATATAAGCAATAAACAAAATCTATCAAAACGGTACAGCAGACTTTACGAATTTTTCTGGCCGACCTAAACTCGTCAAGAATTTTAGCCAATTTTTGTGCATGTACTACAGGTAATTACGCTCCAGATCCTATTTGTTTAGATTTTTATGAGTCACCAATAAAATATGAAAAATCGCGCGGTACAACAGGTCAGGCAGAAAACTACAACAGTAATCTCACGAATTTCAATCAAATTACACTATTAAAATAATTTTAAAACCACACAAAACTCTACAAACTTTAGAGTTTCAAAATAACATATCCTAAACAAGGCATCACACGATATGGTTCAGTACAAACAAGCAAGCAACCTATATTGTCATACCACATAAGTTGGTAACATGGTGGTCTAGACCTAACCAAACTTGATAAGATGTTTATTTATGTCATACTATTTGTTTTTTTACTTAGCTAACTCTCATATAGGTATCATAAGAATGGACAACTATAAATGTTTGAATAGGAAGAGGTTCTAGAAAAGATAGACAAGGAATATAAGAACTCTAATAATTAGAATATATTATTGTTCTCCTAATAGAGGTCTCCTATTGCTAATACATTTTTAAGGTCACGATCCTATTGCTAACACACAGCTCTGATACCATCTTGTAACACCCTCGTCCGATAAGGCTAAGTTCATGTGTATAGTGCCAATCCCTGGATCGGTTCAGTGGCACACACAGTACAAAATGATACCAAATATAACTGTGCATCATAAATACAACGAATATGATCCAGAATTTACATTATTTATTCAAGTACACAGCGGAAAACGAATACAAGGTAGATCTCCATCCTTCAAATGTGCCACAAGCGAACAATTGTTGAGTGGAGTCTCGCTACCTATGAACGATCACTCAGATACGATATAACCTGCAACACGAAACGTTGTAGCCACGAATGGTCAATACATTGAATGTATGGCAAGTAGGCTAAAGTGGTTAACAATAGATCTATCAACTATATTCTTATTTTGCCAAGTGGAGTTCAGGCTCATTTGCATAAAGCAACAGTTTTATCCTAACATTTGTAACAAAGTAGTTTTCCAATACGATAAATAGGACACTCTGGTTCACTCCCAGGTGCTCCTACCCAATTAAGTTCACCCAACAAGTTTTAAGTAGTTAAGAAATAAGGATGAGTGAGAAATATCATAGCATCAGTATCAGGTCGCTCAAATTGTCCATAACCGGGGACACGGCTAATCGATTAGTTTATACACCCTGCAGGGGTTAGTACACTTTACCCATGTGACTTGGTCAGCCCATCTCGTACCACCACTCTCATATTGGGTGATGATAGGGAGAAGTCCAAGAAGGAACCGTTCGGGAAGTAGCTCCCCAAACCCGACACGCACCGGTCCAACCTACACTATCTACATCTCTGGATACGTGGGTTTGAGTTACCACAACCTACTGAGTTCAACCAACCGCCCATTTCATTATTGGCACATGGTTGTACACGTAAGTTACCAAATAAAGAAATAAATCCTTTCTCAGTGTCCTGGGCGGCATTCCCCACCATAATCCACACTCGATGAACCAATCAATGCCATTCCGCCCAGGTGGTTCATTAAAACATATTGGTTTGTCATTTAGCAAAACATAAGCCTTTCAGAACATATAACTTTTCATGATGTGATTCCCTTCCTCGTCTAAATAGCATAGCTAAGCAATCTACCAATACGATGGATCTTAAACAAAGAATAGTAGGGAATAATATGGTATATAGCATAGCATATACACATCAATTCCTACATATGCAATTCTACAAAAACATCTACAATGCATAGGAAAATAGTAGGACATTTATGACCAAGATAGCACCACTTGCCTTTGTTGTAGATGTAGTCAATTAGATAATCCTCACAATTTTCATAGATCTAATGGTTTCTCTCATCATAACCACAATACTTGCAATCATAGTAGTTGCAATCACACACGTTACACTCCTCGCAATCTATCGAGCAAACAATTGCATACAATCATAAACAACAGCACATAGAGATGAAACAAATGCAACAAATGCATGCATGACAATTTAATAAGTCACAATGGTTGTTACTTTAGTTCTCTAAACAATATTGAAGTATATGATGCATGCAAGAGGCCAATTAATGAAATGGAGGACTTGTTATTAATAATTACTTGCCAGTATAGGGTTTTTAATAGTTCTGTTGTAACGCATGTTCTAACTGTCAAATTAAATTTGTTTCTGGGGTTTACTGGATAGAGGACGTTAATACGAATCAGTAGGCGTTGGATTCACCCTAATCGGAGTTATAGATCTTTTTGTATGATTTAAATAGTGTTTAATGGGTTTTAAATGATTCATATAGTTTCAGTTGTCTAAAAATCAAACTAAAATTATATCTGTAATCTCCACGGAATTTTGATTTCAGGGACATATTATTTGTAATTTTCTGAATAGTATTTATTTTATTATGAATTTATTACTCTAAATAAGCCATTAAACCATTTAAATCTTCACGGTAAAACCTTAGAGTAAAAGGCTGAACTAATTACATATTGATGATCTACATGGAACCAGCTTTCCATCGGTATATCATTTATATTTTTGTGACAGGCAATTAATTTACTATGAATTTAATGATTTATAAATCCATTAAAACTAATTAAATTGCTACGGGGTAAATATTCTGCAAAGGCTGGATACAACGAGATATTATTAATCTACATTACAGTAGCTTCAATTTGATATATTGTTCATATTTTTCGGAGTTACAGATAATTTTCTATGAATTTATTAACCTAAAAGACCATTAAAACTAATTAAATTACTGCAGTAACCACGTACAGTAAAAGTTGGATCTATTCTGACACGATGATTCTACGTGAAATTATCTTTAATTTGATATATTATATGCAATTTTTGGACGTGGTATGAATTTCTAATGAATTTTACAAGTTAGATCTATAATGTGCAATTTTAAATTCGAACGAAATATTTCTAATGAATTTTACAAGTTATTTCTAATGAATTTTACAAGTTGACCTGAAATTGACGTGGCGTTAATGAGGAAGCTGACCGGGATGACGACATGGCACGCACCGGTTTGATTGGATCTCGACCGTCTGGATAGGATCCGGTGGCTAGAAGTAGAGATGGACCCGATTTTGGCTCAGAATAGACAAGAACAGATCTGTGTTAGAGAGACAAATCCGTAGGTCAAATTGAAAAACTTAGAACACGAAAGTTGTAGGAAATCATTATTCCTACCTTCTCACCACAGGAATTTGGATTTCAAGAAACGAGCGCGAGTACATCTTGGATTTACACCGTAAGATCTGAAATATTGCGATACGAAATTCTCCGGCTGTGGTGGATGAAAATAGGTGAGGTTTGTCGGGATTGAAAGATTTCGACGAGTTCTACAATATTTGTTTTTTGACCGAAGGCAAACGACGAAGTCTAGATGGGTTAAAAAGCGAAATATGATTCGGGCATATGTAGATTTAGGATTTCGAGAAGGGAAACTCGTACAGCTGTGGTTCTATGAGTTTATATGGAGATTTAGGATGGTGTAGGGATAGGCCTTGAAGTAGGGAACAAGTAGAAACAAACGGAAGTCGATTCGGAGTTGTAGATAAAAAGTTACGAGAGTTTGAATAGAGATAGGTTAGAGAAAAACTGATTCGCACGGATTTTAAATCAACCATGCATCGATCGGTCATGTATGTGGCTGTGGATGCTCAGGTCGGTCCGGGTGGGCTGGCCCATTTAGGTTTTTTTTCTTTTTCTATTTACTTGTTTTCCTTATATTTTTTGCATACGAACTCTAAATGATATGATTCTTGTTTCTAAATTTTTATGAAATCGAATAGATCATTGTAGGATCATATTTGCAATATTTTTACTAGTTTGTAAGTAGTGGGTTTATAAATCTTTGTATATTCCATTTTATTTATATCTTTATTTGTTTGTATTTATTCCATAACTTTTTCATAATAGCTCCAAATGAGCTCAATTTTGTTTCGAAAATTTTGTAATATTAATTGTATCTTTTTAGGCTATAATTATCAATAATTTATGCCTTAGAAACAATGGGTTTTTAAAGTCAATTTAATTACCTTTAGGGACATTTGGGCGAATCAACTATAGGATTTAGATACCAGGATTTGGATTCAGTTTGTGAGAACCTTGCATGGATGTAATGAAATGCTTATGAATGCTTCATGATTTTCATTTTTGAAATCTTGCACACCAATTCTACAATCCATAATCAATCTATGCCCTTTTGCCTATATGGCTACTTAGGTCATAATAAAAGAATATAAGATTTTTGAATTCAAGGTTGAGAGGATTTTCTATTCAAAAAGTTTCTTCTCTTTGATAATTTTCAACATAGTCAAACAATCAATCAAACTTATTTATTTATTTCACATTCCAAAATTAGGAGAATTTTGGGATGTGACAGCAATGGATTAGTCAAAGGTTTAGAAATTCTAGAAAAATTCCTAATGAATCTTCTATAAAAGCCTACATGAACAAGAAAACTTCTTATACCTTTTATGTCCTTTGGTTGTGGCATTCTCTCTATTGCTTCTACTTTAGCCCTATCTACTTCAATACCCTTACCTGATACTTTGTGTCCAAGGACTATGCCTTCTTTGATCATAAAGTGACACTTCTCCCAGTTTAGAACAAGATTGGTCTCTTCACAACACTGCAAAATTCTATTGAGATTACCCAAGCAACTAGTAAATGAAGTTCCATAGACAGAAAAATCATTCATAAATACTTCCATTATCAGTTCTATAAAATCTGCAAAAAATAGCAGGCATGCATCTTTGAAAAGTAGTTGGAGCATTACATAGACCAAAAGGCATGCGTCGGTAAGCATGTAAACCATAAGGGATAATGAAAGTTGTTTTAAGTTGGTCTTCAGGATGAACAGCTATTTGGAAAAAACAGAGTATCCATCCAAGTAGCAAAATGAGTATGGTTTGCTAACCTCTCTAAGGTTTGATCTATGAACGGTAAAGGATAGTGATCTTTCCTAGTATCCTTATTAAATTTCCTAAAATCTATGCACATCCTATGTCCAACAATAGTTCTAGTAGGTATTAATTCATTATATTCATTAGGAACAACAGTAAAGCCACCTTTCTTAAGAACACAATGAACATGACTTACCCATTCACTTTCTTTTACTTGATAAATTATACCTGCACCAAGTAGCCATACTATTTCTTTTCTTACCACTTCCTTAATTTCAGGTTTTAGTCTTCTATTAAATTCTGCAACTGGTTTAGCACCTTCCTCCATGAATATCCGATGGACGGCTATCATGGGACTAATGCCCTTCAAGTCGTCCATTTAGTACCCAAAGGCCTTGCGGTGTTCCTTTAGTACCTTCATAAGTTCTTCTTCTCCTAAAAGTTTAGCACTAATAATAACAGGGAATTTATTACTATCATTTAAGAACCTATACTTAAGATTATCTGGTAGAGTTTTTAATTCTGGGGGTGGTAATTCTTTATCCCCTCTCTTTTCTGGCTTTTCGAAAGATTCATTAGTTGGAGGTTCTAAAATGGGAAATGAATCAAATTCACTTCCTAATTCTTCTAGAGTCCTATTTGCCATAACTATTTCTTCACAAGTTGTGTCTTCATTTATTTCTTCTTCTTGATCACTTAAGAAAAGAGCTTCCATTTTTCAGTGGTTTTCTCTTTTTCTTCTTCTTATATAAGTATAGGTTTGTCTTTAAATTTGGAAAAGTGGAATTCTTTTTCAGCTTTCCCAAGCTTAAGGAATACAACCTCCTTTTTTAAGTCCACTGCGGCACAAATATCACTCAAAAAGTTTCTTCCAAATATGATTAGGCAAAGAGTGTCAGCTGGCATATCAATAACTACAAAATCGATAGGGAAATTTATATTGTCAATCATGATAGTTGCATCTTCAACTACTCCCATTGGAATTCTAAGATTTTTATTGGCTTGCATGATTGTCATATCAGTATTTTCTATTGTAGCTGGTGCTATCTCTTCTTTTATTTCTAGATAAAAATCATAAGATATAACATTAACTTTGGTTCCAAGATCACATAAACCGTAATGCGAGGTTTCTTTAAATATGCAGGGAAGAATAGGCTTTCCCACATATTTTACCTTAATTTTACCTTCAACCAATATAGAAGTCTCTTCATAAAGTTCAACTATGTTATAATGTGCATACATAGCCATGATTGCTTTCTTGGTTACCTTTTCATCTTTAGTTTCTTCCAGATGTTCTTCAATTATTGGCACACTTTCCTCTTATTTCTCCTCCTATACTGCCTTGACCTGTTCATATTCCAAAATATGCTTCTCTGCAGTGTTAGGGAAAGGTATCTCATATATTGGTTCTAGGGAGGCCAATGTTTCATAAAAGCTCCTCTCGCGGAAGAGTCTAGTTCAATTTTATTAGGTTCAATTAATCCGCCATAAAAGATATGCAATAAATACCATTCAGGCAAATCATGGTGAGGACATTGACTAAGTAAATCTTTAAATCTTATATAAGCTCTTACTAGTCCTTCATTGGGACGGTTCCTCCAAGCCATTATAAGAAGCCTGATTCCAAAAGATTTTGATAATGGATAATATTTGGACAGAAATTCGCAAGCTAGATTATCCCAATTAGTAGTGGCTTCTAAGGGTAGAGACCTATACCATGAGAGAGTTGTACTTGTCAAAGTTTGACTAAAAAGTTTAACCCTTACCTCATCGGCGGTATACCCCGTTAATTGGAACGTGCCACATATATCTTTGAAACATGCAATATGCTCATATGGATCAGGATCTTCTTTATCTCCAGTAAATTGCTTATTGTATAAAATACCAAGTAGTAGAGGATTTATTTCAAACCCCATTGTCTTCTTATTCGAGTTATCTCTTTTATAAATATCATAGGGCTTCCCAAAGTGGTTGAGTGGGTTAGCACTAGTCATTTTCTCAAACTCCATCATATTGGTGGAAACCTGTAACTCAAAACAAAACTTAACAAAACTAAAGTAAATAAGCAAAAACTAAAAGACCTACAACGCTTAGCTCCCTGGCAACGGCGCCAGAAAATAGCTTGACGACTGCAAGTGCACAGATCGTTTGTAGCTAGTTTCAAAATTAAGATATCGGTCCCATAGGGAGCAGGAGTCTGAAGTCTAAGAATTCTTGAAGTAAATACTAAAAATAGAAATCCTAAATAAAGTTCTAAGTGACAAGAGAAAATGCGAGTATTGCGTAAAAAGGTGTTTTGGGGTTTTTGGTATAATAGAACAATAAGCAAATTAAACAAAACTGAATACAAAAAATAAGTATCACGTATGTGAAAGAGATTTGAAACTTCAGTGGAAAAAGCGTTCTAAGGGATTAGAGGATACACCACTAACATTATAAAAGGCTAAGTTAAAGATTATTATCATGAATATTCTCAACTATGTATGTGTGGGAGGAGATCCGTATTTGGACAAAGAGGCAGCAACCACTGCTCAAATCATTCTCATAACCACAATAGACAGCAATCAACATCAATTGAACTACTGCGCTATTAAGGGACATAATCCTGCAGGACGTATCTCATGACATGGATAGTGTTTTGTGAGTTTCCTCGATTCCCAAGTTGATACGTAAGGAGTGACAACAACTTTATAGTCACTGTAAGTGCTGACATCCCTTTGTCTACCAACAAGTAGTTCCCTCCATCAAGTCCCCACAAGAGGCAAATATTGAGAGGTCGACTTCTCCCAACATCAATATGAAGACAATCTAACACATGGTCACAACGATGAATATCATAATAAACTTTATCTTATTTCAATCTCTTGCTAGGGTTTCTCCATCTCCTCAAGAACTAATGATCTACTCAGACACAGAGGCATTCAACATCATGGCAATGGTAATGGAAAGGATTATCGATGAATAGTACTTGTATAAATCCACAACTTGTGCAAGAATTACAACAAGATCTAGATGGGATGGATGGAAGTGATGGTGGTGATGAAGATGCGGCGGTTGATGAAGATGGAGATCGATGCCTTGGCCTCCCAGATCTGCATAGGGCGAAGATGGATCCCTAGGGCAAGTTCCCCCTCCAGATGCCCCGGAGGTGAGGTTTCAGCGATTTCTGGGTGTTCTGTATGTCGTCTCCACGAACCAGTTGCACAGGGTGAAACTATTTGAGGAGGCGGAGGCGGTGCCAACTATACGGCTGGAACTATATGGCGGCGGCCCGTATAGTTGGTCGTCAACTCTTCTGCCTCTTTTGCTCGCTTCAGGTTTTCTTCTGGTATTATTAATATTTCCCAAATAAGTGATTTACGTTGTTTCTTACTCCTTTTCGCTCCAGTACAACTGCTCCAAGAATTGTGTCCATTGGATCCATCATATGATCTGATCCTGGTGACAAATAAACATAAAAAGTGCATGCGAACGCCGTAAAATACCAAGATCCTATTACTACAATGCAAAATAATAATCTAAAACATGGTGCAAATATGCACTCATCACCTCATCCTTCGCCAACCCACCCGCATCGCCGCCATCGCGCGCGCCACCTCTAGCAGTCGTCCGTCCATCTACCTCGATTGTGGCCTTTGCCCGTCGGTTTTGTCGGTCGTCAACCTCGTCCTCCTCGAGCCCCCTCTCTATCCCTCCGTCGCCTTGGGGTGCTCTTGTTCGTCCCTAGTCACCCCAATCTTCCTCGCCGCTACCCCCGTGCCAGCGATCGCGGGAGCTGCTAGCCGCCTCTCCCTCTTGCCTCGCCAGCGACCATCCCCGCCATGGTGCCTTGCTCTGCCTCATCGCTAGCCTCTCCCCGAGCCCCCTCCGCAGCATACGATGCCATGCCCGTCAGTAGGTGCTCCCGGTCATGCCTCCCTGTGGGCCCCAGTTTGTTTCCCCTCGAGCCCTGTGTACTCGACTCCATCAACACATCTGACCACCGTCCTCGTCCCCAACATCGTTCCCTTTCGCGTGTTGGCCGCTGCTTTCCTAGGCTATGCTCTGGCTGTCCGCCAGAAGTCAAGCTGGTCTGGTGCTCTGTGTCCCTGTCACCCTGCATCGTCGTCAGGTGGTCACCGTCCTCCTTGTGTGTGCGTTCCTGATATCCCACAAGTATAGGGGATCGTGTGTGGCCTTTTTGATAAGTAAGAGTATCGAACCCAACGAGGAGCTAAAGGTAGGATAAATATTCTCTCAAGTTCTATCAACCACTGATACAACTCTATGCACACTAAATGTTTGCATTATCTAGGAAATAAAACTAGAGCAACAAAAACGAGTACTAGAGAAATCTTTGCAAGATAATAAATAACAATAAAGTAAAGCTAGTTGTTGTAGCAATAAAATACACTAAACTAACAGAACCATGAGTGTGGAATAGTGGTGGTAATTATGGTGGCTTTGTCCAAGTTTAATTGGCGAATAAATCGGGTTCATTGTCTTCGATGCAGTTTTCTATGTGGGAGAGGCTAAATATACATGTAGTTCACTACTTGGAATTACATGTAATATATGATTGGATTGTTAGCAAACATCCGTAACTACTAACAATGCATTAAGGTTTCCCCAACCATAGCCTTAATTTAATGGTCCTCTTACTCCCATATGTGCAACGTTCTGGTTCGCGTCCTTAGGTTTTTGTCACTCCGGCAGAACTTCCCCTTTCCTCTTATACATACTACAAACCCTATGATGTTTAATCCATGCGCGCACAAATATAATGGACACCAAAGGACTGTACCATATCAACATACAACTCTAATGAACCAAATACGTTTAACCATTCAATCTAAGAACAAAGAAACTACACAAACGTGACATAGATCATAGGATTATAACTTATAGCATCAAACACCATGTTTATATAGGACGTTATAGAGGTGTGTGGGAGGATGAACCACTACATACTAGGAGGATTAGGTGATGGAGATGGCAGTGAAGATGGTGAAGAGGGCGGTAGCGCAGGAGACTCCTTCCCCGCCATCGATATCGTGGGGGAGAACCGCCCCTTAGCCCCCTTCCTTCATGGCTTCTTGGGAGCCCTCTCCCATGGATATGGGATCCATGGGGAGGCAAAAACGTGGATTTGGTGGCTGCAAATTCGTGGGTATAGGTGTCTTCCACAAATTAGATTTCCTCCCTTTATATAGCTTTTCGGATTCCCGTCACCACATCTTGGGCTGCAGTAAATTGGGCCTAACGGGCCCGTACAGACTTACAATCATCTAAATTTTATATCCAGAAGGATTGTCACGAAATTTACTACAACTTTGTAGTTGAAGAGTTTTCCGTTTGATGTCGTCTTCGACCCGAAACGTGAGCATCTTCAAAAAGAGTTCTTAGACAGATTTCTGGAAAATCCCAATTTGACTCCAACAAGGGTTCCACTTGTATTCTTGATCATTCCAACACACCAAAGTGTAAAACAAGAACATTATGCACTTTTGTAACTATTAGTAGGTTAGTACAAATAACTCATGAACTTTATATAAAAAGAAGTGTCAAAATCCTAATAATAGCATAAAACCATCAAAAAATATAGATACGTTATGGACGTATCAACATCACCAAGCTTAGTTCCTGCTCTTCCTCGAGTAGGTAAACGATAAAAACAATATAATTTTTTAGGTGACATGCACCATCATAATCTTGATCAAACCATTTGCAAAGCACGGATAGCTGGGATCAAAGTACTCTAAACATGAGCATGAAAGATGTAGTTCTAACAATAAGACATAGCAACCAAGTTGCAACATGAAAAGGTTACAAACAAAGATCAAGAATATTAATACACTGAAAAACGTTTATTTGTTTCACATAAATAAAACATAATAAGAGTGGTATTCATCTTGTCCCTCGTGGTATAGCAAATCATAAATGCATAGGAAACCTTCAAAGTTCATAAGGGTGACTAGATACAAATAGTTTAAGAACAAGCAATATCAACCTTATGAATCAATCAACAAGTTTTGGAACAATGCACATAGAACTAAGAATGACAACTATGATCTCTTAATTGGCGCCTAAGGATAGAAGGTGGAGACTCAATATAATAGTGGAAGAAAGGCCCTTCAAAAAAGCAATGATTTCAAGTTTTATAAGAACTTCCAAAAATTATGGTACTTGTTAGCTTTCATCTCTCATTGACCCTATCATAAGCATATTGAAGTGATTAAGGTTAAAGTGAACAAACTATGGATTATATGCTTGACAAAGTATGAGTTGGAAGTCTCATGTCCCTTGAGTACGAGGGCCGCTCCTCATGCTACTCAACTTTAGTCACTGGTAAGTTCTTATCATAGTAAGTACATGTGTATCATAGAGAACCGCCAACGGGATATTCCTTGCACATGATACAGGAGCTATCCCATATAAAAATGACAAGGCAAGCAGACAATGAGCATCTCATAAATCTTCTTATTTACCATGGAAAAATGGTGCTTTTTTCTCTCTTTCCTTTTTCTCATCTATTTTTTTCTCAATCTCTATCTCTTTTTTTATAATAAGAATGCTTCATAGATTGCTCACTATGGTGATGCTGCAAGTTTCCATAATGATTAGGCATGGCTTAGGCTAGCAGCCCAGGTGTTTCTCTAACACACATACATAACTTCATGGACTTACAAGCTCCACTTTTATTTCACACCGACGATATCCATAAAGAAAAGAGCATGATATCAACTTGGTATATATTTACAGATGTTGAAAGCGTTCCCCGTTACAGCACAGTTTAGCTAATCCCAACTTATAAGTGAAAGCATATATAACATAGATGACACAATGGTTCAAGTTTATTAGGGGCAAGAAAAATAAAGTGTGCCATCAAGTTTGTGAGAGCTTTAATAACTAATTTTCACATAACAAAATGACTTTTTAATTGGAAGGTAGATAAAACAAGAATATACTTGGAATGGTGTAACACACCATGCATAGGAATTTATAGTGCACACTTTGGAATAACTTGGTTTCTTGGGAGTTGGATGCGTGAGTAGATCTTACTCAATACAAGTGGAGGCTAGCAAAAGACTGGGAGCGACCAACTAAGAGAGCAATAATGGGCATAATCATGCAGAGTGACAAAACATTACTAATCAAAGCATAAACTGGTACCACAAGTCAAAAAATAAATGATCATAGAGGCTATGGTGAATGGTTCATAGTCATAACATGGTGTGAGCATATGCCAAGTCAACCCAAACAAAGCATCAAAGGAGAATACCAAAATATTATGCTTTTGTATGCTAAAACAATGCATGATTCTTTCAAGGAACATTAAGCAATCCCAATTGTTTGGAACAAGTCATGCTACAACAATAACCACTAAGCATAGGGTCAAAACAACACCGAACATGACATGATAAGGTCTAGGCCACAGTCAAAATAAACTCCTTTTGTACCACTTATAAACATGAAGCTTCCTACTCCTTCTCCAACACTAATCAACTTATTTGAAACAACAAAAGCGAAAACATGGGTCCAACCACTTTATTCAAGCAAATTAAGCAAACAAAAACCAAAAACGAAAACTAATACGCTCCAAGAACAACACAACAGTGCATGAAACAATAACGAAGTGTCTAGAAAGACCTGAGATGATGGGGATATGCCAACCGGGGTATACCCAGCAGGACGTTTCCAACCGGCCCAGGAACTGGCGAGTGGGCCTGTAGGACGGCGACTGGATCAAGACCTGGCGTAGATTCAAGCGACTAGAAGCTGAAGGCCCAGGAGAGTAGATAGGCCCAGTCGGATGAGGTTAAATGATTGCCGAAACCTTAACTGATTCGGTTGAGATCTGTAAACCCTAGGAGGGTGAGCCTATATAAACCTCCCTAGAGGGCGTGTAGAAGATACGTTCCATCATCCACCCAAGCGACTCGCTGCCTAGCCGCCGAGCTCGCCCCATTGTACTCTCATCATAATACAATCTAACAGGAGTAGGTCTTTACCCTCCGGGGGGCGAACCTGGGTAAAACCCTATGTCTCTGCCCTCATCTCGCACCGCAGATGGCTGGACGCCCTTGCCCCATGTTCTACTACTCGCTGCCGATTGCAGCATCTGCCGTGGTCATTCCCACGACAGTGGCGCCCACCGTGGGGACTGGCCGGTCAGGCCGGTGTTCTTCGGCGAGATCCAATCTACCCATCAATGAGTCGATTGCCACCGGCCGCATGATAGCGATCGGCGAGATGCTCTAGATCTTGCCGAGCAGCTACGTCCCGGCGGCGCGACCCGTCACGCATAGCATGATCTTGCCAGTCGGCACGATCAGCCTCTTCGTCGGCCTCACCGACGTCATCGTCTTGGAGGACTCGGCTCGCATCTGCGAGTCGCTGCCACGCAACCGGCTCTCCGAGAGCCAGGTCCGCACGATCCACCGCCTCGCCTCCGAGTACAACTCGGCCCATAGAGACGTGGCCGAAAGCACCGCAGCCGCGAAAGACGCGGCCCTCAACGACGACGCCAACTCGGCGACCCCGGCGTCACTCGCCGGATCCATCATCGAGGCATCGCCCGCGGGCTCCATCACCCAGGTCTCCAACGTCGGAGACTTCGAGGATCCCTCCATCCTTGGGATCTTCGACTCCGACTCCGGATCGGAGAACTCCGTCGACCTCCGCGACGGTACCAGCCGCCACGACGCGACCTACATGGCGACTGGCACCGACCCGCCGGAGGATCCATTCTCCACCCTGATCCCTCCCAACGCGATGGCGACGGAGGTCGAGGAACTCCGCGTGAAGCTGGCAGAAGTAGTCCGCAAGGAACGAGCCAAGCGCGAAAAATTTCGGCTCGAGCAGGCGACGGCGTGGGAGCTGTCGCACTATCACCAGCGCCGCATCAGGTCGCGCCTGAACCCCACCGTCCAGGGGCGCGCCCTGAACTTCGACGACGAAAGCGACCCGGCCCGCGCGGTCTGCGCGAACGCGCCTCCAGGAGGGAGCGCTCGGCCCCCACCAGGATCAACGGCCAATGGCGCGCCGCCACCACCCAACCGCACACCCCCCAGGGACCAACCGTGGATCGTGGTCTCCTCATGGGAGCAAGATGCGAATGGCCTACCGCTGTTCTCCACTCCCATGGACAAACTCGTCACGGGCCGCGCGGCAATCGACAACATCACAGCCACTCGTGAAGGCACCTTGCAGGTCCAGTACGCCAGGGCCCTGCTCGCAAAGGCGGTCGAGCAACAAAACGCAGGCGTTGACTCACAGGGTCGGATGTACTCGCATTCATCGGGAAGAAGAGCGGCCTCGAGCGGCCGCCCCATGGCGGCAAACACCCTCAACTGCCCGCCACCCGAACCACTACAGCTCCAACACCAACCCGCGAACACAGCACTCTCCACCAACGACCCCAGGCCGACGACCAACTTCCTCGCTGCCAACGGTCAGCCCGTCGACGCCCGCACCCACATCATCAACAATCAGAGCTGGCGCGCATGCCAGCCCGACGACTTGCGGCACACCCTAACCAACCGCCGCGACGGTGAGCCGAGGGGGTCGCTAAGCCGACTCGGGCCTTGATGCTTCGGACCGATGATCCAAGGCGAAAAATACCCAGTGAACTTCAAAGCGCCGAAGGAAATAGAGAAGTACGACCCTTCGTATGACCCCTCCGTGTGGCTGGATACCTACCTCATGGCGATGGGGATCGCCGGCCACACTGCTCTGCTGGCCGCCCGCTACCTCCCCCTGATGATGGAGGGAGCGTGCAGGCAGTGGATCAATACTCTCCCCCCGGATAGCATCGACTCCTGGGAAGAGATGCGCGATGCCTTTGTCAGGCATTTCGAGGGTTCATACACCCGCGCCACCACCATCGAGGACCTGGAACGATGCGTCCAGGGACCTCGCGAGTCGACCCACAACTGGGTCCAACGGTGGCAAGAACTATGGTACAACGCGGTCGGCATCCACCCGGACACCACGATCCACTTCTTCAAGACCTTGTGCCGCTATGAACCCCTGGTCGCCAAGCTCAAACGAGCATACCGCACACTCGACAACATACCGGACCTCCTCGAAATCGCCAAAAGGTACGCGGAGGAAGATCCAAACCAAGAAACCGACGACGAGTCGGGAGGACAACGCCGCACGATCAGCAGCGACAACGGACGATGATCCGATCTACGCTACAGCAACACTCGCCTCACCGGCAAGCGCCGCAGTGACGGGCGAGTCGACTTCGTCGCTAATGCTGGATACGCGCAGCGCGAGCCCAAGAGCTTCCGCCGCGACGAGGGGCAACTCCGCGACGGCGGCAACTACAAGGAGAAGCCAAGGTTCGACCCCGCGGCCCTTCTTAACCAACCTTCTGTATTCCATAGCAGGGAAGGAAAACCCGCCACGCACACGACCGCCGACTGCCACTCTCTCAAGGAGATCGATAAGGTGAGGCGAGCGCAGGGAGACCGCGACGACAACCCGCCAAACGGCGGAAAATTTGGCAGCATGGCCGGCTCGCTCCACACCTTCACAGGCTTCAACACGAAGTGCGAGAAGAAGGTCATCGCCCGCGCCGTCACCGTCAACGCGGTGGATCAAGTGGACGTCCCTCAGTTCCTCAACTGGTCTGAGCAACCAATCATGTGGAGCCGCTGTGGCGCCCCGCTAAAACCACTACTAGAAAATCGCGTTGTTTTTGTGCATTGCATCATCATGATCGCATGCTCATGTCATCACGCCACCTTGCATTTGAGCATCGTCATCATCATGCATTTGTTTGTATGAAACTATTTTCGAAAAAAATATTTTGTTTTCTATGTACCTTCCTCTTTATTTCAACTGCAAAACCCGAGTCTCCGGAATATTTTGTTTTGTCTGCCAACGGTTTTCAAACGCCCTGTTTTAATTAAATAAAATATTTGAATTATTATTGGGAGGCAGCCAGCCAGGCCCGAAAGCCCAGCTGGCCACCTCCAGATAAAAACCTAGCTACCTAAACCCTTTTCCTACCCAATCTTATTCTACCCAGCCCCTTTCCACCTCACCCCAGCCACTCCCAGCCCTCCACCTCACCTCCCTGGGCCACCTCACCCCCCTGGACCCCCAATCCCCACCCGCCTGCCACCTCATCTATCCTACACGCACGCACCCCTTGGTCAACCCACCACCCCGACCGGACCCTGGCCCCACCCCCGGCCCCACTGCCTCGCCCCACTCCCGCAAACCGCGTCCCACCCCGCGGCCCCTCCACGACGCCAGCCCCGCCCCGCTCCTCACCTGGCCCCACCGCTGTTTGACCGCGTCCCAATCGTCCTCCTCGCCTGCGTCCCGACCCCACCCCGCGACCCCACCTCCCCATCTTCCGCTCCCTCTCCCTCGATTCTCTCCCGCACGCGAGCCCCGCACCGAAACCCCCACCTACCCCTGCCGCCGCTCGTTCCCAGAGCCTCGCCGCCGCTCTCGCCACCATCCCCCTGCTCGCCTCTCCGCCCCCTCGCCGTCGCCGCCCTCCCGGCGCTCTTCGTCCTCCTCGTAGGCGTCCTCCGCTGCTGCGCGGACCCGTCCTCGCCTCCACCCTGTCCGAGCTCGTCGGCCGCTCCTTCCCGCGAGCAAGGTCGCCGCCGACCCCGGCCTCAACCTGTCGTCGCCGTCGACCGCCTCCCTCTCCCTCCCTCGTGAACCACCTCGCCCGCTCACCCCATCCCCGTCCGCCGCCAGAGCTCCTTGGCCCCCTCCTCTGCCACCGTCCTCCCCGCCTCTCCTCCCTTCACCGGTGTTGCCGACACCGCCGGTGCCGTCCCCCGCTCGGCCAACCTCCGGGCCGTGCCTACCTCTGCCTCGGCTCCGACAGCCCCCTCCGTCGGCGCCCCCTTTTTCTACTCCATCTCGCCGCCGTTCTGCCGCAAGTTCGCCGGCACCGCGCGCCTCCACCTCCCTTTTCCGGCCGCCGCTCGATCGCCCACCGACCCCGTCGACCTCCGCCTCGCACGAGCACCACTAGCGCCCCTGGTTGTTTATTGGCACAGGAACACAGAACGAGGTGTTGTGCTGCTGCCAGATTCTGTTCAAGTTCTGCACAGGGACCGCGGCTAGCAATCGTCCAAGAATTTCCGTGGTGCGATTTAGACGTGGGCACGATGTCCGTGTTGGTCTCCGATGCCAAGATTGCCGAGGCCATGGGTGTTCTGTCGCAAGCCGAGAACCTTTGTGATCTGTCAAGACCGATCCCGGCGGAACTGAACCGAACCCCGTCGAACCCCCCAAGATCGTCTCTCAGACGCCAAGGTCGTCGACACGGATACGCCAAGATCTCCTTCCAGGAGGATGCCAAGTTCGCCTACATGAAGACCAAGACCGATTCGATGGCGACGACCCGACAAGACCTTCGTGACGACAAGACCGGCACCGACCAGGGCGGATCCGATGCGCCTCGTCGCCAGACCAAGTACTTCTTCCCGGAACGCCAAGATCTACTCCGTTGTCCGAGAACATTCCCGCCGAGACCGATCCCACTGAGACCGGACCCCGAACCCCCCGGAACCAAGATCTTCCGAACCCAGATGTGTGAACCTCTTCCCGAGCCCCTATTTTATAAATGCTATATATAAAACTTGTTGCATATTAATTGTTCATCTCGCATGCATATCATGTGGGTTGGGGGCATTATGCCGATTCACCTCATAATTAAATATGGGATCCATATGCGGGCTTTTCTAGTCTTATATTGATCCCATTTAAATTTGTGTAGCGAACCGGTAACTTATCTTGCCATGTTAATACAACATTTAAATTGCGGGGTATCTAAACAACATGAACCATCTAAATAATTGTCAGGACCCCGGTTCCGCTTAATATGATCTAATTGCATCGCATGCCTGCCATGTCATACATCATACATGCATCATGCCCGATCTTTTGCCGTAGTATTAAATAGTGCATCCGGTGTTTCTTCTAGTGTTTTGCTTCTTCGCGGGTAAGGCCGTTGAGTTGATGCGAGTGTCGACCCGATCTTCGGATGAACCTTCGGCAATGGTTTCAGGCGATCATCTCCCCCCCTTTCTACCTATCTTACTTTCATAGTATTTATTCCCTCCTGTTGATCTATTGCAATCTGTGTTGCGATGCTCTAGTTTTCGTACCCGTGATATCCCTTGCAGCCTTATATTGCCTTGGACACATCCTATTACCTGTTGATTGGTAGATAGTCGGACTTGTGCGTCGTAGTCGCTTGCTCAAGTGCTGTTGTGCGTCGTCAAGTACCACAGTTGTTGGAGTATTGCCGCATGTTTAATGTTGGAGATGATCATGGCTTTAATTACTGTTTAATAACTAAAATTGAAGTAGGTAAATGCAGAGGCACAGGTGGGCAATAGATGTGATTTGGTTGTTAACCGCCCACTTGTGTCCCGTAGGACCCCGAGTTCTTGACACCTGTTCCGAGATCGAGCGCGCTAACCACAGGTGGGGAGATATGGGCCCCCCATCGATTAGTACCTGATTTCAAAGTATTGTAATGGGGGCCACAAACTAGTTCGAGGTTTTATTTACTATCATGTACTAATCTCATGTTTTACTGCTTTATTTAAATTGTGCGATGGATAGCACACTGTACTGTTTAGGAGTGCGGAGTGTTTTCGCGGTATCGACAAGCCTAGCCACACTTTCGGGTTCCCAGTCGTTTACCGCCACTGGCGCAAACCCTAAGTCCGTCTCGGAGACCGGCCGACTTCGTTGCAGGTTCTACTTAGTGGGGTGGCCCCCATGTACTTGCTTTGGGTCTGGGAACGTCATGACTTAGGCCCCGCCGACATACCGAGGGGTGTATGTTAACTGATCTGGCAAAAAGGGTCGAAGTGCTTGTGGATACTTTGGTGCACCCCTGCAGGGTTAAATCTTTTCGAAAAGCCGTGTCCGCGGTTATGGACGACTTGGAGCACAGTTCTCGATCATAGACAACTATAACTAAAGTTTACTGTTATAAATTGACTTGTTTCCGATATGACTAGTAATCAGCTCCACTGCAACGGAATGGCTAAATAAAAGTACCAACAACTGCTGGGTTTTTGGGATATCTCATGCTAATTGTATCTGACTAGTAAGTGTTGCAACTACAATGGAATGGTTAACTAAAAGTGCCCACTGCTTATTACATCAGGATGACTATCTATACCTGACTAGTAATTGCTGCAATGATAACTGAATAAATAAAACTGCCAACGGTGTGAGTTCCTCGGTTGACTTCTTCATTTGGTCTCGAGGGGGAAACACCAGGATTGGTATGTTTGGTGGTAGTATCAGGTTGGTTCCGAATAGGTCTTTCTTATCCCTCTCTGATAGCCGACAGTTATCTCGTGTCTCTATAGGTTGTGTAGTGCATGTTGCGCTGCCGCTTCAGTCCACCATACCTATGTAGGCGAGGACCGCCGAATTCTAGCCTCGCCGTGTACTGGCCTCAGTACTGACCGCTCTCTCTTTTTCTTTTGCCCTTTGTCGGCACCCCTTTTGTTTGAGCAGGTTTTGAGATCGACGTCGTTAGCAGGGTTACCCTTCCGGCTTGGCCTGGGCAGGGTTATGGACGCCATTGGTTATTCTTCAGGGCTCTTAGCCCCATTTGCATCTTGTCCATAGTCGGACGCTCTATCGTTTTCAAGGTGATTTGGATCTTTGTACTGTATATCTGTATTCTTGACTCTTTGAGTCGCTGTTGTATATATTTCTATTCTGTGGGTCCCATCGAGGACTGTTGTGTAATGTTATTACTTCGTTTTCCACCCGCACGAAAGTGCCTGGTGGGCACCTTTGAATCGTTTCTATGCGGGTTTGGCGGGAATCGCTGAAACTTGCATAGGGCCGATTCTGAGGGTGTTACAGAGTGGTATCAGAGCTCAGCAGTTGCGATACCCCACAAGTCCAGCCTGTAGGATAACCTAGCTAACGACCGAAGTAGAGTGTCAAAACTATTTTTTGCAAAATCGGTTGGATAGTTCTGATTAGGTCTGATTTTACTCCTTACCCCTCTGCTGCTCTCCTCTCACCTCTGCGTGTTTTGAATCCGCTCTCTTCTCTCTCTCTTCGAGTCCAGGATTTCTCGTGGTTGGGTTCCATCGTACCTTCAGGGTTTCGCTTCCTCCTTTGGTAACGGTGTTGCTACATCTGGTCTTCATGCTATCCGAGGAAGCCTTCGTCTGGAGGACTTCTCTTTGTTCCTTCTCGTGCCTTCCGGTGTTTTCCGACGCGACGACATCATCTACGCCAGATCCGATGCAGAGTCTGCATCACCCCTTTGTTTCTGAACCTCGATTGTCGAGATCTTCAGTCTGATTCCGAGAAGGGTTGCACGCTTTTCTACTGATTGTGCAGAGTAATAGTTTGGGTGCGTGATGTATTGGCCCCCATGCCAACTACTCATTCTATTCGCTTGTGTACATTGAAGTGGATGAGAATGCGTCGGTTCTCTCTTTCTATCGAAGTTAGAGGTGGATGGATTGGTTGATACCTCTACCTTCGCTTTTGTTTCCCGGAGTGTTCTCTCGACGATCACGGACAATGACCTCTTGTTAGTGGTGTCGCGAGGATCTACACGATGCGAGAAGACGCAGATCGCCGACCTTCCTTCCGGTACCATGAGGCGGATCTCGAGGGCGAAATCCCTTGTTAGTGGTGTCGAATTGTGGCGCCCCGCTAAAACCACTACTAGAAAATCGCGTTGTTTTTGTGCATTGCATCATCATGACCGCATGCTCATGTCATCATGCCACCTTGCATTTGAGCATCGTCATCATCATGCATTTGTTTGTATGAAACTATTTTCGAAAAACATATTTTGTTTTCTATGTACCTCCCTCTTTATTTCAACTGCAAAACCCGGGTCTCCGGAATATTTTGTTTTGTCTGCCAACGGTTTTCAAACGCCCCGTTTTAATTAAATAAAATATTTGAATTATTTTTGGGAGGCAGCCAGCCAGGCCCGAAAGCCCAGTTGGCCACCTCCAGATAAAAACCTAGCTACCTAAACCCTTTTCCTACCCAATCCTATTCTACCCAGCCCCTTTCCACCTCACCCCAGCCACTCCCAGCCCTCCACCTCACCTCCCTGGGCCACCTCACCCCCCTGGACCCCCAATCCCCACCCGCCTGCCACCTCATCTATCCTACACGCACGCACCCCTTGGTCAACCCACCACCCCGACCGGACCCTGGCCCCACCCCCGGCCCCACTGCCTCGCCCCACTCCCGCAAACCGCGTCCCACCCCGCGGCCCCTCCACGACGCCAGCCCCGCCCCGCTCCTCACCTGGCCCCACCGTTGTTTGACCGCGTCCCAACCGTCCTCCTCGCCTGCGTCCCGACCCCACCCCGCGACCCCACCTCCCCATCTTCTGCTCCCTCTCCCTCGATTCTCTCCCGCACGCGAGTCCCGCACCAAAACCCCCACCTACCCCTGCCGCCGCTCGTTCGCAGAGCCTCGCCGCCGCTCTCGCCACCATCCCCCTGCTCGCCTCTCCGCCCCCTCGCTGTGGCCGCCCTCCCGGCGCTCTTCGTCCTCCTCGTAGGAGTCCTCCGCTGCTGCGCGGACCCGTCCTCGCCTCCACCCTGGCCGAGCTCGTCGGCCGCTCCTTCCCGCGAGCAAGGTCGCCGCCGACCCCGGCCTCAACCTGTCGTTGCCGTCGACCGCCTCCCTCTCCCTCCCTCGTGAACCACCTCGCCCGCTCACCCCATCCCCGTCCGACGCCAGAGCTCCTCGGGCCCCTCCTCTGCCACCGTCCTCCCCGCCTCTCCTCCCTTCACCGGTGTTGCCGACACCGCTGGTGCCGTCCCCCGCTCGGCCAACCTTCGGGCCATGCCTACCTCTGCCTCGGCTCCGACAGCCCCCTCCGTCGGCGCCCCCTTTTTCTACTCCATCTCGCCACCGTTCTGCCGCAAGTTCGCCGGCACCGCGCGCCTCCACCTCCCTTTTCCATCCGCCGCTCGATCGCCCACCGACCCCGTCGACCTCCGCCTCGCACGAGCACCACTAGCGCCCCTGGTTGTTTGTTGGCACAGGAACACAGAACGAGGTGGTGTGCTGCTGCCAGATTTTGTTCAAGTTCTGCATAGGGACCGCGACTAGCAATCGTCCAAGAATTTCCGTGGTGCGATTTAGACGTGAGCACGATGTCCATGTTGGTCTCCGATGCCAAGATTGCCGAGGCCATGGGTGTTCTGTCGCAAGCCGAGAACCTTTGTGATCTGTCAAGACCGATCCCGGCGGAACTGAACCGAACCCCGTCGAACCCCCCCCCCCCCCCCCAAGATCGTCTCTCAGACGCCAAGGCCGTCGACACGGATACGCCAAGATCTCCTTCCAAGAGGATGCCAAGTTCGCCTACATGAATACCAAGACCGATTCGATGGCGACGACCCGACAAGACCTTCGTGACGATAAGACCGGCACCGACCAGTGCGGATCCGATGCGCCTCGTCTCCATACCAAGTACTTCTTCCCGGAACGCAAAGATCTACTCCGTTGTCCGAGAACATTCCCGCCGAGACCGATCCCCCTAAGACCGAACCCCGAACCCCCCGGAACCAAGATCTTCCGAACCCAGATGTGTGAACCTCTTCCCGAGCCCCTATATTATAAATGCTATATATAAAACTTGTTGCATATTAATTGTTCATCTCGCATGCATATCATGTGGGTTGGGGGCATTATGCCGATTCACCTCATAATTAAATATGGGATCCATATGCGGGCTTTTCTAGTCTTATATTGATCCCATTTAAATTTGTGTAGTGAACCGGTAACTTATCTTGCCATGTTAATACAACATTTAAATTGCGGGGTATCTAAACAACATGAACCATCTAAATAATTGTCGGGACCCCGGTTCCGCTTAATATGATCTAATTGCATCGCATGCCTGCCATGTCATACATCATACATGCATCATGCCCGATCTTTTGCCGTAGTATTAAATAGTGCATCCGGTGTTTCTTCTAGTGTTTTGCTTCTTCGCGGGTAAGGCCGTTGAGTTGATGCGAGTGTCGACCCGATCTTCGGATGAACCTTCGGCAATGGTTTCAGGCGAGCATCTCCCCCCCTTTCTACCTATCTTAATTTTATAGTATTTATTCCCTCCTGTTGATCTATTGCTATCTGTGTTGCGATGCTCTAGTTTTCGTACCCGTGATATCCCTTGCAGCCTTATATTGCCTTGGACACATCCTATTACCTGTTGATTGGTAGATAGTCGGACTTGCGCGTCGTAGTCGCTTGCTCAAGTGTTGTTGTGCGTCGTCAAGTACCACAGTTATTGGAGTATTGCCGCATGTTTAATGTTGGAGATGATCATGGCTTTAATTACTGTTTAATAACTAAAATTGAAGTAGGTAAATGCAGAGGCACAGGTGGGCAATAGATGTGATTTGGTTGTTAACCGCCCACTTGTGTCCCGTAGGACCCCGAGTTCTTGACACCTGTTCCGAGATCGAGCGCGCTAACCACAGGTGGGGAGATATGGGCCCCCCATCGATTAGTACCTGATTTCAAAGTATTGTACTGGGGGCCACAAACTAGTTCGAGGTTTTATTTACTATCATGTACTTATGCCATGTTTTACTGCTTTATTTAAATTGTGCGATGGATAGCACACTGTACTGTTTAGGAGTGCGGAGTGTTTTCGCGGTATCGACAAGCCCAGCCACACTTTCGGGTTCCCAGTCGTTTACCGCCATTGGCGCAAACCCTAAGTCCGTCTCGGAGACCAGCCGACTTCGTTGCGGGTTCGACTTAGTGGGGTGGCCCCCATGTACTTGCTTTGGGTCTGGGAACATCATGACTTAGGCCCCGCCGACATACCGAGGGGTGTATGTTAACTGATCTGGCAAAAAGGGTCGAAGTGCTTGTGGATACTTTGGTGCACCCCTGCAGGGTTAAATCTTTTCGAAAAGCCGTGTCCGCGGTTATGGACGACTTGGAGCACAGTTCTCGATCATAGACAACTATAACTAAAGTTTACTGTTATAAATTGACTTGTTTCCGATATGACTAGTAATCAGCTCCACTGCAACGGAATGGCTAAATAAAAGTACCAACAACTGCTGGGTTTTTGGGATATCTCATGCTAATTGTATCTGACTAGTAAGTGTTGCAACTACAATGGAATGGTTAACTAAAAGTGCCCACTTCTTATTACATCAGGATGACTATCTATACCTGACTAGTAATTGCTGCAACGATAACTGAATAAAACAACTGCCAACGTTGTGAGTTCCTCGGTTGACTTCCTCGTTTGGTCTCGAGGGGGAAACACCAGGATGGGTATGTTTGGTGGTAGTATCAGGTTGGTTCCGAATAGGTCTTTCTTATCCCTCTCTGATAGCCGACAGTTATCTCGTGTCTCTATAGGTTGTGTAGTGCATGCTGCGCTGCCGCTTCAGTCCACCATACCTATGTAGGCGAGGACCGCCGAATTCTAGCCTCGCCGTGTACTGGCCTCAGTACTGACCGCTCTCTCTTTTTATTTTTCCCTTTGTCGGCACCCCTTTTGTTTGAGCAGGTTTTGAGATCGTCATTAGCAGGGTTACCCTTCCGGCTTGGCCTGGGCAGGGTTATGGACGCCATTGGTTATTCTTCAGGGCTCTTAGCCCCATTTGCATCTTGTCCGTAGTCGGACGCTCTATCGTTTTCAAGGTGATTTGGATCTTTGTACTGTATATCTGTATTCTTGACTCTTTGAGTCGCTGTTGTATATATTTCTATTCTGTGGGTCCCATCGAGGACTGTTGTCTAATGTTATTACTTTGTTTTCCACCCGCACGAAAGTGCCTGGTGGGCACCTTCGAATCGTTTCTATGCGGGTTTGGCGGGAATCGCTGAAACTTGCATAGGGCCGATTCTGAGGGTGTTACAGCCGCCAGGACCACTCGCCAAGCATCGAGTACCCAGGCCGAGTCGCCCTGGTGGTCAAGCCCAATGTGGGAGACTACTGGCTCCCCAAGACATTGATGGAAGGCGGCAGCTCCATCAACATCCTGTAACTGGACACCTACAGGCGACTGCGGCTCCCGTAGTCGATGGTCGAGACGACCTACACCATGTTCCACGGCATCGTCCCCGGTCGGAAGGCGTATCCGATCGGCAAGGTCACGCTGCCGGTCACCTTCGGCACACCGGCAAACTTCCGCACCGAGCGGATCGTCTTCGAGCTGGTACCTTTCGACAACCCCTACCACTGCGTCTTGGGGCGCCAAGCGTTCGCTAAGTTCATGGCGGCGCGCCACTACGCGTACAACGTGATGAAGCTCCCCGGGCCACGCGGCGTCATCACCATCCACGGCGACCCCGACATGGCCGCCGAGTGCGAGGCCAAAGGAGCCAAACTCGCTGACACCGTCATCGCGGCAGAGGCCAACCACGCCGATGAGCTCGCCAAGTACGCGAGCGGGGTCAACAACGACAACCCCACCATACTCAAGAAGCCCAACTCGGAGGGCAGCAACACCTCAGTCTTCGAGGGAACAACACATACCCGCACCGTCGAGCTAGTCCCAAGCGACTCCAGCCAGACGGTGACGATCGGGACGGGCATGACCCCAGCATAGGAAGGCGCGCTCATCGGGTTCCTCCGTGAGAACAGGGACATCTTCGCATGGAAGCCCTCTGACATGCCTGGTGTCCCTAGGGAACTCGCTGAGCACAAACTCAAAGCCGACCCCAAAGTGCGACCTGTCAAGCAGTCGCTGCGGGCCCTCAATGAAGAGCGCCGTCGAGCCATCGCCGAGGAGGTGCAGCGTCTACTTGCTGCAGGCTATATCCGGCCAATCAAATACTCCAAGTGGCTGGCAAACCCAGTCCTGGTCGAGAAGAAAAACGGGACCTGGAGGATGTGATCGATTACACAAACTTAAACAGCGCCTACCCAAAGGAGCAATTCGTCCTCCCTCGGATCGACCAAATAATCGATTCCACTACGGGCTCGGAGTCGCTGTGTTTCCTCGACGCCTACTCTGGGTACAACCAGATCAAAATGGCTGTTTAGGATGAAGAAAAGACGGCGTTCATCACGCCATTCGGAGCCTTCTGCTACACCGCCATGACCTTCGGCCTCAAGAACTCCGGGGCAACCTACCAGCGGTGCATGCAACAGTGCCTTGCGAGCCAAATTGGCCGCAATATCCACGTCTACATCGACGACGTGGTAGTGAAGTCCGCTCGCCAGAGCGACCTACTCGCAGACCTGGCGGAAACATTCGCCAACCTGCGGAAATACAAGATAAAGCTAAACCCAGGCAAATGCACCTTCGGTGTACCAGCAGGGCAACTACTGAGATACGTCGTCTCCAAGCGCGGGATCGAGGCGAACCCCACCAAGATCGACACGATCGCTCGACTCGGCAAACCCGAGTGCCTGCGCGATGTCCAGAAGCTGGTCGGGCGAGTCACGGCTCTCAGTCGCTTCATCCCCCGATTGGGAGAAAAGGCGATGCCCTATACCGCCTGATGCGCAAGAACCCCACCTTCCAGTGGGATAAGGAGGCGGACGACGCGCTCCGCGACCTCAAGAAGGTGCTACTCGCAGCACCGCTACTCGCCGCCCCTGTCGATAAGGAACCCATGCTGGTCTACGTCGCTGCTTCCGAGCGCGTCGTCAGCGCCGTCATGGTCGTCGAGCGACCAGAGGAGGGAAAGGAGCGCCCAATACAGCGACCAGTGTACTATATCAGTGAGGTCCTCACCGAGTCGCGCCAGCGATACCTGCAATACCAGAAACTGGTATACGCGGTCTTCATAGCACAGCGGTGACTGCCGCACTACTTCCAGGAGCACCCAATAACGGTCGTCTCCTCAGCATCGTGGCAGGACATAATCCGCAACCTTGAGGCGACCGGGCGAGTCGCCAAGTGGGCCGTCGAAATCGGCGTCCACAACATCAAGTATGAGCCGTGCAAAGCGATCAAGTCGCAGGCTCTCGCGGACTTCATCGCCGACTGGGAAGAGGCCCAGCAGCCAGAAAAGATGCCATACCTCCACTATTGGAGTCTGCACTTCGACGGCTCCAAGAACGCAGACGGTGCAGGCGCAGGGATCGTGCTGACCTCCCCGAAGGGCGACAAGATCCGCTACGTCCTCTGCCTCGACTTCACCCCCTGCACCAACAACATGGCCGAGTACGAGGCACTACTCCACGGCATGCGAGCTGCCAAGGAGATGAACGTCAACCGCGTACGCTGCTATGGAGACTCCGACCTCATCGCTGGGCAAGTCGCTGGCACCTGTGACGCCGTCTCCCCCACCATGATGGAATACCGCCAAGCAGTGGGCAAGCTGGGTGGACACTTTGCGGGCTACTCCGTTGAATGGATTGACAGGCGGAAGAACAAGGAGGCCGACGCACTCTCTCGCATCGGCTCGGCTCGCCTCGCACCACCCGCCGGCGTCTTCCTCGACACCATCACCAAGCCTTCCGTCTCTCCCCCAAGGGAGATCGACATCGGAATCCCGCTGCAACCAGAGGCAGCCCTGGTCACCCTCATCGCCGAGCCATCCAACTGGACCACGCCGTACATGGCCTACCTGGAGGGAGGCACCTTGCCAGCAGACGAAACAGACGCCCGGATGATAGCATGCCGCTGCAAATCCTTCGTCATCATCGACGGCGAGCTCCACAAGCGCAGCGTGACCGACGTATTCCAACGCTGCATCTAACTCGCTGAAGGACGCAAAATCCTCCACGACATCCACTCCGGCGACTGCGGCCACCACGTTGGCGCCCGCTCTCTGGTCGCAAAGGCTATGCGACACGGTTTCTACTGGCCTACCGCACACGCAGACGCTGTCAACATTGTCCAGCAGTGCGCCGGGTGCCAGAAGTATGCCAACCAGACCCACGTTCCGAGCTCGGCGCTCAAGAAAATCCCCATCACCTGGTCGTTCTCCATATGGGGTATGGACATGGTAGGCCCTTTCAAAAAGGCCCCCTCCGGCTTCACTCACCTCCTGGTCGCGGTCGACAAATTCACAAAGTGGGTGGAGGCCAAGCCAGTCCGGAAATGCGACGGGAAGACCGCCACCAAGTTCCTACGCGAGCTCATCTATCGTTACGGGTTCCCAAACAGCATCATCACGGACAACGGCACCAACTCCGCTAAAGGATCCATGGCCGAGTTCTGCGAAGAACATCACATCCGACTCGACCTTGTCCCAGTCGCTCACCCGGAGTCCAACGGCCAGGCGGAACGGGCCAACCAGAGCATCCTCCATGTCCTGAAGCCACGGCTCCAAGTACCACTCGAGCGCACCGCCGGGTGCTGGGTCGAGGAGCTACCCTCCATCATCTAGGGCATCCGCACCTCTGTCAACAGGTCGACAGGGTTCATCCCCTTCTTCATGGTGTATGGCACCGAGGCAGTCATGCCCACCGACCTAGAGCAAGACTCGCCAAGGATTGTCCACTACACGGAGGCTGCAAACGAACTCGCACGCCAGGATGGAGTCGATCAACTCGACGAGGCACGCGACCTAGCTCGCTCCCGCACTGCCATCTACCAGCAAGGACTCCGCCGCTACCATAGCTGGCGAGTGAGGAGTCGCACTTTCCAGGAAGGTGACCTGGTGCTACGCCTCATCCAGGACAAGAAGGGCATGCACAAGATCTCCCCCCCCCCTGTGGGAGGGACCATTCGCCATCAGGCGAGTACTCGGCAACGACGCCTACTACCTCACTGACGTCTGCTGAGACGGGAAACTCGACGTCAAGCGACTATGGAATGTAAACCTCCTACGGAAGTTCTACTCCTAGAACTCAATGCATGTACCCTCCACCCGCTATGAAATAAAACATATTGGTTACCGCAAATTGCGCCTACTATTCGTGTATTGTGCCACTCGCACTCGTAATAACAGCGTCAAGCTAACTGCAGAAGTCAACCTTTGGCACAGCGACCGGCACAGCCAGGTAGTGCGTTACGAGGGCACTGGGTTACCCCAGGACTCATAACATCCACGAAAAACGCCTACCCAGAGCCCCATTGAAGTTTCCTAGCTCGACTGGCTTAACGAGCCAAGACAACTGCCTTCACTCCTCATAGCGACCATGATCCTCCGCATCCTCGACACAGCGACTCGAACGGCCAAGTACCACGCTCGGGGACTGACGACCAGTTAAGCACGAGCGACTAGGGAAAAATGCCAAGTATGAGAGCGTGCCCAGGACTCGCCATGCGACTGACCCTACGGGTCAGGCATGAGTGATGTGTTTACTCTAACGCGCTCAGTCCTCACCCACCCTAGAGCCGCGACTAGAACCACCAAGTACCACGCTCGGGGACTCGGCCACCCGACCTCGTTCGCGCAAGGGAAAATGGTCAAGTAAAGAGCACTCATGGGAGTCGCCCTGCGACTGGCTTTCCAAGCTCGGGCGAGTCGACCTCAATAACAAAACAACTGACAAAACGTTCAAAATCACAAACACATAACAAACGAGGTAAACCCCATAAAAAGGGCGGACGCGCTCGGGGACTCGTCCAATCAGCAATCAAAATCGCAAGACAATTCACAAAATAACATGAGATTCCATTATAGCAGAACAAAGTCATTCCAAAATACAAGTTGAGCCCAATGGCCAATTACTACTAACGCCCCAAGGCACAATGTTTCTATTCCGCAGGCTTCGACGTCGACTCGCCGCCACCCCTGCGGTTGTGAATGAAGGGAGTGTACGGGTTCGACGGGTACGTCGTCAACTCACTCTCCATCGCTGCACGGAACGGCTGCTCGACCTTGAAGTCCCGATGCGGCGGCTCGGGATCATTGGGTGCGACAGTGGTCTCCTGATAAGGGAGGAGGTCGCCCATCGCCCAGACGCGATCGAAGTATACCGCGGCCCGGTCCGTCAGCTTCAGCACCTCGGCAATCTCCACCGAGCCTGTCGACGATGGGTTGCCACTCGTCATGTCATCAAGGTCGAAGTCCTCCGGGAAGTGGGCAAGCCCAAGGCTAAGCGCCATCACCGCTCTGCGCCGGAATGCCGACCGCGTCATGAACTCGACGACTGATGGCGCCTTCTCCAGATACCGCCATACTTCGACGAGATCGCTGGGAATCACTTCCGTGGGCGACATCTCTTGAAGATACGCTCGAATGCAAGCCGCAGACAACGTGGCTGAGTCGACCAGAGTGGTCACACACTGCCGCGTCGTACGACTGCGCCTCCTCCGAGCTGTCGATAATCCTACCTGCGGACAGGGGTCGGTAGTAAGTACAACGACGAAATCATAATGCAGCTACTACAGGTAGAGGCATGAAAAGTTACCAATTAAAGGACGGCAGAGGCCCGTGATGAAGCTTTGAAGCAAGGAGAAGTCGTTCTGCAGCCCAGCAATGAGGGCGTCGGAGACCTTCCACTCTTCAGCGGCAGCCGTAACAGCATCTCTAGCTCGCCCATCCGCTGAGCTCGCCTCCGCCTTCGCCTCCTTGAGCTCGCGCTCAAGATCAGCGATCCGCTTCTCAGCCATACTCAAAGCAGACTGAGCTGCCGTCAGTTCACCCGCCGGAACAAGGCCCTGGCGGACCTCCTCCACCTTGGCAGCAAGTGCTTGGAGTCCCTTGTTCGTTTCTTGGACGGCCACAAGGTCCTTCTCCATGCGACACTTCGCAGCGAGCCGATTGGCTGATTCACGCTGCAAGCCCTGCAAACAAATCAAACTATCAACCACAATAAAATCCTAAGTGCCCACCCGCTAAAATTCAGCGACTAGGCACTCGGGGACTGGAGGTCAAAAATCCTAAGTGCCCATCCGCTGAAATTCAGCGACTAGGCACTCGGGGACTGGAGGCCAAAAATCCTAAGTGCCCACCCGCTGAAATTCAGCGACCAGGCACCCAGGGACTGGAGGTAAAAAATCCTAAGTGCCCACCCGCTGAATTTCAGCGACCAGGCACTCGGGGACTAGATGCTACAAAAAACATTAACAGAATCCGACCACTGAAAATCAGTGGCCCGATCCTCGGGGAGTGGACATACCTGGATGGCTGCGCCCAGCATGCCGTGAAGCTGTAGTGCGTCCACAGATGCAAGAAGAGCTGGAGTGTGTCTGCGACGCTGCTCAACCCTCATCTCGACGACCCCAGGCACATGGCTCGTTGGCATCGCGCCACTTGCTGTGGCTTCTTTGGCCATGAAACGGGGGAAGGTAGCAGCAGATGACCCAGCGCCACTAGGAATCGGCTCGGTCACCCCGGGTGAGGAAACAGCCTCCTTGCTCTTCGAAGCTACCTCCGCCGCAATCGTAGGATCACTCGGAGCAACGGCCGTGTCATCAGAGACCGTGACGACTTCATCGCCCTTCGCCCTCTTAGCGCTGTCTGGGGGAGCGGCGGCTTCATCAGCTTTTCTCTTCCGTGAGGGGTCCTCCACGGTGACGATTGGCGGAACCTTGGCCACGGTAGGGTGGCCGATATTTTTAACTCCAGTCCTGCGAATTGATTACATGAGCAAAATGGTCCGATTACAACGAAAGGCAAGCAGATGAACAAAACTTACTTGGCGACTGGTATGAACCGCAGTCCCGTGCGGATGCTGGCCGGCTTCTCCAGTTCGGGGCCCAGTTTCTGACTAAGGCCCATCTCCAAAACATCATGTGCCCAAGACACGGAAGGCCTCTTCAACAACGAGGCCGCGACAGGAGCCTACGAAACGACGTCGGTAGGAGCTCTCCTGGGAGGTAAGCTGCTGCGGCTGGAGCATCCCCCAACCCAGAGACCGGGGCGAATAGGGGTGGAAGCGACGCCAGAGGTACCTCATCCAGGGCGGCAGAGGCTTCCGGTGCTGCTGTTGTCTGCGGCGCTTCATCCTTGGCCAAGCTGGTGGCGTCGGAACTACTCGCCGAACGAGGCGGAGATGCCTGTTTCGCCGGCTTCGTCTTTCTCTTCAGCGGAGCCTTCACTTCCTTCTTCTTCTTCTTTTTCGTCGGTGTAGCCTCACGACGCGAGGTGTGCTCGAGAAGCTCGTTGTCGTCGTTGCCATGACGTTCGAGGCTTCTACTCGCCTCGAGCTCGCGCTGATGTTGCCCACGATTTTGCGAACCATCGGGGCGGCGTCTTCCCCGGGATCATCGTCATCATCGTCGTCATCACTCGCGTCACTCCCGACGCCGCCCTTGGCAGGAGGCGACTCGCCCCCATCCTGGAAGGACGAGCTCGAGTTCTCGTTGTCCGCGGGCGGGAGCCACCCTTCCACCACTTGGAATAACTGCAGCAGGCATTAGACAATATCAATATAACCGCGAAAGCATCAACTGCGACTGCGAATGGTAGATTGAGTTCAACGAATCCATATTACGAATGAACTCCCACTCAATGGACCATGATGGAGTCGATCAATTCGTTCAACCATTCAATCTAAGAACAAAGAAACTACACAAACATGACATAAATCATAGGATTATAACTTATAGTATAAAATACCATGTTTACATAGGACGGTACAAAGGTGTGTGTGGGAGGATAAACCAGTGCACACTAGGAGGATTAGGTGATGGAGATGACGGTGAAGATGGTGAAGAGGGTGGCGGCGCGGGTTACTCCTTCCTTGCCACCGGTATCGTGAGGGAGCTCCGCCCCTTAGTCCTCTTCCTTCATGGCTTCTCGGGAGCCCTCCCCCATAGAGATGGGATCCATGGGGGAGGAAAAAACGTGGATTTGGAGGCTGCAAATTTGTGGGTGGAGCTGTCTTCCATGAATTAGGTTTACTCCCTTTATAAAGCTTCTCGGATTCCCGTCACCCCATCTTGAGCTGCAGTAAATCGGGCCTATGTAGGGTTCGCAGCATAGAAAACAAAAAATTTCCTACGATGTGAACTATGTACCAAGATCTATCTACTAGATACAAACAACGGGCGGATGTATATCCGTAGAGAACATACCCTTGAAGACCGATAGAGCTTAACGAGTTCAACTCATGGTTCATGTAGACGTTCTCTTGCCGATCTCAAGATCGAGAGGAAGTCCTAGCGCCGCAAATCAGCAGCGCATCCGTGCTCGCACACACGTTCGAGGCACCGAGCAACCTCCGCCTCCTCGCTCCAACGATGCAGCGGAAGCACAACTCTTTCTTTTCGAATAGCCACCGGGAACATGTATCTCGCTAGTCCGAGACCATGGGGGATAAATTCTAGAAGGGGAGAGAGATCCTTCATGAGGAGGTGTGAGAGACAAGTGAGGAGGGGGGCTCCTTTTATATAGGAGGAGGGGGGAACCCCAAGGGGGTGGCTGGCGCATGGGGGCTGTCCCCTTGCCCTCCCCTCTTCATGTGGGTGGACACTCCACTCACAAAAGTCCTTTAAATCCCCTCCACTCAAAAGTCCACTCAAATTCCCATTAAATTTTCACCAAATTTAATGCAAACTCTCATTAAATAAAACTCTTTTATTTTATTCAGAATTTTGTCAATTACTTTAATGACAAACATTCACAAATAACCCCTTGCTAGAATTCCATTTCACATGCATAACCACTTTATGCAATTTCACCCGAAAACCTGTTTCGGTATCTAGTGAAATAAATTCCTACGCTTGTTCATTCTTTCGGCATGAAACTTTTGCTCCAATTGGATGTCGGTGTCTCTTAAGTGTGTCACCCTACGGTTCGTGAATAATGCGGACATGATCGAGACCCCTCTCGGATCAATAATCAGAAGCGGGATCTGGAGACCCATACTGACTCCCACACATTCAACGATGACTTTCTTGTGATCGTCAGAACCTTTTACACTAGTATCTTAATCCCTTTGTTTCACGATATATTACATGTCCAAGATTCGATCGTCGGTATCTCCATACCTAGTTTGATCTCGTTACCGACATGCACTCTTTTCTCGTTCCCGTGATATAACATTCTAGTGATCAAATCACTTGCTTGCAAGCTAATCAATGATATATCACCGAGAGGGCCCAGAGTATATCTATCCGTCATCGGGATGAAAAATTCCACTCTCGATCCATGAGCCTCAACATAACACTTTATTAGTTCTGAATCCATCTTTATAATCACCCTGTTACGGTGTGACGTTTGATGTTATCAAGAAACTCTTCCGGTGTTAGTGATTGACATGATCTCATGGTCTAAGGATTAGGATCACTTCGTAAGTTGTTATAGCAATATAAACTATATGACTTTAATCGTAATGCTATACTTCGGATGAATGTTCATCACACTATTACACTAATGTTGTGATCCCGTTATTAACAACATCCAATTTCCATGATCAGGAAACCTTGATCATCTTGTTAATGAACGAGCTAGTTTATGAGAGAGGCATAACTAGGAACTTTCTGTTTGTTTATTAAACACACATGTATTAATGTTTCCGTATTAATACAATTATAGCATGTAAAATAAATATCTATCATATACTTGGAATACACATAATAAACACTTTATTATTGCCTCTCAGGGCATATTCCCTTCAGTATCCCACTTGCACTAGAGACAATAATCTATTTACATAGTGGTAAATCTAACACCCATTGAGTTCTGGTGTTGATCATGTTTTTATCTAGGGAGAGTTTTAGTCAACGGATCTGCTACATTGAGATCTGTATGTACTTTACAAATCTTTATATCTCCATCCTTGACATGCTCGCGGATGGAGTGAAACCGGCCCTTAATATGCTTGGAATGCTTGTGAGACCTTGGATCTTTGGCATTGGCAATGGCACCATTGTTGTCACAATAGATCACCATTGGGTCCAACGCGTTTGTAACCACACCTAGTTCGGATATGAACTCCTTCATCCAAACTGCTTCCTGAGCCGCTTTTGAAGCAGCAACATATTCGGCCTCCGTTGTTGATCCCGCTACCACAGGTTGTTTGGAGCTCCTCCAACTAACCGCTCCGCCATTATTGAGAAATACGTATCCGGATTGAGACTTAGAGTCATTCGGATCGGTGTCAAAGCTAGCGTCAACATAAAACTTAGCAACGAGCTCTTCTTCACCTCCGTATACAAGAAGCATATCCTTAGTTCTTCGTAAGTACTTAAGGATATTCTTGACCGCTATCCAGTGTTCCGAACCTGGATCCGATTGGTACCTACTATTCAAACTAATAGCATGTGCCACATCCGGTCTTGTACATAGCATGGCGTACATTATAGAGCCTATGGCTGAAGCATAGGGGACTTTGTCCATTATCTCTCTTTCTTCCGCCGAAGCCGTACTTTGAGTCTTACTCAATGTCTTGCCTTGCAACATAGGTAAGAACCCCTTCTTACTTCCGTCCATTTTAAACTTCTTTAAAATCTTATCAAGGTATGTACTTTGCGATAGCCCTATTAGGCACCTAGATCTATCTCTATAGATCTTTATGCCTAATATGTATGATGCTTCACCTAGGTCCTTCATTGAAAATTTGCTGTTTAGATAACTTTTAACACTGTTTAAAAGATCTATATCATTTCCAATCAATAATATGTCATCCACATATAATATCAGAAATGCCACATTGCTCCCACTCACTTTCTTGTAAATACAAGCTTCTCCATAAGTTTGGACAAATCCAAACTCTTTGATCACCTCATCAAAGCGGAGATTCCAACTTCGTGATGCTTGCTTCAATCCATAGATGGATCGCTGAAGCTTGCACACCTTGTTAGCATCCTTAGGATCGACAAAACTCTTTGGTTGTATCATATACAACTCTTCTTCAATATTACCATTGAGAAACGCGGTTTTGACATCCATCTGCCATATCTCATAATCGAAATATGCAGCAATTGCTAACATAATCCTAACTGACTTTAGCATCGCTACGGGAGAGAATGTCTCATCGTAGTCAACTCCTTGAATTTGTCGAAACCCCTTTGCGACAAGTCGAGCTTTATAGACGGTCACATTACCATCAGCATCAGTTTTCCTTTTGAAAATCCATTTGTTCTCCACGGCCTTTCGGTCGTGAGGTAAGTCCACCAAGTTCCAAACTTGATTTTCATACATGGATTCCATCTCCGATTTCATGGCTTCTAACCATTTGTTGGAATCCGGGCTCATCATCGCTTCTTCATACGTCGCAGGGTCATCATTTTCATCAACCATGAAATTCATGACAGGATTTCCGTACAGCTCGGGAGCTGCACGCGTCCTGCTTGACCTGCGAGGTTCGGTAGTACTCTCTTTCGGAGTTTCATGATCATTATCATTAGTTCCCTCTTCAACAGGTGGAGCCAACTCCGGAACAACTTCCGGCGCTGCGCTACTCGCCATACTTTGAAGAGAAGGTTCAATAACCTCTTCGAGTTCTACTGTAGAGGTCCCAATCTTTAATAAGATAGAGCCTCCTGTGTTTACAATGCTAGTCCCTGGATCAATAGCTAGCATCCACAGTTAAGATGTAATATCAAGAAACAAAGGTCATAATATAACTTTATAACCAGGAATAACATAAGTTTATTACATCAAACATAGCTCATTAGGCTATTTCATTACATTGCAGCGGAATAACTATGGTCAAGTGGTCCTTCATCTTCAAAGTGCCACAGGCAGATGTTGGTTGTAGACTTTGTAATCCTAATCAAACAATCTTCACTAAAATCAATCAAACCTGCAACATACAAGTTACAGCCACAAAGGGTCAATACATTTGAATTGTATTGGCAAGTGATACTATGGTAGTATAGTGGAGTCTATCATCTATATGCATTTGGCTAAGTGGATTTGAGGCTTGCATTGCTCAAAATATATTTTTCTTATCATTTTGAAAATACTAAGTTTTTGCTTGACAAAATCATTTCCTCAATCAAAGATTTCAAGATCCTTGTACCAAGCCATCTCTCCATCAATGATTGAAGAATTCAAACAACCCTTGTTCAATCCACAAGTTTTAACTTTAGAAAATTTGAATGATGAGATTCTTGATTGCTTCCATGTCTTGATGCTCAAATTGTCCTTTACCAGGGACATGGCTAAGTACTTAGATTTTACACTCTGCAGAGGTGGTGCACTTTCCCCACAAGACTTGGTTTCCCAAGACAAGATCTTTCAGAAGCTTTCCCTTAGACCAAAATGGACGCGTTCCAACCTATCAAACACTACCACCCACTGTCCATATGGCTAAGTTCTTGCAACCTATATGATCATGGCAGAGCCCATATTGCCAAGTGGTTGCACTTGAAGCTTCTCAACATTTGACATCTCAAATCCCTTTGTTTCCTGGGTGGCCGTCCACAAGTGTGATACACAAGGTTCACCAGTCCCCTGGCCTTGTGTAACCACTCAACATATCCCAATCTTTCCATTCCACCCAGGTGATTCATTAACTTAGTTGTTTTATTAAACAAAACATAAGTCCTTAGACTTAGAATATTTTTCCATAGTGTGAATATATATTCCACCCATGTTTTCTATTAGCTAGGCTAAGCTTGGTAGTAGTAGGAATCTCTAACTTAGGAAAATCCTACTAAGGATTCATCTACTAGGATTTCCTATAGCAAGGTCTATACTTAGCAAAATCCATGCAAGTTTTACTTAGCAAAATCACTAATGCATAGAGAAAGTAATGGGACAAAAAGTATGAAGCATCACTTGCCTTTTTGGTAGAGTATAGGTTCACTTCTTGATCTTTGCAACAATCACACTCTTCAAGTCACTACAAATCAATCAAGCAAGGCACAAACTCAATCTACCAATCAAGCAAAACAACACACATAAATAACAAAGTCAAAGAAATGCATGCAAGCATGCCAAGCTTTGTTTTGTTTGAAAAAGTGGTTCCTAGTGGGTCATAGTCATTTGGGTACATCTAATGGTCATTTCCTAAAGTGGCTAAGTCATTTGCAACAGGTTTCACTTAAAAAACCATTTTCAAAACAAAGTGTTATTTTATGTGGTGTAAAAATATTTTTACTAAGGCATTAGTCCATAGGGTTCACCAAATGAGTTGCTATTGCAAAACTTGGTGTTTTTGGGTCAGTAGGTTTGGTCCAAACCATCTACTCAAAGTTTTCTTTCCATAAACATTTTCATAATAAAAACTATTCTTTTTATTGGGCTAGAAAATGACTAAGTCAAGTGATCTAACCTAAATCTTTTCAAAAATCATTTTTAATACCAAGGGTTGGTTCCTAGGGACAGTAAGGTCACAACAAACTAATTGGCAAAGGTTTGATCTCAAAATTCATTTTTAAATGATTTTTCTAATGTTAGCAAGCACACAAAAGAATCTGCAATTTCAAACAAGTTAACAAATACTATTTGACCAACTAAGGGTAGGGTTGTTTAGGGCTTGTTCTCCTGAATTCATTGATATAAAATTTGTCAAATTTGGACGTGTGGTTTGAAAGTTATAGGGGTTTGAAAATTGCATATCAATCTGATTTCAAAAATCTGTTTTAACTAAACTACTGACACGCGTCCTATTCTAATTCGCCGGTACCGCTTCGCGTGGATTGACAGATAGGGGCCGTTGGATTTTAGTTGCATCGCACGGTCCAGAGATGTTACTTACCCCTTCACTCTTGTTCTATCCTAGTCGTCAGATCCAGATCGGATGGCTACGAGATGTTTGCCAGGAACTGGCGGCGCGAGTTCATCGGCGAGCGGCGGAGCGATCAGTTGGCGGCGGCGCTGGCGAGGCAGGAAGTAAGAGAGGGTAAGAAGATGCTCACCAGGTTCGCTGACGCTCTCTGATGCTCAACGTGGTACGGGTGGGTGAAGGGGCGCACTGGGTTGGGCGGGATTGCTCGCCGGAGTCGATACTGGCGACGGACGGCTCTGGTCGAAGTCGAAGACGAAGCTAGGAGTCACCCGGAGACAAACGAGGTACACGGTCAGGAGCGCAAGGACACGAAGAAGGCGTGTGCGTGAACGAGAGGGGTCGGGGTGGTCTGGATTTACCGGAGGAGCTCGTCGGAGGCGAAACAGATGGCGGCGCTCAGAAGCTTGTCGTAGCCGAGGCTCTGGGGCGCCCGCGGTCAAATGGGTGGTATGGGAAGGAAGGTCTGGGAGTGGGGAGGCTGCCAGGGTGCTCGGGGAGGCTCGGGGAGGTGTGTGCTGGACGGATTTTGGCAAGGAAGGTCGTCGGAGCCGAGGGTGCTCAGAGCGAAATCGAGGCGGCCTGGGGGCGTGTCGGGGGAAGAAGGCAGAGGGAAAACGGAGAGGGATCAGGGTCGATTAAAACAGTATGGTTGCAGGAGGGATTAAGTGTGGCGTTAACGCGAATTGATGCCCGTGAATCAATGCTGGCAACGGCGACGAGAGAAGGGAGAAGCAGTCGCGGGGTGGAGAAGAAGGAGGGCAGTGTGGGGTCCTCTGGTCAGTGGGAAAAAGAAACGAGGGGAGGTCCACCAGTCATTGGTTCAGTGGGTAGAATATTTGGTTCGAATCGTTTTCTGCGGGGAGAGGGGAAACTGGGCTAGGTGGGCTGTTTGGGCTGGGCCTTGTTGGGCTGGTCCGGCTGGGCTGCTTTATTTTTATTTCCTGTCTGTTTTTTTTTCCTTTTCCAATTTCAATTTCTGTTTTGAATTTCCAAACAAACAATTCACACTCAAATCAAATCAAACATTCAGCAAACTTTAATCTTTGAATATTGGTTCTGTTTAGCAACATAAACCAAATCCAAAAATAAAATAATATTTTTATATTTAATTTAGGATCCATTTAACAATCAAATAAAATGGATCTTTAGTTAAAAAAAATAGGGTTTGATTTATTTAAATAAAATTTCCATTTGAAATCCAAATCAGTAGGTTTTATTTGTTAATAAAGAATATTTTGAAAACTTGTTTTAAAATAATATAATCCTTTTACTTTAGGGACCATTAATAATTAAATAAAATGGAACTTAGTTATTAAATCAAAATAGGGTTTGATTTTATTAATAAAATCTTTACTTGAAACCTAAATATTTTCAAAACCCAATTAGTAGGTTTGATTTGGGAAACATATAATATTTGGAAATTTGTTTTAAAACAAAATAACCTTTTATTTTAGTGTCCTTTATTAATTAATATAATAATAAAATTTCATTTTTTTAAATTAACTAGGGTTTGTTTTATTGGGATATTTATTTGAAAAATAAAGTCAAAACACTTTAGTAGGTTTTATTAGAGAATATAAATTACTTATAAAACTTATTTTAAATAATTTAATAAGTTTTGATGTTTCAATTAGATTGGTAAGACCTTTTATTTAAACAAAGTTGGATATTAAATCCTTATTAATTTATTTTAAATAAACCTTTGCTAAATTTATTTAGAATAAAATGTTTTAATTCCAAAACTTGGCTAAGTTTTAATTTGGCTTTATAAAATATTCTTTATTTATGAATTCATTCTTTTTCATTTGAAAATCAAAGCCTTTTTATTTAAAGATCCAAAATAGTAATTTTTAAAACACTTTAATTTCCTTTAATAAATTTTTATCTTTATAAATCCCTTTATGGTTTTATTTGATTCAAATGGGTTTGAGGTTCCATTTAAATTCAAAAAGTTTCTTCTGGCTCTGAAAATCAAACAAAGTTTTATTTTATTCATTTATTTTCTTATTACAAGATTTGGAAAATCTTGGGATGTGACAGGTTACCATCCTTAAAATAAATCTCGTCCCGAGATTTGGGGAGGCTAGGGTTTCAAGCATGTTCAAAACAACTAGGGTACTACCATCCTTTAAATTTTTCAAACAAAATTTACATACTGGCCTTCTTGGGTCCTGGAAATTTCCCTAAGTTAAATTTTGGCTTTATTCCTATGCTTGTCTCATGGACCAAGGTTGAGTTTCTCCATAGGCTTGTTCAACTTGTTCTTCATCCTTTCTGGACAGTTGCTTGCATAGTGTCCTGGGTTCTTGCAGTTGAAACAATTAATGTCCTTGAGTTCTTTACGTGGCTCTTGAGGGCAAGTTGCTACAAAGTGACCTGGTTCACTACAGTTGTTACACCACACTTGGTCAATTCCTTTATTCTTTATGTTCCCTGGGCATGCACTGGAGTAGTGTCCCATTTCCTTACATTTACGACATTGCACAAGGCTCATGTCTTGCTTGGGCTTCTTGATTTTTCTTGATCCTTTGAATTGGGTTGTCTTGTTAGGTGGTAGAAGTGGTCCTTTTCCTTTGGTAGACTTGGATCCTTCTTGTTTCCTTTGTTCCACCATGGCATAGATAGGGCATAGGCCAGGAGTATGATCACTTCCCTCACAAAGGTAGCAAGTAGCTTGAGTGGTAGGGCATTCTCCAACAGAATGGTCTTCATCACAATTTGGGCATTGTCCTTCATGCTCCTTGGAAGTATGTTCCTTGTCTCCACAAATAATGCAAGCTGGGGTTCCATCTAGAACAATATTCTTGTCATCTTTGCTATCATACTTTCTTCTAGGAAAATTTTCTTCCATGCTAATCATTTGATTAGTCACTTTAAGCATTAGTTGAGATTGTTCCTCCAAAAACTTTTGAAGTGCTGGGTCTTCATTACTATTGTTGGCTAGGAACTGAGCTGTCAGCTGGTTCAACTGATGCTGGGTTGCTAAGAGTTCTCCTAAGCTGTCAGCTTGGTTAGTGTTGGTGTCATCAACCTTGGAGTCTTTTGGAGAAGTCATCTGTTTGGGTTTGAAGGGAGATTAGAATGGGCAAGATTTTTCTAAGGAATTATTTCTAATCACACACCACAATCCACACAATCAATGTGCATGCAATCACAAATCAACATTCACAAACAATTCTTGCACTCAAACAACAAGGTTCAAGCTCATACTTAAGTAATCAAAATATTTTTGCTACACCACATAAGTTGGTGGTTTAACCTAACTAAATTATGGTGGTCCATCTATATGGTTCACTTTTGCTCTTTCCTTCCTTCTTGATTCTTCTTGTATGGGATCATGGTTTCTTTTGAGAAAAGCTCTTGGTCACAATACTTCAAAGTTGTTGTTGGTTTCTTCTCATTTTGCATTCCCTCAGTCTCTAAATCTTGAGTAGGTTTTCCATGGTTCACTTGTGATCTTTAGTAGTTCCCATGTTGGAAGTCCTTGGTGATCATGCTGAAGATGTTGAAGTCATTATAGTCGAAGATGTTGAAGAAGTTCTTGCATATGGTATAGTCTTTGGTCATGGGTAGGTTTTTTTTCCATCAAGTTTAAAATAGAAGAGAGGTAGAGTTGAAACCAAAATGGTTGAGGAAAGAGTTTACAAGTGTTTTTGTAAATAAGTTTTTGGAACAAGTACAACTCCTATTTTTCTAAGGGTTTTTGTCCAATCCTAGGTTTACAAATCCTACAGGCAACACAATGCTCTGATACCATCTGTAGAGGTCCCAATCTTTAATAAGATAGAGCCTCCTGTGTTTACAATGCTAGTCCCTGGATCAATAGCTAGCATCCACAGTTAAGATGTAATATCAAGAAACAAAGGTCATAATATAACTTTATAACCAGGAATAACATAAGTTTATTACATCAAACATAGCTCATTAGGCTATTTCATTACATTGCAGCGGAATAACTATGGTCAAGTGGTCCTTCATCTTCAAAGTGCCATAGGCAGATGTTGGTTGTAGACTTTGTAATCCTAATCAAACAATCTTCACTAAAATCAATCAAACCTGCAACATACAAGTTACAGCCACAAAGGGTCAATACATTTGAATTGTATTGGCAAGTGATACTATGGTAGTATAGTGGAGTCTATCATCTATATGCATTTGGCTAAGTGGAGTTGAGGCTTGCATTGCTCAAAATAGATTTTTCTTATCATTTTGAAAATACTAAGTTTTTGCTTGACAAAATCATTTCCTCAATCAAAGATTTCAAGATCCTTGTACCAAGCCATCTCTCCATCAATGATTGAAGAATTCAAACAACCCTTGTTCAATCCACAAGTTTTAACTTTAGAAAATTTGAATGATGAGATTCTTGATTGCTTCCATGTCTTGATGCTCAAATTGTCCTTTACCAGGGACATGGCTAAGTACTTAGATTTTACACTCTGCAGAGGTGGTGCACTTTCCCCACAAGACTTGGTTTCCCAAGACAAGATCTTTCAGAAGCTTTCCCTTAGACCAAAATGGACGCGTTCCAACCTATCAAACACTACCACCCACTGTCCATATGGCTAAGTTCTTGCAACCTATATGATCATGCCAGAGCCCATATTGCCAAGTGGTTGCACTTGAAGCTTCTCAACATTTGACATCTCAAATCCCTTTGTTTCCTGGGTGGCCATCCACAAGTGTGATACACAAGGTTCACCAGTCCCCTGGCCTTGTGTAACCACTCAACATATCCCAATCTTTCCATTCCACCCAGGTGATTCATTAACTTAGTTGTTTTATTAAACAAAACATAAGTCCTTAGACTTAGAATATTTTTCCATAGTGTGAATATATATTCCACCCATGTTTTCTATTAGCTAGGCTAAGCTTGGTAGTAGTAGGAATCTCTAACTTAGGAAAATCCTACTAAGGATTCATCTACTAGGATTTCCTATAGCAAGGTCTATACTTAGCAAAATCCATGCAAGTTTTACTTAGCAAAATCACTAATGCATAGAGAAAGTAATGGGACAAAAGTATGAAGCATCACTTGCCTTTTTGGTAGAGTATAGGTTCACTTCTTGATCTTTGCAACAATCACACTCTTCAAGTCACTACAAATCAATCAAGCAAGGCACAAACTCAATCTACCAATCAAGCAAAACAACACACATAAATAACAAAGTCAAAGAAATGCATGCAAGCATGCCAAGCTTTGTTTTGTTTGAAAAAGTGGTTCCTAGTGGGTCATAGTCATTTGGGTACATCTAATGGTCATTTCCTAAAGTGGCTAAGTCATTTGCAAAAGGTTTCACTTAAAAAACCATTTTCAAAACAAAGTGTTATTTTATGTGGTGTAAAAATATTTTTACTAAGGCATTAGTCCATAGGGTTCACCAAATGAGTTGCTATTGCAAAACTTGGTGTTTTTGGGTCAGTAGGTTTGGTCCAAACCATCTACTCAAAGTTTTCTTTCCATAAACATTTTCATAATAAAAACTATTCTTTTTATTGGGCTAGAAAATGACTAAGTCAAGTGATCTAACCTAAATCTTTTCAAAAATCATTTTTAATACCAAGGGTTGGTTCCTAGGGACAGTAAGGTCACAACAAACCAATTGGCAAAGGTTTGATCTCAAAATTCATTTTTAAATGATTTTTCTAATGTTAGCAAGCACACAAAAGAATCTGCAATTTCAAACAAGTTAACAAATACTATTTGACCAACTAAGGGTAGGGTTGTTTAGGGCTTGTTCTCCTGAATTCATTGATATAAAATTTGTCAAATTTGGACGTGTGGTTTGAAAGTTATAGGGGTTTGAAAATTGCATATCAATCTGATTTCAAAAATCTGTTTTAACTAAACTACTGACACGCGTCCTATTCTAATTCGCCGGTACCGCTTCGCGTGGATTGACAGATAGGGGCCGTTGGATTTTAGTTGCATCGCACGGTCCAGAGATGTTACTTACCCCTTCACTCTTGTTCTATCCTAGTCGTCAGATCCAGATCGGATGGCTACGAGATGTTTGCCAGGAACTGGCGGCGCGAGTTCATCGGCGAGCGGCGGAGCGATCAGTTGGCGGCGGCGCTGGCGAGGCAGGAAGTAAGAGAGGGTAAGAAGATGCTCACCAGGTTCGCTGACGCTCTCTGATGCTCAACGTGGTACGGGTGGGTGAAGGGGCGCACTGGGTTGGGCGGGATTGCTCGCCGGAGTCGATACTGGCGACGGACGGCTCTGGTCGAAGTCGAAGACGAAGCTAGGAGTCACCCGGAGACAAACGAGGTACACGGTCAGGAGCGCAAGGACACGAAGAAGGCGTGTGCGTGAACGAGAGGGGTCGGGGTGGTCTGGATTTACCGGAGGAGCTCGTCGGAGGCGAAACAGACGGCGGCGCTCAGAAGCTTGTCGTAGCCGAGGCTCTGGGGCGCCCGCGGTCAAATGGGTGGTATGGGAAGGAAGGTCTGGGAGTGGGGAGGCTGCCAGGGTGCTCGGGGAGGCTCGGGGAGGTGTGTGCTGGACGGATTTTGGCAAGGAAGGTCGTCGGAGCCGAGGGTGCTCAGAGCGAAATCGAGGCGGCCTGGGGGCGTGTCGGGGGAAGAAGGCAGAGGGAAAACGGAGAGGGATCAGGGTCGATTAAAACAGTATGGTTGCAGGAGGGATTAAGTGTGGCGTTAACGCGAATTGATGCCCGTGAATCAATGCTGGCAACGGCGACGAGAGAAGGGAGAAGCAGTCGCGGGGTGGAGAAGAAGGAGGGCAGTGTGGGGTCCTCTGGTCAGTGGGAAAAAGAAACGAGGGGAGGTCCACCAGTCATTGGTTCAGTGGGTAGAATATTTGGTTCGAATCGTTTTCTGCGGGGAGAGGGGAAACTGGGCTAGGTGGGCTGTTTGGGCTGGGCCTTGTTGGGCTGGTCCGGCTGGGCTGCTTTATTTTTATTTCCTGTCTGTTTTTTTTTCCTTTTCCAATTTCAATTTCTGTTTTGAATTTCCAAACAAACAATTCACACTCAAATCAAATCAAACATTCAGCAAACTTTAATCTTTGAATATTGGTTCTGTTTAGCAACATAAACCAAATCCAAAAATAAAATAATATTTTTATATTTAATTTAGGATCCATTTAACAATCAAATAAAATGGATCTTTAGTTAAAAAAAATAGGGTTTGATTTATTTAAATAAAATTTCCATTTGAAATCCAAATCAGTAGGTTTTATTTGTTAATAAAGAATATTTTGAAAACTTGTTTTAAAATAATATAATCCTTTTACTTTAGGGACCATTAATAATTAAATAAAATGGAACTTAGTTATTAAATCAAAATAGGGTTTGATTTTATTAATAAAATCTTTACTTGAAACCTAAATATTTTCAAAACCCAATTAGTAGGTTTGATTTGGGAAACATATAATATTTGGAAATTTGTTTTAAAACAAAATAACCTTTTATTTTAGTGTCCTTTATTAATTAATATAATAATAAAATTTCATTTTTTTAAATTAACTAGGGTTTGTTTTATTGGGATATTTATTTGAAAAATAAAGTCAAAACACTTTAGTAGGTTTTATTAGAGAATATAAATTACTTATAAAACTTATTTTAAATAATTTAATAAGTTTTGATGTTTCAATTAGATTGGTAAGACCTTTTATTTAAACAAAGTTGGATATTAAATCCTTATTAATTTATTTTAAATAAACCTTTGCTAAATTTATTTAGAATAAAATGTTTTAATTCCAAAACTTGGCTAAGTTTTAATTTGGCTTTATAAAATATTCTTTATTTATGAATTCATTCTTTTTCATTTGAAAATCAAAGCCTTTTTATTTAAAGATCCAAAATAGTAATTTTTAAAACACTTTAATTTCCTTTAATAAATTTTTATCTTTATAAATCCCTTTATGGTTTTATTTGATTCAAATGGGTTTGAGGTTCCATTTAAATTCAAAAAGTTTCTTCTGGCTCTGAAAATCAAACAAAGTTTTATTTTATTCATTTATTTTCTTATTACAAGATTTGGAAAATCTTGGGATGTGACAGGTTACCATCCTTAAAATAAATCTCGTCCCGAGATTTGGGGAGGCTAGGGTTTCAAGCATGTTCAAAACAACTAGGGTACTACCATCCTTTAAATTTTTCAAACAAAATTTACATACTGGCCTTCTTGGGTCCTGGAAATTTCCCTAAGTTAAATTTTGGCTTTATTCCTATGCTTGTCTCATGGACCAAGGTTGAGTTTCTCCATAGGCTTGTTCAACTTGTTCTTCATCCTTTCTGGACAGTTGCTTGCATAGTGTCCTGGGTTCTTGCAGTTGAAACAATTAATGTCCTTGAGTTCTTTACGTGGCTCTTGAGGGCAAGTTGCTACAAAGTGACCTGGTTCACTACAGTTGTTACACCACACTTGGTAAATTCCTTTATTCTTTATGTTCCCTGGGCATGCACTGGAGTAGTGTCCCATTTCCTTACATTTACGACATTGCACAAGGCTCATGTCTTGCTTGGGCTTCTTGATTTTTCTTGATCCTTTGAATTGGGTTGTCTTGTTAGGTGGTAGAAGTGGTCCTTTTCCTTTGGTAGACTTGGATCCTTCTTGTTTCCTTTGTTCCACCATGGCATAGATAGGGCATAGGCCAGGAGTATGATCACTTCCCTCACAAAGGTAGCAAGTAGCTTGAGTGGTAGGGCATTCTCCAACAGAATGGTCTTCATCACAATTTGGGCATTGTCCTTCATGCTCCTTGGAAGTATGTTCCTTGTCTCCACAAATAATGCAAGCTGGGGTTCCATCTAGAACAATATTCTTGTCATCTTTGCTATCATACTTTCTTCTAGGAAAATTTTCTTCCATGCTAATCATTTGATTAGTCACTTTAAGCATTAGTTGAGATTGTTCCTCCAAAAACTTTTGAAGTGCTGGGTCTTCATTACTATTGTTGGCTAGGAACTGAGCTGTCAGCTGGTTCAACTGATGCTGGGTTGCTAAGAGTTCTCCTAAGCTGTCAGCTTGGTTAGTGTTGGTGTCATCAACCTTGGAGTCTTTTGGAGAAGTCATCTGTTTGGGTTTGAAGGGAGATTAGAATGGGCAAGATTTTTCTAAGGAATTATTTCTAATCACACACCACAATCCACACAATCAATGTGCATGCAATCACAAATCAACATTCACAAACAATTCTTGCACTCAAACAACAAGGTTCAAGCTCATACTTAAGTAATCAAAATATTTTTGCTACACCACATAAGTTGGTGGTTTAACCTAACTAAATTATGGTGGTCCATCTATATGGTTCACTTTTGCTCTTTCCTTCCTTCTTGATTCTTCTTGTATGGGATCATGGTTTCTTTTGAGAAAAGCTCTTGGTCACAATACTTCAAAGTTGTTGTTGGTTTCTTCTCATTTTGCATTCCCTCAGTCTCTAAATCTTGAGTAGGTTTTCCATGGTTCACTTGTGATCTTTAGTAGTTCCCATGTTGGAAGTCCTTGGTGATCATGCTGAAGATGTTGAAGTCATTATAGTCGAAGATGTTGAAGAAGTTCTTGCATATGGTATAGTCTTTGGTCATGGGTAGGTTTTTTTTCCATCAAGTTTAAAATAGAAGAGAGGTAGAGTTGAAACCAAAATGGTTGAGGAAAGAGTTTACAAGTGTTTTTGTAAATAAGTTTTTGGAACAAGTACAACTCCTATTTTTCTAAGGGTTTTTGTCCAATCCTAGGTTTACAAATCCTACAGGCAACACAATGCTCTGATACCATCTGTAGAGGTCCCAATCTTTAATAAGATAGAGCCTCCTGTGTTTACAATGCTAGTCCCTGGATCAATAGCTAGCATCCACAGTTAAGATGTAATATCAAGAAACAAAGGTCATAATATAACTTTATAACCAGGAATAACATAAGTTTATTACATCAAACATAGCTCATTAGGCTATTTCATTACATTGCAGCGGAATAACTATGGTCAAGTGGTCCTTCATCTTCAAAGTGCCATAGGCAGATGTTGGTTGTAGACTTTGTAATCCTAATCAAACAATCTTCACTAAAATCAATCAAACCTGCAACATACAAGTTACAGCCACAAAGGGTCAATACATTTGAATTGTATTGGCAAGTGATACTATGGTAGTATAGTGGAGTCTATCATCTATATGCATTTGGCTAAGTGGAGTTGAGGCTTGCATTGCTCAAAATAGATTTTTCTTATCATTTTGAAAATACTAAGTTTTTGCTTGACAAAATCATTTCCTCAATCAAAGATTTCAAGATCCTTGTACCAAGCCATCTCTCCATCAATGATTGAAGAATTCAAACAACCCTTGTTCAATCCACAAGTTTTAACTTTAGAAAATTTGAATGATGAGATTCTTGATTGCTTCCATGTCTTGATGCTCAAATTGTCCTTTACCAGGGACATGGCTAAGTACTTAGATTTTACACTCTGCAGAGGTGGTGCACTTTCCCCACAAGACTTGGTTTCCCAAGACAAGATCTTTCAGAAGCTTTCCCTTAGACCAAAATGGACGCGTTCCAACCTATCAAACACTACCACCCACTGTCCATATGGCTAAGTTCTTGCAACCTATATGATCATGGCAGAGCCCATATTGCCAAGTGGTTGCACTTGAAGCTTCTCAACATTTGACATCTCAAATCCCTTTGTTTCCTGGGTGGCCATCCACAAGTGTGATACACAAGGTTCACCAGTCCCCTGGCCTTGTGTAACCACTCAACATATCCCAATCTTTCCATTCCACCCAGGTGATTCATTAACTTAGTTGTTTTATTAAACAAAACATAAGTCCTTAGACTTAGAATATTTTTCCATAGTGTGAATATATATTCCACCCATGTTTTCTATTAGCTAGGCTAAGCTTGGTAGTAGTAGGAATCTCTAACTTAGGAAAATCCTACTAAGGATTCATCTACTAGGATTTCCTATAGCAAGGTCTATACTTAGCAAAATCCATGCAAGTTTTACTTAGCAAAATCACTAATGCATAGAGAAAGTAATGGGACAAAAGTATGAAGCATCACTTGCCTTTTTGGTAGAGTATAGGTTCACTTCTTGATCTTTGCAACAATCACACTCTTCAAGTCACTACAAATCAATCAAGCAAGGCACAAACTTAATCTACCAATCAAGCAAAACAACACACATAAATAACAAAGTCAAAGAAATGCATGCAAGCATGCCAAGCTTTGTTTTGTTTGAAAAAGTGGTTCCTAGTGGGTCATAGTCATTTGGGTACATCTAATGGTCATTTCCTAAAGTGGCTAAGTCATTTGCAAAAGGTTTCACTTAAAAAACCATTTTCAAAACAAAGTGTTATTTTATGTGGTGTAAAAATATTTTTACTAAGGCATTAGTCCATAGGGTTCACCAAATGAGTTGCTATTGCAAAACTTGGTGTTTTTGGGTCAGTAGGTTTGGTCCAAACCATCTACTCAAAGTTTTCTTTCCATAAACATTTTCATAATAAAAACTATTCTTTTTATTGGGCTAGAAAATGACTAAGTCAAGTGATCTAACCTAAATCTTTTCAAAAATCATTTTTAATACCAAGGGTTGGTTCCTAGGGACAGTAAGGTCACAACAAACCAATTGGCAAAGGTTTGATCTCAAAATTCATTTTTAAATGATTTTTCTAATGTTAGCAAGCACACAAAAGAATCTGCAATTTCAAACAAGTTAACAAATACTATTTGACCAACTAAGGGTAGGGTTGTTTAGGGCTTGTTCTCCTGAATTCATTGATATAAAATTTGTCAAATTTGGACGTGTGGTTTGAAAGTTATAGGGGTTTGAAAATTGCATATCAATCTGATTTCAAAAATCTGTTTTAACTAAACTACTGACACGCGTCCTATTCTAATTCGCCGGTACCGCTTCGCGTGGATTGACAGATAGGGGCCGTTGGATTTTAGTTGCATCGCACGGTCCAGAGATGTTACTTACCCCTTCACTCTTGTTCTATCCTAGTCGTCAGATCCAGATCGGATGGCTACGAGATGTTTGCCAGGAACTGGCGGCGCGAGTTCATCGGCGAGCGGCGGAGCGATCAGTTGGCGGCGGCGCTGGCGAGGCAGGAAGTAAGAGAGGGTAAGAAGATGCTCACCAGGTTCGCTGACGCTCTCTGATGCTCAACGTGGTACGGGTGGGTGAAGGGGCGCACTGGGTTGGGCGGGATTGCTCGCCGGAGTCGATACTGGCGACGGACGGCTCTGGTCGAAGTCGAAGACGAAGCTAGGAGTCACCCGGAGACAAACGAGGTACACGGTCAGGAGCGCAAGGACACGAAGAAGGCGTGTGCGTGAACGAGAGGGGTCGGGGTGGTCTGGATTTACCGGAGGAGCTCGTCGGAGGCGAAACAGACGGCGGCGCTCAGAAGCTTGTCGTAGCCGAGGCTCTGGGGCGCCCGCGGTCAAATGGGTGGTATGGGAAGGAAGGTCTGGGAGTGGGGAGGCTGCCAGGGTGCTCGGGGAGGCTCGGGGAGGTGTGTGCTGGACGGATTTTGGCAAGGAAGGTCGTCGGAGCCGAGGGTGCTCAGAGCGAAATCGAGGCGGCCTGGGGGCGTGTCGGGGGAAGAAGGCAGAGGGAAAACGGAGAGGGATCAGGGTCGATTAAAACAGTATGGTTGCAGGAGGGATTAAGTGTGGCGTTAACGCGAATTGATGCCCGTGAATCAATGCTGGCAACGGCGACGAGAGAAGGGAGAAGCAGTCGCGGGGTGGAGAAGAAGGAGGGCAGTGTGGGGTCCTCTGGTCAGTGGGAAAAAGAAACGAGGGGAGGTCCACCAGTCATTGGTTCAGTGGGTAGAATATTTGGTTCGAATCGTTTTCTGCGGGGAGAGGGGAAACTGGGCTAGGTGGGCTGTTTGGGCTGGGCCTTGTTGGGCTGGTCCGGCTGGGCTGCTTTATTTTTATTTCCTGTCTTTTTTTTTTCCTTTTCCAATTTCAATTTCTGTTTTGAATTTCCAAACAAACAATTCACACTCAAATCAAATCAAACATTCAGCAAACTTTAATCTTTGAATATTGGTTCTGTTTAGCAACATAAACCAAATCCAAAAATAAAATAATATTTTTATATTTAATTTAGGATCCATTTAACAATCAAATAAAATGGATCTTTAGTTAAAAAAAATAGGGTTTGATTTATTTAAATAAAATTTCCATTTGAAATCCAAATCAGTAGGTTTTATTTGTTAATAAAGAATATTTTGAAAACTTGTTTTAAAATAATATAATCCTTTTACTTTAGGGACCATTAATAATTAAATAAAATGGAACTTAGTTATTAAATCAAAATAGGGTTTGATTTTATTAATAAAATCTTTACTTGAAACCTAAATATTTTCAAAACCCAATTAGTAGGTTTGATTTGGGAAACATATAATATTTGGAAATTTGTTTTAAAACAAAATAACCTTTTATTTTAGTGTCCTTTATTAATTAATATAATAATAAAATTTCATTTTTTTAAATTAACTAGGGTTTGTTTTATTGGGATATTTATTTGAAAAATAAAGTCAAAACACTTTAGTAGGTTTTATTAGAGAATATAAATTACTTATAAAACTTATTTTAAATAATTTAATAAGTTTTGATGTTTCAATTAGATTGGTAAGACCTTTTATTTAAACAAAGTTGGATATTAAATCCTTATTAATTTATTTTAAATAAACCTTTGCTAAATTTATTTAGAATAAAATGTTTTAATTCCAAAACTTGGCTAAGTTTTAATTTGGCTTTATAAAATATTCTTTATTTATGAATTCATTCTTTTTCATTTGAAAATCAAAGCCTTTTTATTTAAAGATCCAAAATAGTAATTTTTAAAACACTTTAATTTCCTTTAATAAATTTTTATCTTTATAAATCCCTTTATGGTTTTATTTGATTCAAATGGGTTTGAGGTTCCATTTAAATTCAAAAAGTTTCTTCTGGCTCTGAAAATCAAACAAAGTTTTATTTTATTCATTTATTTTCTTATTACAAGATTTGGAAAATCTTGGGATGTGACAGGTTACCATCCTTAAAATAAATCTCGTCCCGAGATTTGGGGAGGCTAGGGTTTCAAGCATGTTCAAAACAACTAGGGTACTACCATCCTTTAAATTTTTCAAACAAAATTTACATACTGGCCTTCTTGGGTCCTGGAAATTTCCCTAAGTTAAATTTTGGCTTTATTCCTATGCTTGTCTCATGGACCAAGGTTGAGTTTCTCCATAGGCTTGTTCAACTTGTTCTTCATCCTTTCTGGACAGTTGCTTGCATAGTGTCCTGGGTTCTTGCAGTTGAAACAATTAATGTCCTTGAGTTCTTTACGTGGCTCTTGAGGGCAAGTTGCTACAAAGTGACCTGGTTCACTACAGTTGTTACACCACACTTGGTAAATTCCTTTATTCTTTATGTTCCCTGGGCATGCACTGGAGTAGTGTCCCATTTCCTTACATTTACGACATTGCACAAGGCTCATGTCTTGCTTGGGCTTCTTGATTTTTCTTGATCCTTTGAATTGGGTTGTCTTGTTAGGTGGTAGAAGTGGTCCTTTTCCTTTGGTAGACTTGGATCCTTCTTGTTTCCTTTGTTCCACCATGGCATAGATAGGGCATAGGCCAGGAGTATGATCACTTCCCTCACAAAGGTAGCAAGTAGCTTGAGTGGTAGGGCATTCTCCAACAGAATGGTCTTCATCACAATTTGGGCATTGTCCTTCATGCTCCTTGGAAGTATGTTCCTTGTCTCCACAAATAATGCAAGCTGGGGTTCCATCTAGAACAATATTCTTGTCATCTTTGCTATCATACTTTCTTCTAGGAAAATTTTCTTCCATGCTAATCATTTGATTAGTCACTTTAAGCATTAGTTGAGATTGTTCCTCCAAAAACTTTTGAAGTGCTGGGTCTTCATTACTATTGTTGGCTAGGAACTGAGCTGTCAGCTGGTTCAACTGATGCTGGGTTGCTAAGAGTTCTCCTAAGCTGTCAGCTTGGTTAGTGTTGGTGTCATCAACCTTGGAGTCTTTTGGAGAAGTCATCTGTTTGGGTTTGAAGGGAGATTAGAATGGGCAAGATTTTTCTAAGGAATTATTTCTAATCACACACCACAATCCACACAATCAATGTGCATGCAATCACAAATCAACATTCACAAACAATTCTTGCACTCAAACAACAAGGTTCAAGCTCATACTTAAGTAATCAAAATATTTTTGCTACACCACATAAGTTGGTGGTTTAACCTAACTAAATTATGGTGGTCCATCTATATGGTTCACTTTTGCTCTTTCCTTCCTTCTTGATTCTTCTTGTATGGGATCATGGTTTCTTTTGAGAAAAGCTCTTGGTCACAATACTTCAAAGTTGTTGTTGGTTTCTTCTCATTTTGCATTCCCTCAGTCTCTAAATCTTGAGTAGGTTTTCCATGGTTCACTTGTGATCTTTAGTAGTTCCCATGTTGGAAGTCCTTGGTGATCATGCTGAAGATGTTGAAGTCATTATAGTCGAAGATGTTGAAGAAGTTCTTGCATATGGTATAGTCTTTGGTCATGGGTAGGTTTTTTTTCCATCAAGTTTAAAATAGAAGAGAGGTAGAGTTGAAACCAAAATGGTTGAGGAAAGAGTTTACAAGTGTTTTTGTAAATAAGTTTTTGGAACAAGTACAACTCCTATTTTTCTAAGGGTTTTTGTCCAATCCTAGGTTTACAAATCCTACAGGCAACACAATGCTCTGATACCATCTGTAGAGGTCCCAATCTTTAATAAGATAGAGCCTCCTGTGTTTACAATGCTAGTCCCTGGATCAATAGCTAGCATCCACAGTTAAGATGTAATATCAAGAAACAAAGGTCATAATATAACTTTATAACCAGGAATAACATAAGTTTATTACATCAAACATAGCTCATTAGGCTATTTCATTACATTGCAGCGGAATAACTATGGTCAAGTGGTCCTTCATCTTCAAAGTGCCATAGGCAGATGTTGGTTGTAGACTTTGTAATCCTAATCAAACAATCTTCACTAAAATCAATCAAACCTGCAACATACAAGTTACAGCCACAAAGGGTCAATACATTTGAATTGTATTGGCAAGTGATACTATGGTAGTATAGTGGAGTCTATCATCTATATGCATTTGGCTAAGTGGAGTTGAGGCTTGCATTGCTCAAAATAGATTTTTCTTATCATTTTGAAAATACTAAGTTTTTGCTTGACAAAATCATTTCCTCAATCAAAGATTTCAAGATCCTTGTACCAAGCCATCTCTCCATCAATGATTGAAGAATTCAAACAACCCTTGTTCAATCCACAAGTTTTAACTTTAGAAAATTTGAATGATGAGATTCTTGATTGCTTCCATGTCTTGATGCTCAAATTGTCCTTTACCAGGGACATGGCTAAGTACTTAGATTTTACACTCTGCAGAGGTGGTGCACTTTCCCCACAAGACTTGGTTTCCCAAGACAAGATCTTTCAGAAGCTTTCCCTTAGACCAAAATGGACGCGTTCCAACCTATCAAACACTACCACCCACTGTCCATATGGCTAAGTTCTTGCAACCTATATGATCATGGCAGAGCCCATATTGCCAAGTGGTTGCACTTGAAGCTTCTCAACATTTGACATCTCAAATCCCTTTGTTTCCTGGGTGGCCATCCACAAGTGTGATACACAAGGTTCACCAGTCCCCTGGCCTTGTGTAACCACTCAACATATCCCAATCTTTCCATTCCACCCAGGTGATTCATTAACTTAGTTGTTTTATTAAACAAAACATAAGTCCTTAGACTTAGAATATTTTTCCATAGTGTGAATATATATTCCACCCATGTTTTCTATTAGCTAGGCTAAGCTTGGTAGTAGTAGGAATCTCTAACTTAGGAAAATCCTACTAAGGATTCATCTACTAGGATTTCCTATAGCAAGGTCTATACTTAGCAAAATCCATGCAAGTTTTACTTAGCAAAATCACTAATGCATAGAGAAAGTAATGGGACAAAAGTATGAAGCATCACTTGCCTTTTTGGTAGAGTATAGGTTCACTTCTTGATCTTTGCAACAATCACACTCTTCAAGTCACTACAAATCAATCAAGCAAGGCACAAACTCAATCTACCAATCAAGCAAAACAACACACATAAATAACAAAGTCAAAGAAATGCATGCAAGCATGCCAAGCTTTGTTTTGTTTGAAAAAGTGGTTCCTAGTGGGTCATAGTCATTTGGGTACATCTAATGGTCATTTCCTAAAGTGGCTAAGTCATTTGCAAAAGGTTTCACTTAAAAAACCATTTTCAAAACAAAGTGTTATTTTATGTGGTGTAAAAATATTTTTACTAAGGCATTAGTCCATAGGGTTCACCAAATGAGTTGCTATTGCAAAACTTGGTGTTTTTGGGTCAGTAGGTTTGGTCCAAACCATCTACTCAAAGTTTTCTTTCCATAAACATTTTCATAATAAAAACTATTCTTTTTATTGGGCTAGAAAATGACTAAGTCAAGTGATCTAACCTAAATCTTTTCAAAAATCATTTTTAATACCAAGGGTTGGTTCCTAGGGACAGTAAGGTCACAACAAACCAATTGGCAAAGGTTTGATCTCAAAATTCATTTTTAAATGATTTTTCTAATGTTAGCAAGCACACAAAAGAATCTGCAATTTCAAACAAGTTAACAAATACTATTTGACCAACTAAGGGTAGGGTTGTTTAGGGCTTGTTCTCCTGAATTCATTGATATAAAATTTGTCAAATTTGGACGTGTGGTTTGAAAGTTATAGGGGTTTGAAAATTGCATATCAATCTGATTTCAAAAATCTGTTTTAACTAAACTACTGACACGCGTCCTATTCTAATTCGCCGGTACCGCTTCGCGTGGATTGACAGATAGGGGCCATTGGATTTTAGTTGCATCGCACGGTCCAGAGATGTTACTTACCCCTTCACTCTTGTTCTATCCTAGTCGTCAGATCCAGATCGGATGGCTACGAGATGTTTGCCAGGAACTGGCGGCGCGAGTTCATCGGCGAGCGGCGGAGCGATCAGTTGGCGGCGGCGCTGGCGAGGCAGGAAGTAAGAGAGGGTAAGAAGATGCTCACCAGGTTCGCTGACGCTCTCTGATGCTCAACGTGGTACAGGTGGGTGAAGGGGCGCACTGGGTTGGGCGGGATTGCTCGCCGGAGTCGATACTGGCGACGGACGGCTCTGGTCGAAGTCGAAGACGAAGCTAGGAGTCACCCGGAGACAAACGAGGTACACGGTCAGGAGCGCAAGGACACGAAGAAGGCGTGTGCGTGAACGAGAGGGGTCGGGGTGGTCTGGATTTACCGGAGGAGCTCGTCGGAGGCGAAACAGACGGCGGCGCTCAGAAGCTTGTCGTAGCCGAGGCTCTGGGGCGCCCGCGGTCAAATGGGTGGTATGGGAAGGAAGGTCTGGGAGTGGGGAGGCTGCCAGGGTGCTCGGGGAGGCTCGGGGAGGTGTGTGCTGGACGGATTTTGGCAAGGAAGGTCGTCGGAGCCGAGGGTGCTCAGAGCGAAATCGAGGCGGCCTGGGGGCGTGTCGGGGGAAGAAGGCAGAGGGAAAACGGAGAGGGATCAGGGTCGATTAAAACAGTATGGTTGCAGGAGGGATTAAGTGTGGCGTTAACGCGAATTGATGCCCGTGAATCAATGCTGGCAACGGCGACGAGAGAAGGGAGAAGCAGTCGCGGGGTGGAGAAGAAGGAGGGCAGTGTGGGGTCCTCTGGTCAGTGGGAAAAAGAAACGAGGGGAGGTCCACCAGTCATTGGTTCAGTGGGTAGAATATTTGGTTCGAATCGTTTTCTGCGGGGAGAGGGGAAACTGGGCTAGGTGGGCTGTTTGGGCTGGGCCTTGTTGGGCTGGTCCGGCTGGGCTGCTTTATTTTTATTTCCTGTCTGTTTTTTTTTTCCTTTTCCAATTTCAATTTCTGTTTTGAATTTCCAAACAAACAATTCACACTCAAATCAAATCAAACATTCAGCAAACTTTAATCTTTGAATATTGGTTCTGTTTAGCAACATAAACCAAATCCAAAAATAAAATAATATTTTTATATTTAATTTAGGATCCATTTAACAATCAAATAAAAAGGATCTTTAGTTAAAAAAAATAGGGTTTGATTTATTTAAATAAAATTTCCATTTGAAATCCAAATCAGTAGGTTTTATTTGTTAATAAAGAATATTTTGAAAACTTGTTTTAAAATAATATAATCCTTTTACTTTAGGGACCATTAATAATTAAATAAAATGGAACTTAGTTATTAAATCAAAATAGGGTTTGATTTTATTAATAAAATCTTTACTTGAAACCTAAATATTTTCAAAACCCAATTAGTAGGTTTGATTTGGGAAACATATAATATTTGGAAATTTGTTTTAAAACAAAATAACCTTTTATTTTAGTGTCCTTTATTAATTAATATAATAATAAAATTTCATTTTTTTAAATTAACTAGGGTTTGTTTTATTGGGATATTTATTTGAAAAATAAAGTCAAAACACTTTAGTAGGTTTTATTAGAGAATATAAATTACTTAGAAAACTTATTTTAAATAATTTAATAAGTTTTGATGTTTCAATTAGATTGGTAAGACCTTTTATTTAAACAAAGTTGGATATTAAATCCTTATTAATTTATTTTAAATAAACCTTTGCTAAATTTATTTAGAATAAAATGTTTTAATTCCAAAACTTGGCTAAGTTTTAATTTGGCTTTATAAAATATTCTTTATTTATGAATTCATTCTTTTTCATTTGAAAATCAAAGCCTTTTTATTTAAAGATCCAAAATAGTAATTTTTAAAACACTTTAATTTCCTTTAATAAATTTTTATCTTTATAAATCCCTTTATGGTTTTATTTGATTCAAATGGGTTTGAGGTTCCATTTAAATTCAAAAAGTTTCTTCTGGCTCTGAAAATCAAACAAAGTTTTATTTTATTCATTTATTTTCACATTACAAGATTTGGAAAATCTTGGGATGTGACATCTACCTTCCGACTACTCACACCTTTCACGAGAAACTCTTTCTCTAGAAAGGATCCATTCTTGGCAACAAAAACCTTGCCCTCGGATCTGTGATAGAAGGAATACCCAATAGTTTCCTTAAGGTATCCAATGAAGACGCATTTTTCCGCTTTGGGTTCGAGTTTATCCGGTTGAAGTTTCTTCACATAAACATCGCATCCCCAAACTTTAAGAAATGATAGCTTAGGTTTGTTTCCAAACCACAATTCATACGGCGTCTTTTCAACGGATTTAGATGGTGCCCGATTTAAAGTGAATGCAGCAGTTTCTAGTGCATAACCCCAAAATGACAACGGCAAGTCCGTCAGAGACATCATAGATCAAACCATATCTAATAAAGTACGATTACGACATTCCGACACACCATTTCGCTATGGTGTTCCGACAGGCGTGAGTTGTGAAACAATTCCACACTCTTTCATGTGAGTTCTAAACTCGTAACTTAGATACTCACCTCAACGGTCGAACCGTAGAAATTTGATCTTTCTATTACGATGATTTTCCACTTTATTCTGAAATTCCTTGAACTTTTCAAAGGTTTCAGACTTGTGTTTCATCCAGTAGATATAACTGTATCTACTCAAATCATCCGTGAAAGCAACAAAATAACGATATCCACCTCGCACCGACACACTCATTGGACCACATACATCAGAATGTATGATTTCCACTAAATCTGTCGCCCGTTCCATTGAACTAGAAAATGGCGTTCTAGTCATCTTGCCCATAAGGCATGGCTCACATGTATCAAATGATTCAAAATCAAGTGATTCCAAAAGTCCATCCGAATGGAGCTTCTTCATGTGTTTAATGCCAATATGACCTAGACGGCAGTGCCACATATATGCGGATATATCATCATTAAGTTTAATCCTTTTAGCATCAACATTATGAATATGTGTAACATTATCATCAAGATCTAATAGAAATAAACCATTCATCATCGGTGCATGACCATAAAAGATTTCATTCATATAAATGGAACAACCATTGTTCTCGGATTTAAATGAATAACCACTTCGCATCAAACACGATCCAGATACAATGTTCATGCTCAGTGCAGGCACCAGATAACAATTATTCAAGTTTATAACTAATCCCGACGGCAAGTGGAGAGGCAGCTGTAACTACCTCGGTGAATTACGCTCCTAGTTACAAGCCTGGATGAGCGGAAATGGTTGAAATAGTACGGTGGGGCCCAAATGCCACTCACAGGTAGACCTTGCGGCCGTCCCAACCATTTCCAAACATCGGGACAAGAACGGGCGGCGTAATCGGCAGGCGAAGGGATCAACTACATACACAAATGAGTATGTATGCAAGCCACCATACAACAGTACATCAGAGCCATTCCATCTAAAAAGAAATAGAAAATATTGCAACGCCATACGGCAAGATCCAAATGTCCTAGATAGATATAATAGTTTAGGATATCTCCTCATACATCACACATCAGAGTATCAGGCGGGAGCGGCAAACAAGATCCGAGTATGGATAAGAAGCAAATCGGCATAAGATGCCCCATAAATAAACACATCCCGCCCACAGATCTCACGGATCCCCGTTCCCGGAATCTCTACACCGAATGATCGTTGCCCACATCGTTCGTCTCCTCCACCCAGTATCCATCCTGCGAGCTTACCTGTTCATCTGAATCAAACAATTTATCATGTGAGACCCTAGGGGTACTCAGCAAGTCTTTATGCCTCTAAAGGGGACACAACCTAGGGTGACGCAATTGCAGCAAAAGATAATACCTAACAATTCTATAGATACTCACTAACCATCCGCCTAACCATAGATAGACGGATGTCCGTGAATTAATAACAACAGTTATAACGGTAATTCAACAGATCCATCCTCCTCCTCGCTTACCGACGAGGAAGCGGACGAACACCCCCATCCGTTGGCAATTTTATTATCCATTCCATGAGTGTTGCACTATTTACTAGTCAGTTACTTAGTCAAATTAAAAGCGGTACTTTAGTTATACTTGTCTATGATCGAGAAATTGTGCTCCAAGTTGTCCATAACCGCGGACACGGCTTTCAGAAAGTTTTACCCTGCAGGGGTGCACAAATAGCAACACACACTCGATCAACCTCGGGAAAAACCAAATCAAAACCCAACGAGGCCGTCACGACAAAGCAATCACAAGATTCAGAAATATTTCAGGGGGCCACCCCTTTAAGTAGACCCGCAACGAAACCGGCCGGCTCCGAGACGGACTCAAGGTTGTGGGGACGGCTGTAAACGACTGGGAACCCGAAAGTGTGGCTGGGCTTGTCGATACCGCAAAATCGTGCCACGATCCTAAATAGTACAGTGTGCTATCCATCGCACAATTTAAATAAAGCAGTAAAGCATGGCATAAGTACAGGATAGTAAATAAAACCTCGAACTAGTTTGTGGCCCCAAGAAATAAGAATGAATCAAGCTCTGGCTGAAGGGGGTCCATAAGCCTCCCGGATGTGGATAGCGCGAAAATTCAAGGAACAGGAATCAAGTACTCGGGGTCCTACGGGACACAAGTGAGCATGAAAAACCAAATATCAGATATTGCTCACCGGTGCCACTTTCATTAGTTATCCCATTACTACTCAGGTTAAGTTGTTTAGGTACCGCGTTATCCATCAGACACTCACATACCCTACACATGCTGTTCTACGACTCGCATGGCTCAAACAACTCCTGTAGTAGTGGCTCATGGGATGGAGGAACAAGCTTCGGTGGGGTTTAAAAGTAAAGGCTATGCAATACTTGGGATTCAGTTTAATGCAATCGCGACTCGATGATGCAAGAATAAGATAGAGGCAATAGGTACTGTATGTATGCAAGCATGTGGTAGTGCTTGCCTGGCAGCTCAGTTGAAGCGAGAGAAGGATCTGGGTAGTTCTCCTGGGTTTCTTGATATATCCCCTGCTCAGCGTCTATTCGAAGAAGAACCAAACAAACAAGGGCCAACATAAATAAAGTGCACAAGCATATGAATAAAATGCGACAAGCAAACAATCATGCCATGACGAATGATGCACAATTTACATGGCATTAATGTAGCATGGCATGGGTGAGGTGTGGAATACAAGAAATAAACATTTTATTGAGTTTTGGTCACATTTAATACTCAATTAAGTTGTTGTATGCTTGATACTTATATGATGCAGGATGCAAAACAGAACATGGTATGCATAAATAGAAAGGTATCGTCGAGCTGATCATTTTAGACATATCATTTGTTAAATTCGGAGTTATAAAACAAAAGTTATTAATTAATTAAGAAAAGGGCATTTCATGTAATTTTGACCAACTCAAAAATTAAATTGTTCAAAATATATTTTGGATGGCATATTTGAAATCCTCACATTTTTCTGATTCAGAAACATATATTATTTGTTTAGTTTGGATTTAGGATTCAAAAGTTATTTATATACAGATTTGAATTTGAAATTTGAATCAATTTGAAAAAGTTTAAATGAAAACAGAAATCCAGAAATGCTTCTGTCACCCAGCCCAGTGCTAGCCACTGCCAATGACAGGTGGGGCCAGGCTGACTCAGCGCCACACGCGCACACAGAAAAGAGGGGGACTGCGGGTTGAGGGCCTGGAAACCCAGGGGTCTCTCTACAAGATCGACGGGGTGGCTGACAGTGGGGCTCGATGGACCGCGGGTTGAGGAAACAAAAGATGGGGGGTAACTGCAAAACGGCGCTAGGTACTGTTTTTCTTCTACCGTGTCTCTGACGAAACTGTCGGCGACAGCGCGCACGACGGGGTGGGGAGTTCGATCCCGCGACCGCGCGGGCCCGAGCGGAGGCGGCTACCGCTGGGCTATGGTGGGGGAGTTGACAGGTAGTGGTAACGCGGCTAGGTAGGGTTTTGCGCGACGTGGGAGCGAGCAGACGGCAGCGAGCGGCGGTGCACCGAGGGCGCTCGACGGAACGCGCGACGCGACCAGGCAACGTCGACGAAGGCAAGGATGTCTGGGAGAGAGCTTGGCTTACCGCGAGGCTGCTGGCGGTGGTGGTTCGGGCAGAGGAGCGGGCGATCGTCGGCGAGGCAGACGAACGCGGGCTAGGGTTTCGCGTCGGGGCGATGGTGTACGGTTCGGCCTGGGGCTCCTCCTTCATGACGGCGGGTACTGGGCGATGCAGGGCGGCCTCCTCGTTCTTCCTCGACGCCCAACAACCACGCCCGCCTCCAGATCTGTGTGATCACCGACGGTCGACGTTGGTGGCCGGAGTTGGAAGAAGAAAGGGGTAGCAGGGTAGGTGGGGAGTGAGGAGTAGAAGGGCTGGGTTCTGTGGTGGCGAGGCAGGGGAGGGGTAGATAAGAATGGGGCAGAGGGAGGGGAAGATGCCGTGGGGAGGTGGTGAAGGAAAAAGGTGGCTCGGGTGCCACCATTTGCTTCCTCCTCTTCACGTGCTAGGCAGGCAGGGGGTAGGGGCTGCAGGGTGGGGACGGCAAGGACGGTGGGGCTAGGGTGGCAGAGAGAGCTAGAGAGAGGGAGGGGTAGGCTCGGGTTAGAGCTAGGGTTGGAGGGGAGGCTCGGGTTAGGGTTTGCTAGGGTTGGGTAGGGGTAGCTCGGCCAAGAGAGAGAGGGAGGAGGGTCGGGTGTAGCTAAGGTTAGATGGGGTGGTGGATCATGGGGTAGGGTTTAGGCTAGAACTAGGGTTAGAGGAGAGGGAACACCTCGGCATGGTGCGAGGTAAGGTGAGGTGTGAGAGGTGAGGGTAGGTTAGATAGAAAAAGAGAGAGGGGGTTTAGGGTTTAGATTAGGTGTAGATTTTGGAGAGAGGTTTAGAGAGGGAGGGTATGGTTAGGGTTTAAGACATGACCCACATGATCATGCATGGAGGGGGTAGAGAGAGAGAGATGGTGGTGAGGGATGGATATGATCCCAAAAAGAGAAAACCAATTAAAAACCAAAAGAGAAACAATTGGCTAAAGGTGGAGGTACTCTTGCATGGCCCATGCAATTTAATAAATGCCATGATTAATTCTTGTGAAAACAAAATAATAGCATGGCATTATCCTTATGCATTCCCAAGAAGGGGAATAAGGCCTAGCAAAAGAATTTGTAGAAGTAGATCCATCCTATCTCCCATGAGCTAGATTAAAATCCCAAGAAAAAGAATTACAAGCTCATGGTTATTGGAATGGTGGAAGTATAAGGTGGTGTCAAAGAAAGGTGGTGGAATGGAATAAAAGATATGCCCCCAACTCAACTTGGGCATTTAAACAACATATCAAGAACCAAATACAATATCAAGAGGCAAATACAATTAATGATGCATATGAGATAAAACCAAATGAAAAGGGTTTTACATGAGGCTCAAATGCAAGGTGGCATGATGACATGAGCATGATACAATTATGATGCAACAATTATATGTAGGAAGTAGCCATTATAATACTAAACCAAGTAGCATTACAATGGTTAGACAATTGGGATGCTACAACTCTCCCCCACTAAACAGGAATCTCGCCCCGAGATTCTAGGAAGAAGAAGGAGACACAAAGAGGGTAGGATAGTCGGCACGGAGCTCATCTTCACGTTCCCAAGTGGCTTCATCAACAGAATGGTGCGACCACCGCACCTTGCAGAACTTGATGGACTTGTTGCGAGTCCTTCTTTCTGTGACTTCAAGGATTTTTGTGGGGTGTTCTTGATAAGACAGATCTTCTTGGAGATTGATAAGCTCATGGTCCACGGTCCTGCCGGGATCCTTGAAGCACTTCTTGAGTTGAGAGATGTGGAAAACATCATGGACCTTTAGTTTTTCCGGGAGCTGAAGAGCATAAGCAACTTCTCCTCTTCTTCCACGAATTTTGAATGGACCGATGTATCTAGGAGCCAGCTTTCCTTTGATACCAAAACGGTGCGTTCCTCTCATGGGAGTGACACGAAGGTAAACGAGATCACCAGGGGCATACTCCATGTCCGTGTGCTTTCTGTCATAATTGCTCTTCTGGCGACTTTGAGCAATCTTCAGATTTTCAAGAATGATGTGCACCTTCTCCTCCGCTTGAGTTACAATGTCAGGGCCAAACAATAATCTTTCTCCTGCACCCGACCAACCAATCGGAGTCCTGCATTTGCGGCCATAGAGAGCCTCAAATGGTGCCATCTTTAGACTTTTCTGGAAGCTGTTGTTGTAAGAGAATTCAGCATAAGGAAGACATTCTTCCCACTTCATGCCAAAAGAGATGACGCAAGCACGGAGCATATCCTCTAGAATCTGATTGATCCTTTCAACTTGCCCTTGCGACTGAGGGTGGTAAGCTGTGCTGAAGTTCAACTTTGTTCCCAAAGCTTTTTGGAAACTTTCCCAGAACTTGGAAGTGAAGATGCTCCCACGGTCTGAACTGATCTCAAGCGGAACCCCATACAGAGAGACAATTCTGTTGATATAGAGCTCAGCCAACTGAATTCCAGAAATTGTTTCCTTGACGGGGAAGAAATGAGCCACTTTAGAAATCCTGTCAATGACAACAAAGATTGCATTGTTGCCCTTCTGTGACCTTGGAAAACCAGTGATGAAGTCCATTTCTACTTTCTCCCATTTCCATTCCGGGGGTTTCAATGGCTGTAGAAGACTGGAAGGTTTCTGATGGACAGCTTTAACTCTGCGGCAGACATCACACTCCGAGACATACTTGGCACAATATCGTTTCAAACCCGGCCACCAATATTGTGTTTTCAAGTCCATGTACATCTTTGTGCTGCCAGGGTGGATAGAAAGAACGGAATCGTGCGCCTCCTTGAGAACTTGCTCTCTCAGACCCGGGTAGTTCGGAACAAACATCCGGTGTTCAAAGAAAAGCATGCCTTGATCATCGACGTGGTAGGACTCATACTTCGGAAGCTGAAGTTTGGAGATGATCTTTCTGGTGTGCGGATCACCAAGCTGAAAGGAGCGAACCTTTTCTTCCAAGAGAGGAGTAGCCAGAAGGTTCAGGAGATACCCTTGTTCCACAATTTCAAGGTTGAGCTGACGGAATTCCTCGCACAAGAGAGGCTGTTGTTCTTCCATCATGAGGTTGTTGACATACGCTTTGCGGCTGAGAGCATCGGCCATGACATTAGCTTTGCCCGGTGTGTAGTTGATGGTCAAATCGAAGTCATTGATTGCTTCAATCCACCTCCTCTGCCGAAGGTTGAGGTCAGGCTGAGTGAAGATATACTTCAGACTCTTGTGATCAGAAAAGATTTCACAATGGTTGCCCACCAAGTAATGCCTCCATAATTTCAAAGCAAAGACAACTGCTGCAAGCTCGAGGTCATGTGTAGGATAGTTGATCTCATGCGTCTTCAACTGTCGAGAGGCATAAGCAACAACTTGTTTTTCTTGCATAAGGACCGCACCCAATCCTTGCAAAGATGCGTCACAGAAAATCTGGAAAGGCTTGGATGTATCTGGAGGAACCAAGACTGGTGTGGAAGTGAGCTTCTCTTTGAGTGTCTCAAAGCTTGCTTGACATGCAGGAGTCCAAAGGTATTTCTTACCTTTCTTGAGGAGATCGGTAAGAGGCTTCGCTATCTTCGAAAAGTTCTGAACGAAGCGACGGCAATAACTAGCCAAGCCAAGGAAACTTCGCACTTCTTTGACACTAACAGGAGGAAGCCATTCAACAATTGTCTTTACAGTTTCCGGGTTGACTGCAATGCCCTTGGCAGAGATGACGTGACCAAGATAGGTTACTTGAGGCAGCCAAAACTCACACTTGGAGAACTTTGCATACAGGCGGTTCTCACGAAGCTTGTTTAGGACACACCGAAGGTGTTCTTCATGTTCTTCCTTTGACTTAGAATAGACTAGGATGTCATCCAGATAGACCACAACGAACTTATCAAGATATTCCATGAAAACCGAGTTCATAAGCCTCGAGAAGGTGGCAGGTGCGTTGGTGAGACCGAAGGACATGACCGTGTACTCATACAGGCCATAGCGGGTGGTGAAAGCTGTTTTAGGAACATCTTCCTTGCGAATCTTGATTTGATGATAACCACTTCTCAAGTCAAGCTTAGAGAATACCACAGCTCCAGCTAGCTGATCGAAGAGATCATTAATCCGCGGAAGGGGATATTTATTCTTGATGGTTTTAGCATTGAGAGCTCGATAGTCAACACAAAGTCTATTAGTTCTGTCCCGCTTCTTCACAAAGATTGTTGGGCTACCCCAAGAAGAAGTACTGTGTTGAATGAAACCCAACTTCTCTTGTTCATCAAGCTGACGTTTGAGTTCAGCCAACTCAGCAGGACCCATTTTATAAGGCCGCTTAGAGATCGGAGCCATTCCAGGTTCAAGCTCAATTACAAACTCAACCTCACGATCCGGAGGCATACCTGGCAACTCTTCAGGAAAGACATCTGGGAACTCATAGACCACCGGAACACTCTGAATAGCTTCCATAGCATCATCATTCAGAGCTGCCAAAGAGAAAAGCTCGATAGTAGGAGTCAGACTTGGAGAATAGACTATATAGCCTTCAGGAATCTTCAGAGAAACCGAGCGTTCAGCACAATCAATCACAGCTGCATTTGCTGTCAACCAATCCATGCCCAAGATGACATCAATGTCAGAATTGCCCAGAACAATTAAGGACGCCGAGAACGAAGAGCCACCAATCTCAATTTGATTGCCATGGCTGATATAAGCAGCCCTCATGTTTGAACCAGGAGATAGGACCATTAACTGCTTAAGGAGAGGATCCATAGCTAACACATTCTCACTTGCAAACTTGTGAGAAACAAAAGAATGCGATGCACCAGAATCAAACAAAACTCGTGCAGGGATTGAGTTAACGGGAAGCATACCCATCACAACTCCAGGTGCATGCTCAGCTTGAGCGGCGTTGACACAGTTGGCACGAGCAACAATAGACCCGGGCTTGGTATTGATGTTGAGAGCCCGAGGTGGTGGTGCACGAACCATGGGAGAGCTTGCCGCAGATCTTGGAGGTGGTGGAGGAAGAGCTTTGTCTTTCATCGGACAGTTCCAGTTTGGATGCCCAGTGTCTCCACAAGTGTAACAAGCACCACGTGGACGTGGAGCAACGTAGCCAGGGACTCCGCCAGGCGCTCCAGGGTAGTGGTGGTTGTAGCCCCTGGGAGCAGCAGTGAGGAAGTTTGGTGGCCTTGCCGCGAAGCTTGAAGGTCTTGGTGAAGCCGGGAGCGACGGTGAGGTGTTAGGAACCCAGACACGACGCTTAGAAGGAGTTGACATAGCTGAAGAGCTTGCTGCATCACGGTTGTGTTTCTTTGACTCCTCAAACACTTGCCGACTTGCTTCTTCCTGTAGAGCTGTATGCTGAAGTTCCAGAAAAGACGCCGGCCTTGCATGTGTGATTGCATATTTAATCGATGCATTGAGCCCTTGCCGGAACCTCTTTTACTTCTTCTTGTCATCAGAGATATCATCGCCACCATAACGAGAAAGGTTCATGAAGTTCCTGATGTAGGTGTTGACATTGTCATTGCCCTGCTTGAGGTTGAGAAACACTTCCTTCATCCTCTCCATGACAATTTCTGACAGGTATTACTCTTTGAAAGCTCTAGTGAACTGTCCCCAAGTAGGCAGAAAACCAGTGCAGTTTGCCTTCAGGTAATTCTCCCACCAGAGAGCTGCATCTCCCTTCAGAAGGTGAGTGGCACACTTTACCCATTCTTGCTCAGGAACATCAGCAGTCACCAGTAGCCTTGACATCTCACGCAACCAATCATCAGCATCAAGTGGTTGATCAGAAACATCAAATTGGCGTGGGTTGAACTTCAGAAAGCTTTTGATGTCTCCTCGCTTGGGAGGTGGAGGTAGCGGAACAAACTCATTCCTCCTGACACTTTCTTCGAAACGCTGCTGGTTCTGCTGCATTGCTGCCAAGGCATTGGCGATGCTTGACAACGCGGCACCCAGTTCAGGTTGTATGTCCTCCTCAGAACGGCGTGGTGGTGCCATCTTGTGATTGATATAAAACACAAGTCAGTACTATAATGGAGAATAATAATAATCCAAAATAGTACCAAGATGGAATTAACCAAGATTAAAGGATACAATTTACTAAGATGATATTAAAATATCAGCAAAGTTCAAAGCACCTAGAAGATATTAAGCATATCGCACACGACTGAAAAGGAGTGTGGTACACAACTTAACAAAGAAAAATTTTCCGCAAATTTCGGCATTAAAATACCAATAGATGCGCAAAAACACTTAACGAGTCAAGATTAGTGACTCTACCAATTCAATATACAAGAGCGAATGATAAGAGTAGTGGTATGGTCGCGACTCCATCCCGCACTCAAAGCATTACTCCGCACATGAATAAGTAGAACACGTATCCCAACACCTTCTTCTCAAGATGAACCTAAAGATTAGTAACTACGGAAACGAACACCCCAAACAAGATAACGTCGGATAACAAAGAGTAAGACAGATCGCGGCGGTATACAACAAATCAGATAGATCGCGTCGGTTTGCAAAAGTCTGTCGGTATGGAATGTACCAACAGTTGATAACCAAAAGGCAGATAAGATAACATGTTGGATGCAACAGATAGACAAGGAATTACACACACACACACACAACCTATGGTACTACGGAAACCCAGAACACGTGAATCCTAGTTTGAATTTTAAGAAGAGGATTGAAAACGTTACACTTCCTTACCAGAAAAGGGTGGGTGGGTGGGTAAGAAGAAAAGTGGAAGCAGTCCTACTCTCACGTTTTGTTTTTCCCTAGTATACATAACTACCAAAAATATTTAATAGACTGACAACGACCATTTGGCTGAGACCCTGAAGGGCGGGATGGCTCTGATACCAATTGTAACTACCTCGGTGAATTACGCTCCTAGTTACAAGCCTGGATGAGCGGAAATGGTTGAAATAGTACGGTGGGGCCCAAATGCCACTCACAGGTAGACCTTGCGGCCGTCCCAACCATTTCCAAACATCGGGACAAGAACAGGCGGCGTAATCGGCAGGCGAAGGGATCAACTACATACACAAATGAGTATGTATGCAAGCCACCATACAACAGTACATCAGAGCCATTCCATCTAAAAAGAAATAGAAAATATTGCAACGCCATACAGCAAGATCCAAATGTCCTAGATAGATATAATAGTTTAGGATATCTCCTCATACATCACACATCAGAGTATCAGGCGGAAGCGGCAAACAAGATCCGAGTATGGATAAGAAGCAAATAGGCATAAGATGCCCCATAAATAAACACATCCCGCCCACAGATCTCACGGATCCCCGTTCCCGGAATCTCTACACCGAATGATCGTTGCCCACATCGTCCGTCTCCTCCACCCAGTATCCATCCTACGAGCTTACCTGTTCATCTGAATCAAACAATTTATCGTGTGAGACCCTAGGGGTACTCAGCAAGTCTTTATGCCTCTAAAGGGGACACAACCTGGGGTGATGCAATTGCAGCAAAAGATAATACCTAACAATTCTATAGATACTCGCTAACCATCCGCCTAACCATAGATAGACGAATGTCCGTGAATTAATAACAACAGTTATAACGGTAATTCAACAGATCCATCCTCCTCCTCGCTTACCGACGAGGAAGCGGACGAACACCCCCATCCGTTGGCAGTTTTATTATCCATTCCATGAGTGTTGCACTATTTACTAGTAAGTTACTTAGTCAAATTAAAAGCGGTACTTTAGTTATACTTGTCTATGATCGAGAAACTGTGCTCCAAGTTGTCCATAACCGCGGACACGGCTTTCAGAAAGCTTTACCCTGCAGGGGTGCACAAATAGCAACACACACTCGATCAACCTCGGGAAAAACCAAATCAAAACCCAACGAGGCCGTCACGACAAAGCAATCACAAGATTCAGAAATATTTCAGGGGGCCACCCATTTAAGTAGACCCGCAACGAAACCGGCCGGCTCCGAGACGGACTCAAGGTTGTGGGGACGGCTGTAAATGACTGGGAACCCGAAAGTGTGGCTGGGCTTGTCGATACCGCGAAATCGTGCCACGATCCTAAACAGTACAGTGTGCTATCCATCGCACAATTTAAATAAAGCAGTAAAGCATGGCATAAGTACAGGATAGTAAATAAAACCTCAAACTAGTTTGTGGCCCCAAGAAATAAGAATGAATCAAGCTCTGGCTGAGGGGGGTCCATAAGCCTCCCGGATGTGGATAGCGCGAAAATTCAAGGAACAGGAATCAAGTACTCGGGGTCCTACGGGACACAAGTGAGCATGAAAAACCAAATAGCAGATATTGCTCACCGGTGCCACTTTCATTAGTTATCACATTACTACTCAGGTTAATTTGTTTAGGTACCGCGTTATCCATCAGACACTCACATACCCTACACATGCTGTTCTACGACTCGCATGGCTCAAACAACTCCTGTAGTAGTGGCTCATGGGCTGGAGGAACAAGCTTCGGTGGGGTTTAAAAGTAAAGGCTATGCAATACTTGGGATTCAGTTTAATGCAATCGCGACTCGATGATGCAAGAATAAGATAGAGGCAATAGGTACTGTATGTATGCAAGCATGTGGTAGTGCTTGCCTGGCAGCTCAGTTGAAGCGAGAGAAGGATCTGGGTAGTGCTCCTGGGTTTCTTGATATATCCCCTGCTCAGCGTCTATTCGAAGAAGAACCAAACAAACAAGGGCCAACATAAATAAAGTGCACAAGCATATGAATAAAATGCGACAAGCAAACAATCATGCCATGAAGAATGATGCACAATTTACATGGCATTAATGTAGCATGGCATGGGTGAGGTGTGGAATACAAGAAATAAACATTTTATTGAGTTTTGGTCACATTTAATACTCAATTAAGTTGTTGTATGCTTGATATTTATATGATGCATGATGCAAAACAGAACATGGTATGCATAAACAGAAAGGTCTCGTCGAGCTGATCATTTTAGACATATCATTTGTTAAATTCGGAGTTATAAAACAAAAGTTATTAATTAATTAAGAAAAGGGCATTTCATGTAATTTTGACCAACTCAAAAATTAAATTGTTCAAAATATATTTTGGATGGCATATTTGAAATCCTCACATTTTTCTGATTCAGAAACATATATTATTTGTTTAGTTTGGATTTAGGATTCAAAAGTTATTTATATACAGATTTGAATTTGAAATAATTTGAAAAAGTTTAAATGAAAACAGAAATCCAGAAATGCTTCTGTCACCCAGCCCAGTGCTAGCCACTGCCAATGACAGGTGGGGCCAGGCTGACTCAGTGCCACACGCGCGCACAGAAAAGAGGGGGACTGCGGGTTGAGGGCCTGGAAACCCAGGGGTCTCTCTGCAAGATCGACGGGGTGGCTGACAGTGGGGCTCGATGGACCGCGGGTTGAGGAAACAAAAGATGGGGGTGTAACTGCAAAACGGCGCTAGGTACTGTTTTTATTCTACCGTGTCTCTGACGAAACTGTCGGCGACAGCGCGCACGACGGGGTGGGGAGTTTGATCCCGCGACCGCGCGGGCGCGAGCGGAGGCGGCTACCGCTGGGCTATGGTGGGGGAGTTGACAGGTAATGGTAACGCGGCTAGGTAGGGTTTTGCGCGACGTGGGAGTGAGCAGACGGCAGCGAGCGGCGGTGCACCGAGGGCACTCGACGGAACACGCGGCGCGACCAGGCAACGTCGACGAAGGCAAGGATGTCTGGGAGAGAGCTTGGCTTACCGCGAGGCTGCTGGCGGTGGTGGTTCGGGCAGAGGAGCGGGTGATCGTCGGCGAGGCAGACGAACGCGGGCTAGGGTTTCGCGTCGGGGCGATGGTGTACGGTTCGGCCTGGGGCTCCTCCTTCACGATGGCGGGTACTGGGAGATGCAGGGCGGCCTCCTTGTTCTTCCTCGACGCCCAACAACCATGCCCGCCTCCAGATCTGTGTGATCACCGACGGCCGACGGTGGTAGCCGGAGTTGTAAGAAGAAAGGGGTAGCATGGTAGGTGGGGAGGGAGGAGTAGAAGGGCTAGGTTCTGTGGTGGCGAGGCAGGGGAGGGGTAGATAAGAACAGGGCAGAGGGAGGGGAAGATGCCGTGGGGAGGTGGTGAAGGAAAAACGTGGCTCGGGTGCCACCTTTTGCTTCCTCCTCTTCACGTGCTAGGCAGGCAGGGGGGTAGGGGCTGTAGGGTGGGGACGGCAAGGACGGTGAGGCTAGGGTGGCAGAGAGAGAGCTAGAGAGAGGGAGGGGTAGGCTCGGGTTAGAGCTAGGGTTGGAGGGGAGGCTCGGGTTAGGGTTTGCTAGGGTTGGCTAGGGGTAGCTCGGCCAAGAGAGAGAGGGAGGAGGGTCGGGTGTAGCTAAGGTTAGATGGGGTGGTGGATCATGGGGTAAGGTTTAGGCTAGAACTAGGGTTAGAGGAGAGGGAACACCTCGGCATGGTGCGAGGTAAGGTGAGGTGTGAGAGGTGAGGGTAGGTTAGATAGAAAAAGAGAGAGGGGGTTTAGGGTTTAGATTAGGTGTAGATTTTGGAGAGAGGTTTAGAGAGGGAGGGTATGGTTAGGGTTTAAGACATGACCCACATGATCATGCATGGAGGGGGTAGAGAGAGAGATGGTGGTGAGGGATGGATATGATCCCAAAAAGAGAAAACCAATTAAAAACCAAAAGAGAAACAATTGGCTAAAGGTGGAGGTACTCTTGCATGGCCCATGCAATTTAATAAATGTCATGATTAATTCTTGTGAAAACAAAATAATATCATGGCATTATCCTTATGCATTCCCAAGAAGGGGAATAAGGCCTAGCAAAAGAATTTGTAGAAGTAGATCCATCCTATCTCCCATGAGCTAGATTAAAATCCCAAGAAAAAGAATTACAAGCTCATGGTTATTGGAATGGTGGAAGTATAAGGTGGTGTCAAAGAAAGGTGGTGGAATGGAATAAAAGATATGCCCCCAACTCAACTTGGGCATTTAAACAACATATCAAGAACCAAATACAATATCTAGAGGCAAATACAATTAATGATGCATATGAGATAAAACCAAATGAAAAGGGTTTTACATGAGGCTCAAATGCAAGGTGGCATGATGACATGAGCATGATATAATTATGATGCAACAATTATATGTAGGAAGTAACCATTATATTACTAAACCAAGTAGCATTACAATGGTTAGACAATTGGGATGCTACAGCAGCGTTCCGACGGCGATCACATCAACGCTTGATCCATTTCCGACACGCATCTTGACCTCGCCCCTTGCTAGCGGTCGCTTGTTCCGCAGCCCCTGATTCGAGTTACAAATATTAGCAACTGAACCGGTATCAAATACCCAGGTGCTACTGTGAGCACTAGTCAAGTACACATCAATAACATGTATATCATATATACCTTTGTTTGCCTTGCCGTCCTTCTTGTCTGCCAGATACTTGGGGCGGTTGCTCTTCCAGTGGCCAGTTCCCTTACAATAGTAGCACTCGGTATCAGACTTAGGTCCAACTCGGGGTTTCTTTTCAGGCACGGCAACAGGCTTGCCGCCCTTACTTCCCTTCCATTTTCCCTTCTTGTCTTTCTTGAAACCAGTGTTCCTATTGATCATCAACACTTGATGTTCCTTTTTGATCTCCACTTCTGCAGTTTTAAGCATTGACAGAAGCTCGGGGAGAGACTTCTTCATGCCTTGCATATTATAGTTCATCACGAAGCTCTTATAGCTAGGTGGCAGAGACTGCAGAACATGATGGATGCCTAAGTCAATGGGAATCGATATTCCCAAGGACACAAGCTTATCGGCGTAACCCGACATCTTGAGTACATGCTCACTAACGGAGCTGTGCTCTTCCATCATGCAGCTAAAGAACTTTTCTGAAGCGTTGTAGCTCTCTACAGCAGCATGTGTGTCGAAAATCATTTTCAACTCACCCATTGTATCAAATGCATTGCCATTTTAGATTCGCTTTCGAAGTTCCGGCTCTAGCCCATACAATATGCCGCAATGAACTAAGTTGTGGTCCTCCTGACGAGTCTGATAGACATTCTTCTCCTCGTCAGGGGCATCATCTAAAGGTGGGGGGCCTAGTGGCGCTTCTAGCACATATTGCTTTTGTGCAGCAGAGAGGAGAATCCTCAAATTCATGGCCCATTCGGTAAAGTTGCTACCGTTCGTTGCTAGTTTCTCTTTCTCCATGAACACATTGAAATTAAAAGCAGGTGGTGCCATCTACAACAGAATTTGTAAAGTTTAGACTAAGTTTATGATAGATTGAGTTCAACGAATCCATATTACGAATGAACTCCCACTCAAAAACGACATCCCTCGTGCCTTTTTGGTGACTACATGAACCAAATCCACTATACCAAGTCCGATCATCACGTGAGTCGGTATAGCTTCAAAGGCAAGCATCAAATGGGCATCATATCAACTATATGACTCATGCTTAACATTTAGGTCCGTGTTCCAAGGCCATGTCTGTACATGCTAGGCTCGCCAAGTTAGAACCTTAGTATTCGCGTGTGTAACTGTTTTACACCCGAAATATGGTCGTGGATCCAAGAACACCCGATCATCACGTGATGTCTTGGAGCGACGAAGACATAATCGGTGCATACTAAAGGAAGAACACATTCTTATCTTGATATTTAAAAGAGGGATCATCTTATTATGCTAACAAAGCGCTAAACAAGCAATATAAGATGCTATCAAACATCACATGTTTATTAGTGAAATGATATGGTTCCCGCAGATGATCTCTATCATGTGCATCGTGGTATGATCACTATCATACCTATATGTGTAAATCCAAGGTCTATGGAGTTTACACGCTATGTGTGTTGTAAGAGTATCATCTCATACTTCTACTTACAACACTACCATATTATAACACTAGCCCAGCAACAATCTAAACTAGACGCCTCTAATTTATCCATTGCAAGTTTTACGTGGCTTAGGGCTTTCGAGATAGAACCGTTCTTACCTACGAACATGAACCACAACGAGGATAACCAAATTGTTGACAACTCGCTTGCAAAATAGATATTGACAATAGTAGGAGAGACAGACACCCGCTAGCCACTTATGCAAACTAGTTGCATGTCAAGCGTGGAACAGGTCTCATGTGCGAGGACATGTAAAGTTTGTCCGGGCCACTTCATCCCACTATACCACCAATATCCAAAATTACAACAAAGGAGCAACAACATGATCATCATCGCCCACATACTCATATGTGTACTACCCGTGTAAAGTATCTACGCATAGATCCGGCTCTGATACCAATGTAGGGTTCGCAGCATAGAAAAAAAAATCCTACGATGTGAACTATGTACCAAGATCTATCTACTAGATACAAACAACGAGCGGATGTATATCCGTAGAGAACATACCCTTGAAGACCGACAAATCTTAACGAGTTTAACTCGTGGTTGATGTAGACATTCTCTTGCCGATCTCAAGATCGAGAGGAAGTCCTAGCGCCGCAAATCAGCAGCGCATCCGTGCTCGCACACACGTTCGAGGCACCGAGCAACCTCCGCCTCCTTGCTCCAGCGATGCAGCGGAATCACAACTCTTTCTTGCCGAATAGCCACCGGGAACATGTATCTCTCTAGTCCGAGACCATGGGGGATAAATTCTAGAGGGGGAGAGAGATCCTTCACGAGGAGGTGTGAGAGACAAGTGAGGAGGGGGGCTCCTTTTATAGGAGGAGGGGGAACCCCAAGGGGGTGGCCGGCGCATGGGGGCTGCCCCCTTGCCCTCCCCTCTTCATGTGGGTGGACACTACACTCACAAAAGTCCTTTAAATTCCCTCCACTCAAATTCCCATTAAATTTCCACCAAATTTAATGCAAACTCTCATTAAATAAAACTCTTTTATTTTATTCAGAATTTTGTCAATTACTTTAATGACAAACATTCACAAATAACCCCTTGCTAGAATTCCATTTCACATGCATAACCACTTTATGCAATTTCACCCGAAAACCTGTTTCGGTATCTAGTGAAATAAATTCCTGCGCTTGTTCATTCTTTCGGCATGAAACTTTTGCTCCAATTGGATGTCGGTTTCTCTTAAGTGTGTCACCCTACGGTTCGTGAATAATGTGGACATGATCGAGACCCCTCTTGGATCAATAATCAGAAGCGGGATCTGGACACCCATACTGACTCCCACACATTCAACGATGACTTTCTTGTGATCGTCGGAACCTTTTACGCTAGTATCTTAATCCCTTTGTTTCACGATATATTACATGTCCGATATTCGATCATCGGTATATCCATACCTAGTTTGATCTCGTTACCGACATGCACTCTTTTCTCGTTCCCGTGATATAACATTCTAGTGATCAAATCACTTGCTTGCAAGCTAATCAATGTGATATCACCGAGAGGGCCCAGAGTATATCTATCTGTCATCGGGATGAACAAATTCCACTCTCGATCCATGAGCCTCAACATAACACTTTATTAGTTCTGAATCCATCTTTATAATCACCCTGTTACGGTGTGATGTTTGATGTTATCAAGAAACTCTTCCGGTGTTAGTGATTGACATGATCTCATGGTCTAAGGATTAGGATCACTTCGTAAGTTGTTATAGCAATATAAACTCAATGACTTTGATCATAATGCTATACTTCGGATGAATGTTCATCACACCATTACACTAATGTTGTGATCCCGTTATTAACAACATCCAATGTCCATGATCAGGAAACCTTGATCATCTTGTTAATCAACGAGCTAGTTTATGAGAGAGGCATAACTAGGAACTTTCTGTTTGTTTATTAAACACACATGTATTAATGTTTCCGTATTAATACAATTATAGCATGTAAAATAAACATCTATCATATACTTGGAATACACATAATAAACACTTTATTATTGCCTCTCAAGGCATATTCCCTTCAGCCTAGCGGGCCTGTCCGGACTCAGAATCAGCTAAATTTTATGTCCATAACGATTGGCAAAATTTCTTACAACTTTGTAGTTGAAGAGTTTTCCGTTTAACGTCTTCTTCGACCCGAAACGTGACCATCTTCAAAAAGAGTTCCGAGATAGATTTCTGAAAAATCTCAATTTGACTCCAACGAGGTTCCACTTGTATTATTGATAATTCCTACACATCAAAGTGTAAAACAAGAACATTATACACTTTTGCAACTATTAGTAGGTTAGTCCAAATAACTCATAAACTTTATATAAAAATAAGTGTCAAAAGTATAATAATAGCATGAAACCATCAAAAATTATAGATACGTTATGAACGTATCAGTTCCCCTCGATGCTTGGGCACATTCTTGACCATGTTCTTTTGTTGGAGATATCCCTAGAGGCAATAATAAAAGTGTTTATTATTATATCTTTGTGTTTATGATAAATGTTTACATTCATGCTATAACAGTATTAACCGTAAAAATTAATACTTGTGTGATTTGTAACTAAATTAGAGTCCCTCATAAAGCCTCTTTATAATACTAGCTTGTTGGTTAATAGATGATCGTGGTTTCTCAATCATGAACATTGAGATGTTATTAACAACAATATCATATCATTAGGAGAATGGCATGATGGACATACTCCTATAGATAAGCGTAGCATAAAGATCAAGTCATTTCAATAGTTCATTTGATATAAGCTTTCTGATACATAGTAACCTAATTCCTTTGACCATGAGATCATGCTAATCACCATCACCATAACTGGGTGGCTGTAAAGGTGGCATTGAGTGTTCGGAAAGTATGGGTTGAGGCACATGGATCAAGAGTGGGATTTGTCCATCCATATGACGGATAGATATACTCTAGGCCCTCTCAGTGGAATGTCATCCAATTAGCTTGCAAGTATGTGACTGGCTCAAAAGGGATCACATATCACAGGGACGAGAAAAGAGTACTTATCGGTAACGAGGTTGAACTAGGTATGTAGAGATACCGACGATCAAAACTTCGGATAAGTAAACTATCGTGAGACAAAGGGAAATTGGTATCATATGTAAGTGGTTCATTCAATCACAAAAGTAATCGTAGAAATATGTGGGAGTCAAATGAATTTCAGATTCCTCTATTGGTTATTGATCAAAGAAGTGTCTCGGTCATGTCCGCATAATTCACGAACCGTAGGGAGACACACTTAAGGATTCGATGTTGTTTAGTAGATATGGAATGTTAGTAGGGATACCGAATGTTGTTCGGAGTCTCGGATGGGATCCGAGATATCACGAGGAGATCCGGAATGGTCCAGAGAATAAGATTCATATAAGGAAAGTCCGATTCCGGAGTTTGGGAAGCATTCCGATGTTTTCATCTGAGAGGTTCTAGAAGGTTCTAGAAGGTTCACCAGTTCGGAAGGGGAATGGTCCATGAATGTGTCATGGGTAAGTGGAATGATTGGATCATATCCTAGGTCACTTGGTGTGGTCATTTGTGAGAGAGAATTAAAGCTCTAATTTGAAAGTCAAACTGGAACAGTGGTTTCCTAGTTGAAGAAGGAAAGAGTCCTTCCAACTTGGGTTTGGAACTGGATTCAAACTCACCCCTCCCAAGGCTGCCCCCCCCCCCCCTCTCATAAATAGAGCGGGAGGGCTGCCCCAAAGACCAAGCCTAGCCCTCCCCACACCCGTGCGCCGCCGCTGCCTCGCCGCCGCCGCTGCCTCCGCTGACATCTCCTCCTCCTCTCGGTCTTCTAAATCCTAGATCACCGGGAAACCCTAGATCCACCATAACTCGCACCGGCTTAGGAGAAGCCCTGCGGGATCTTCCCTCTACTTCCGACACCACGTCGTCGTGCTGCCGGAATCGCGAGGGGAGAACTACAACGTCCGCTGCCTGCTGGAAAAAGGGATAGGAAGGTCTTCATCGAGTACCGAACGTGTGACTGACTGCAGAAGCGCTGCTGGAACGCAGTGCCGGAAGGATTGTCTACGCGATCTTGTGATCGGCAAGTGTACAACTACATCACCCACGAGAATCTTCTCTCATTAACCGCTTTGGAATCTTCGAGGGTGAGTGCTTCTATCGACTCGTTGCTACAATCTAGTAGATAGATCTTGGCTTGTTTGTGTGCATGCGGTAGAATTTTTTTTCCATGCTACGAACCCCTTCAGTGGTATCAGAGTCGTGTCTATATGTAGATCTATTGCACGAGTAGAACACAATGGTCATTATGGGCGGTGGTGCTTTTAATATCAATTTCTTTTGTGTACTTTGCATCTTGCGATATGATGGGATGAAGCGGCCCGGGCTAACGTTACATGACATCGTTCATGAGACTTGCTCCACGCTTAACATGCAACTTGTATTGCATAAGTGGCTTTGCGGGTGTCTGTCTCTCCCATCATAGTATAGATTCAATTTACAACGGGCACTTGATAGTTTAAACATCAACGTTGTGGTTCTTGTTCGTAAGTTAGAACGACACTTATTGAAAGCCCCATTCCATTCAAAATATGCAAAGAAAATTAGAGGCGTCTAACTTTTTTTTGTAGGGGTGTGTTGTGATGTGATATGGCCATGATTGTGATTATTTATGATGTATGCAATGATCCTTATTGTAAGTTGGCAACCGGCAGGAGCCATATGGTTGTTTTTTTAAATTCCGTTAAGACCTGCGTGTCTATTCAAAGTAGTTGTAATAGTTGATGCTAGTGGAAGACAACCATGAAGCGGCGCCATTGACCTTGATGCCACACCAGTGATGATGGAGATCATGTTCGTGCTTGAAGATGGAGATCGGAAGCACAAGAAGAAAGGACATATCATATCACATATTATGAATTGCATGTGATGTTAATCCGTTTATGCATCTTGTATTGCTTAGTTCACGACGGTAGCATTATAAGATGATCCCTCAAGCACAAAATTTCAAGTTTTAAAGTGTTCATCCTTAGTAAGCACCGTTGCTAAAGCTCGTTGTTTCGAAGCACCACGTGGTGATCGGGTGTGTTAGATTCTGCGAGTGTATACAACATGAGCATGCCAGATTTTCTCATGCGGAAGCTAAGGTTTGATCTTGACGAGCCTATCATGTACAGACATGGTCTCGGAACACGGATCACTAAAAGGTAAAGCATGAGTCATATAGTAGATATGATGAACATGTTGATTGTTCGCCATTGAAGCTACATCAACTCTCGTGATGATCGGTTTTGATGTGGTGGATTTGGTTCGTGTGATCACTAAAACAATGTGAGGGATATTTTTTTGAGTGGGAGTTCACCTAGATTAATTGAACTATTAATTAGAACTCAATTTGTCATAGACTTAGTCTAAACTATTGCAAATATGTTGTAGATCAATGGCGGCCCCTACCATCAATTTTAATGCGTTCCTAGAGAAAAAAAGTTGAAAAACAATGGAAGCAACTTCGCGGATTGGTTCCGCAATTTGAGGATTGTCCTAAATGCTGGTAATTTGACCTATGTGCTAGATGAACCGCTGGGTGACTCGCCTGCAGCTGATGCTATCGATGAGGTAAAGAATGTTTTCCTCGCTCGGAAGAATTAGTACTCCACAGTTCAGTGTGCTATCTTGTATGGTTTGGAATCGGAGCTTCAGAAAAGGTTTGAGAACCATGACCCACATGATATTGTCCGTGAACTCAAAATGATATTTAAGGCTCATGCGGCAGTTGAGAGTTATGAGGCTTCTGAAAAGTTCTTTAACTGCAAGATGGAAGAGGGCATCAGCGTCAGTGAGCACGTCCTTAAGATGTTTGGGCATGCAAGCAAGCTTCAAAGCTTAGGTATAGTGATTCCTAATGCTTTGGGGATTCATCGTGTCCTCCAATAACTACCACCAAGTTACAAGAACTTTGTGATGAACTACAATATGCAAAACATGGACAAGTCATTGCCCGAACTCTTCTCCATGTTGAAGTCTGCAGAAGTGGAGATCAAGAAAGAGCACCAAGTGTTGTTGGTCAATAATATCACCAAATTCAAGAAGTAAGGAAAGTCTAAGAAAAAGGGAAACTTCAAGAAGGGCGGTAAGAAAGTTACCGCGCCGGCGAAGAAGACCAAGGCTGGGCCTAAGGCTGATACTGAGTGCTTTTATTGCAAGGGAGACGGTCACTGGAAGCGTAATTGCCCTAAGTACTTGGCGGATTTGAAGAATGGCAACATCAATAATAAAGGTATATTCGATATACATGTTATTGATGTGTATCTCACTAGTACTCGTAGTAGTGTGTGGCGCCCCGCTAAAACCACTACTAGAAAATCGCGTTGTTTCGTGCATTGCATCATCATGACCGCATGCTCATGTCATCATGCCACATTGCATTTGAGCATCGTCATCATCTTACATTTGCTTGCATGCGGGAAAACCTGTTCTTGTTTTCTAAACGCCTGTCTTTAATTCAAAACCCAAAACCCGGGTCGCCGGAATATTTTTTTTGTTTGTCTGCTATCGGTTTGCAAACGGTGCATTTAAAACAAATAAAATATTTAATTATTTTAGTGGGGCAGTCGAACGGGCCGATTCGACCCGAACGACCACCCCCAAAATTAAATCGGTCCAACCAACCAGTCCCACCTAAATCCTAAAGCTACCCAACCTATCTACCCACACACCTCTCCACCTCACCCCACCCAATCCCGTCGCGCCACCTCACCTCTCACCAAAGCCCCAAACACTCACACTCTGCCACCTAGCCACCCCCTCTCTCTCCTCTCCCTCCACACAGCCAGCCGACCGGGCCCCACCCCACTCCCTCACAGACAGCCACACACGCAACCCACTCGGCCGCAGCCACCCAACCCACCACGCAGTCCCCACCGCCCCTGGGACCCACCCTGCAGGCCGGATCCCACCTCCCCCAGACGCGCTCTCTCCCCGCCCCGCACCCCCGGCTCTCCCCTGTTCCTCCTCCCCAGCACCCTCCTCTCCCCTGCTGGCTTCCTCCCGCGAGCGGCCCTCACCGCCGGCGCGCGCTCCACTCCCGCGTCTGCGCTGCGGCCGCCCCCGACGAGTTTCTCCTCACCGCCTCCGCGCTCCAAGCCCGGCGTCGCCTCCCTCGGCCGCTCTGCTCCGCGCCAAGGTCGCCGCGCCGCCGGCCGCCTCGAGCCCCCCCCCCCCCCCCGTCGGCCTCCTCCCCGCCGAACCTCGCCGCCACCACCCATGCCGCACCCCTCCGGCCCCAGGCTCGCCGTCGCCGTTTCCCGCAGTCCCGCTCAAGCCCGCGCGCGGCCCCGCTCCGCCCTCTGCCCCGGCCACGTCCGCACATCGCCTTCCCGTGCTCCGGCCGCCGCGCGCCTCGCTCGCCGGCAAGCCGCCCGCCTCCGCGCCCTCAACCACCTCCTCCGACCCTCCTCCGCTGCGCGACGCCGCCGCCCGGTGGCCTCGCCTCGCGCCGGCCGCCACCGCTGCTCGCCCCGACCCCCGACCACCGGCCTCCCCGACCCGGACCGCCGCTACCGGCCGCGCCTCAACCCCGTCTTCTGGCCGCCCTCCTCCTGCTCGGGCTCGGCACCCGCGGCGTTCCCTGGATCTCCCTTCATCGCCGACGGTTGCAGGAGCCCAGTCGCCGCCATTACCCGAGTCCTCCTCCTCGATGCAGGAGCCGCCCGGTGGCAGAGAGAGCTAGAGAGAGGGAGGGGTAGGCTCGGGTTAGAGCTAGGGTTGGAGGGGAGGCTCGGGTTAGGGTTTGCTAGGGTTGGGTAGGGGTAGCTCGGCCAAGAGAGAGAGGGAGGAGGGTCGGGTGTAGCTAAGGTTAGATGGGGTGGTGGATCATGGGGTAGGGTTTAGGCTAGAACTAGGGTTAGAGGAGAGGGAACACCTCGGCATGGTGCGAGGTAAGGTGAGGTGTGAGAGGTGAGGGTAGGTTAGATAGAAAAAGAGAGAGGGGGTTTAGGGTTTAGATTAGGTGTAGATTTTGGAGAGAGGTTTAGAGAGGGAGGGTATGGTTAGGGTTTAAGACATGACCCACATGATCATGCATGGAGGGGGTAGAGAGAGAGATGGTGGTGAGGGATGGATATGATCCCAAAAAGAGAAAACCAATTAAAAACCAAAAGAGAAACAATTGGCTAAAGGTGGAGGTACTCTTTCATGGCCCATGCAATTTAATAAATGCCATGATTAATTCTTGTGAAAACAAAATAATAGCATGGCATTATCCTTATGCATTCCCAAGAAGGGGAATAAGGCCTAGCAAAAGAATTTGTAGAAGTAGATCCATCCTATCTCCCATGAGCTAGATTAAAATCCCAAGAAAAAGAATTACAAGCTCATGGTTATTGGAATGGTGGAAGTATAAGGTGGTGTCAAAGAAAGGTGGTGGAATGGAATAAAAGATATGCCCCCAACTCAACTTGGGCATTTAAACAACATATCAAGAACCAAATACAATATCAAGAGGCAAATACAATTAATGATGCATATGAGATAAAACCAAATGAAAAGGGTTTTACATGAGGCTCAAATGCAAGGTGGCATGATGACATGAGCATGATATAATTATGATGCAACAATTATATGTAGGAAGTAGCCATTATAATACTAAACCAAGTAGCATTACAATGGTTAGACAATTGGGATGCTACAACTCTCCCCCACTAAACAGGAATCTCGCCCCGAGATTCTAGGAAGAAGAAGGAGACACAAAGAGGGTAGGATAGTCGGCACGGAGCTCATCTTCACGTTCCCAAGTGGCTTCATCAACAGAATGGTGCGACCACTGCACCTTGCAGAACTTGATGGACTTGTTGCGAGTCCTTCTTTCTATGACTTCAAGGATTTTTGTGGGGTGTTCTTGATAAGACAGATCTTCTTGGAGATTGATAAGCTCATGGTCCACGGTCCTGCCGGGATCCTTGAAGCACTTCTTGAGTTGAGAGATGTGGAAAACATCATGGACCTTTAGTTTTTCCGGGAGCTGAAGAGCATAAGCAACTTCTCCTCTTCTTCCACGAATTTTGAATGGACCGATGTATCTAGGAGCCAGCTTTCCTTTGATACCAAAACGGTGCGTTCCTCTCATGGGAGTGACACGAAGGTAAACGAGATCACCAGGGGCATACTCCATGTCTGTGTGCTTTCTGTCATAATTGCTCTTCTGGCGACTTTGAGCAATCTTCAGATTTTCAAGAATGATGTGCACCTTCTCCTCCGCTTGAGTTACAATGTCAGGGCCAAACAATAATCTTTCTCCTGCACCCGACCAACCAATCGGAGTCCTGCATTTGCGGCCATAGAGAGCCTCAAATGGTGCCATCTTTAGACTTTTCTGGAAGCTGTTGTTGTAAGAGAATTCAGCATAAGGAAGACATTCTTCCCACTTCATGCCAAAAGAGATGACGCAAGCACGGAGCATATCCTCTAGAATCTGATTGATCCTTTCAACTTGCCCTTGCGACTGAGGGTGGTAAGCTGTGCTGAAGTTCAACTTTGTTCCCAAAGCTTTTTGGAAACTTTCCCAGAACTTGGAAGTGAAGACGCTCCCACGGTCTGAACTGATCTCAAGCGGAACCCCATACAGAGAGACAATTCTGTTGATATAGAGCTCAGCCAACTGAATTCCAGAAATTGTTTCCTTGACGGGGAAGAAATGAGCCACTTTAGAAATCCTGTCAATGACAACAAAGATTGCATTGTTGCCCTTCTGTGACCTTGGAAAACCAGTGATGAAGTCCATTTCTACTTTCTCCCATTTCCATTCCGGGGGTTTCAATGGCTGTAGAAGACTGGAAGGTTTCTGATGGACAGCTTTAACTCTGCGGCAGACATCACACTCCGAGACATACTTGGCACAATATCGTTTCAAACCCGGCCACCAATATTGTGTTTTCAAGTCCATGTACATCTTTGTGCTGCCAGGGTGGATAGAAAGAACGGAATCGTGCGCCTCCTTGAGAACTTGCTCTCTCAGACCCGGGTAGTTCGGAACAAACATCCGGTGTTCAAAGAAAAGCGTGCCTTGATCATCGACGTGGTAGGACTCATACTTCGGAAGCTGAAGTTTGGAGATGATCTTTATGGTGTGCGGATCACCAAGCTGAAAGGAGCGAACCTTTTCTTCCAAGAGAGGAGTAGCCAGAAGGTTCAGGAGATACCCTTGTTCCACAATTTCAAGGTTGAGCTGACAGAATTCCTCGCACAAGAGAGGCTGTTGTTCTTCCATCATGAGGTTGTTGACATACGCTTTGCGGCTGAGAGCATCGGCCATGACATTAGCTTTGCCCGGAGTGTAGTTGATGGTCAAATCGAAGTCATTGATTGCTTCAATCCACCTCCTCTGCCGAAGGTTGAGGTCAGGCTGAGTGAAGATATACTTCAGACTCTTGTGATCAGAAAAGATTTCACAATGGTTGCCCACCAAGTAATGCCTCCATAATTTCAAAGAAAAGACAACTGGTGCGAGATCGAGGTCATGTGTAGGATAGTTGATCTCATGCGTCTTCAACTGTCGAGAGGCATAAGCAACAACTTGTTTTTCTTGCATAAGGACCGCACCCAATCCTTGCAAAGATGCGTCACAGAAAATCTGGAAAGGCTTGGATGTATCTGGAGGAACCAAGACTGGTGTGGAAGTGAGCTTCTCTTTGAGTGTCTCAAAGCTTGCTTGACATGCAGGAGTCCAAAGGTATTTCTTGCCTTTCTTGAGGAGATCGGTAAGAGGCTTCGCTATCTTCGAAAAGTTCTGAACGAAGCGACGGCAATAACTAGCCAAGCCAAGGAAACTTCGCACTTCTTTGACATTAACAGGAGGAAGCCATTCAACAATTGTCTTTACAGTTTCCGGGTTGACTGCAATGCCCTTGGCAGAGATGACGTGACCAAGATAGGTTACTTGAGGCAGCCAAAACTCACACTTGGAGAACTTTGCATACAGGCGGTTCTCATGAAGCTTGTTTAGGACACACCGAAGGTGTTCTTCATGTTCTTCCTTTGACTTAGAATAGACTAGGATGTCATCCAGATAGACCACAACGAACTTATCAAGATATTCCATGAAAACCGAGTTCATAAGCCTCGAGAAGGTGGCAGGTGAGTTGGTGAGACCGAAGGACATGACCGTGTACTCATACAGGCCATAGCGGGTGGTGAAAGCTGTTTTAGGAACATCTTCCTTGCGAATCTTGATTTGATGATAACCACTTCTCAAGTCAAGCTTAGAGAATACCACAGCTCCAGCTAGCTGATCGAAGAGATCATTAATCCGCGGAAGGGGATATTTATTCTTGATGGTTTTAGCATTGAGAGCCCGATAGTCAACACAAAGTCTATTAGTTCTGTCCCGCTTCTTCACAAAGATTGTTGGGCTACCCCAAGAAGAAGTACTGTGTTGAATGAAACCCAACTTCTCTTGTTCATCAAGCTGACGTTTGAGTTCAGCCAACTCAGCAGGACCCATTTTATAAGGCCGCTTAGAGATCGGAGCCATTCCAGGTTCAAGCTCAATTACAAACTCAACCTCACGATCAGGAGGCATACCTGGCAACTCTTCAGGAAAGACATCTGGGAACTCATAGACCACCGGAACACTCTGAATAGCTTCCATAGCATCATCATTCAGAGCTGCCAAAGAGAAAAGCTCGATAGTAGGAGTCAGACTTGGAGAATAGACTATATAGCCTTCAGGAATCTTCAGAGAAACCGAGCGTTCAGCACAATCAATCACAGCTGCATTTGCTGTCAACCAATCCATGCCCAAGATGACATCAATGTCAGAATTGCCCAGAACAATTAAGGACGCCGAGAACGAAGAGCCACCAATCTCAATTTGATTGCCATGGCTGATATAAGCAGCCCTCATGTTTGAACCAGGAGATAGGACCATTAACTGCTTAAGGAGAGGATCCATAGCTAACACATTCTCACTTGCAAACTTGTGAGAAACAAAAGAATGCGATGCACCAGAATCAAACAAAACTTGTGCAGGGATTGAGTTAACGGGAAGCATACCCATCACAACTCCAGGTGCATGCTCAGCTTGAGCGGCGTTGACACAGTTGGCACGAGCAACAATAGACCCAGACTTGGTATTGATGTTGAGAGCCCGAGGTGGTGGTGCACGAACCATGGGAGAGCTTGCCGCAGATCTTGGAGGTGGTGGAGGAAGAGCTTTGTCTTTCATCGGACAGTTCCAGTTTGGATCCCCAGTGTCTCCACAAGGTAACAAGCACCACGTGGACGTGGAGCAACGTAGCCAGGGACTCCGCCAGGCGCTCCAGGGTAGTGGTGGTTGTAGCCCCTGGGAGCAGCAGTGAGGAAGTTTGGTGGCCTTGCCGCGAAGCTTGAAGGTCTTGGTGAAGCCGGGAGCGACGGTGAGGTGTTAGGAACCCAGACACGACGCTTAGAAGGAGTTGACATAGCTGAAGAGCTTGCTGCATCACGGTTGTGTTTCTTTGACTCCTCAAACACTTGCCGACTTGCTTCTTCCTGTAGAGCTGTATGCTGAAGTTCCAGAAAAGACGCCGGCCTTGCATGTGTGATTGCATATTTAATCGATGCATTGAGCCCTTGCCGGAACCTCTTTTGCTTCTTCTTGTCATCAGAGATCTCATCGCCACCATAACGAGAAGGTTCATGAAGTTCCTGATGTAAGTGTTGACATTGTCATTGCCCTGCATGAGGTTGAGAAACACTTCCTTCATCCTCTCCATGACAATTTCTGACAGGTATTGCTCTTTGAAAGCTTCCAGTGGCCAGTCCCCTTACAATAGTAGCACTCGGTATCAGACTTTCTCCAACTCGGGGTTCTTTTCAGGCACGGCAACAGGCTTGCTTGCCCTTACTTCCCTTCCATTTTCCCTTCTTGTCTTTCTTGAAACCAGTGTTCCTATTGATCATCAACACTTGATGTTCCTTTTTGATCTCCACTTCTGCAGTTTTAAGCATTGACAGAAGCTCGGGGAGAGACTTCTTCATGCCTTACATATTATAGTTCATCACGAAGCTCTTATAGCTAGGTGGCAGAGACTGCAGAACATGATGGATGCCTAAGTCAATGGGAATCGATATTCCTAAGGACACAAGCTTATCGGCGTAACCCGACATCTTGAGTACATGCTCACTAACGGAGTTGTGCTCTTCCATCATGCAGCTAAAGAACTTTTCTGAAGCGTTGTAGCTCTCTACAGCAGCATGTGTGTCGAAAATCATTTTCAACTCACCCATTGTATCAAATGCATTGCCATTTTAGATTCGCTTTCGAAGTTCCGGCTCTCGCCCATACAATATGCCGCAATGAACTAAGTTGTGGTCCTCCTGACGAGTCTGATAGACATTCTTCTCCTCGTCAGGGGCATCATCTAAAGGTGGGGGGCCTAGTGGCGCTTCTAGCACATATTGCTTTTGTGCAGCAGAGAGGAGAATCCTCAAATTCATGGCCCATTCGGTAAAGTTGCTACCGTTCGTTGCTAGTTTCTCTTTCTCCATGAACACATTGAAATTAAAAGCAGGTGGTGCCATCTACAACAGAATTTGTAAAGTTTAGACTAAGTTTATGATAGATTGAGTTCAACGAATCCATATTACGAATGAACTCCCACTCAAAAACGACATCCCTCGTGCCTTTTTGGGACTACATGAACCAAATCCACTATACCAAGTCCGATCATCACGTGAGTCGGTATAGCTTCAAAGGCAAGCATCAAATGGGCATCATATCAACTATATGACTCATGCTTAACATTTAGGTCCGTGTTTCAAGGCCATGTCTGTACATGCTAGGCTCGCCAAGTTAGAACCTTAGTATTCGCGTGTGTAACTGTTTTACACCCGAAATATGGTCGTGGATCCAAGAACACCGATCATCACGTGATGTCTTGGAGCGACGAAGACATAATCGGTGCATACTAAAGGAAGAACACATTCTTATCTTGATATTTAAAAGAGGGATCATCTTATTATGCTAACAAAGCGCTAAACAAGCAATATAAGATGCTATCAAACATCACATGTTTATTAGTGAAATGATATGGTTCCCGCAGATGATCTCTATCATGTGCATCGTGGTATGATCACTATCATACCTATATGTGTAAATCCAAGGTCTATGGAGTTTACACGCTATGTGTGTTGTAAGAGTATCATCTCATACTTCTACTTACAACACTACCATATTATAACACTAGCCCAGCAACAATCTAAACTAGACGCCTCTAATTTATCCATTGCAAGTTTTACGTGGCTTAGGGCTTTCGAGATAGAACCGTTCTTACCTACGAACATGAACCACAACGAGGATAACCAAATTGTTGACAACTCGCTTGCAAAATAGATATTGACAATAGTAGGAGAGACAGACACCCGCTAGCCACTTATGCAAACTAGTTGCATGTCAAGCGTGGAACAGGTCTCATGTGCGAGGACATGTAAAGTTTGTCCGGGCCACTTCATCCCACTATACCACCAATATCCAAATTACAACAAAGGAGCAACAACATGATCATCATCGCCCACATACTCATATGTGTACTACCCGTGTAAAGTATCTACGCATAGATCCGGCTCTGATACCAATGTAGGGTTCGCAGCATAGAAAAAAAAAATCCTACGATGTGAACTATGTACCAAGATCTATCTACTAGATACAAACAACGAGCGGATGTATATCCGTAGAGAACATACCCTTGAAGACCGACAAATCTTAACGAGTTTAACTCGTGGTTGATGTAGACATTCTCTTGCCGATCTCAAGATCGAGAGGAAGTCCTAGCGCCGCAAATCAGCAGCGCATCCGTGCTCGCACACACGTTCGAGGCACCGAGCAACCTCCGCCTCCTTGCTCCAGCGATGCAGCGGAATCACAACTCTTTCTTGCCGAATAGCCACCGGGAACATGTATCTCTCTAGTCCGAGACCATGGGGGATAAATTCTAGAGGGGGAGAGAGATCCTTCACGAGGAGGTGTGAGAGACAAGTGAGGAGGGGGGCTCCTTTTATAGGAGGAGGGGGAACCCCAAGGGGGTGGCCGGCGCATGGGGGCTGCCCCCTTGCCCTCCCCTCTTCATGTGGGTGGACACTACACTCACAAAAGTCCTTTAAATTCCCTCCACTCAAATTCCCATTAAATTTCCACCAAATTTAATGCAAACTCTCATTAAATAAAACTCTTTTATTTTATTCAGAATTTTGTCAATTACTTTAATGACAAACATTCACAAATAACCCCTTGCTAGAATTCCATTTCACATGCATAACCACTTTATGCAATTTCACCCGAAAACCTGTTTCGGTATCTAGTGAAATAAATTCCTGCGCTTGTTCATTCTTTCGGCATGAAACTTTTGCTCCAATTGGATGTCGGTTTCTCTTAAGTGTGTCACCCTACGGTTCGTGAATAATGTGGACATGATCGAGACCCCTCTTGGATCAATAATCAGAAGCGGGATCTGGACACCCATACTGACTCCCACACATTCAACGATGACTTTCTTGTGATCGTCGGAACCTTTTACGCTAGTATCTTAATCCCTTTGTTTCACGATATATTACATGTCCGATATTCGATCATCGGTATATCCATACCTAGTTTGATCTCGTTACCGACATGCACTCTTTTCTCGTTCCCGTGATATAACATTCTAGTGATCAAATCACTTGCTTGCAAGCTAATCAATGTGATATCACCGAGAGGGCCCAGAGTATATCTATCTGTCATCGGGATGAACAAATTCCACTCTCGATCCATGAGCCTCAACATAACACTTTATTAGTTCTGAATCCATCTTTATAATCACCCTGTTACGGTGTGATGTTTGATGTTATCAAGAAACTCTTCCGGTGTTAGTGATTGACATGATCTCATGGTCTAAGGATTAGGATCACTTCGTAAGTTGTTATAGCAATATAAACTCAATGACTTTGATCATAATGCTATACTTCGGATGAATGTTCATCACACCATTACACTAATGTTGTGATCCCGTTATTAACAACATCCAATGTCCATGATCAGGAAACCTTGATCATCTTGTTAATCAACGAGCTAGTTTATGAGAGAGGCATAACTAGGAACTTTCTGTTTGTTTATTAAACACACATGTATTAATGTTTCCGTATTAATACAATTATAGCATGTAAAATAAACATCTATCATATACTTGGAATACACATAATAAACACTTTATTATTGCCTCTCAAGGCATATTCCCTTCAGCCTAGCGGGCCTGTCCGGACTCAGAATCAGCTAAATTTTATGTCCATAACGATTGGCAAAATTTCTTACAACTTTGTAGTTGAAGAGTTTTCCGTTTAACGTCTTCTTCGACCCGAAACGTGACCATCTTCAAAAAGAGTTCCGAGATAGATTTCTGAAAAATCTCAATTTGACTCCAACGAGGTTCCACTTGTATTATTGATAATTCCTACACATCAAAGTGTAAAACAAGAACATTATACACTTTTGCAACTATTAGTAGGTTAGTCCAAATAACTCATAAACTTTATATAAAAATAAGTGTCAAAAGTATAATAATAGCATGAAACCATCAAAAATTATAGATACGTTATGAACGTATCAGTTCCCCTCGATGCTTGGGCACATTCTTGACCATGTTCTTTTGTTGGAGATATCCCTAGAGGCAATAATAAAAGTGTTTATTATTATATCTTTGTGTTTATGATAAATGTTTACATTCATTCTATAACAGTATTAACCGTAAAAATTAATACTTGTGTGATTTGTAACTAAATTAGAGTCCCTCATAAAGCCTCTTTATAATACTAGCTTGTTGGTTAATAGATGATCGTGGTTTCTCAATCATGAACATTGAGATGTTATTAACAACAATATCATATCATTAGGAGAATGGCATGATGGACATACTCCTATAGATAAGCGTAGCATAAAGATCAAGTCATTTCAATAGTTCATTTGATATAAGCTTTCTGATACATAGTAACCTAATTCCTTTGACCATGAGATCATGCTAATCACCATCACCATAACTGGGTGGCTGTAAAGGTGGCATTGAGTGTTCGGAAAGTATGGGTTGAGGCACATGGATCAAGAGTGGGATTTGTCCATCCATATGACGGATAGATATACTCTAGGCCCTCTCAGTGGAATGTCATCCAATTAGCTTGCAAGTATGTGACTGGCTCAAAAGGGATCACATATCACAGGGACGAGAAAAGAGTACTTATCGGTAACGAGGTTGAACTAGGTATGTAGAGATACCGACGATCAAAACTTCGGATAAGTAAACTATCGTGAGACAAAGGGAAATTGGTATCATATGTAAGTGGTTCATTCAATCACAAAAGTAATCGTAGAAATATGTGGGATCCATATGAATTTCTAGATTCCTCTATTGGTTATTGATCAAAGAAGTGTCTCGGTCATGTCCGCATAATTCACGAACCGTAGGGAGACACACTTAAGGATTCGATGTTGTTTAGTAGATATGGAATGTTAGTAGGGATACCGAATGTTGTTCGGAGTCTCGGATGGGATCCGAGATATCACGAGGAGATCCGGAATGGTCCAGAGAATAAGATTCATATAAGGAAAGTCCGATTCCGGAGTTTGGGAAGCATTCCGATGTTTTCATCTGAGAGGTTCTAGAAGGTTCTAGAAGGTTCACCAGTTCGGAAGGGGAATGGTCCATGAATGTGTCATGGGTAAGTGGAATGATTGGATCATATCCTAGGTCACTTGGTGTGGTCATTTGTGAGAGAGAATTAAAGCTCTAATTTGAAAGTCAAACGGGAGGTTTGAAAAGTCAAACTGGAACAGTGGTTTCCTAGTTGAAGAAGGAAAGAGTCCTTCCAACTTGGGTTTGGAAGTGGATTCAAACTCACCCCTCCCAAGGCTGCCCCCCCCCTCTCATAAATAGAGCGGGAGGGCTGCCCCAAAGACCAAGCCTAGCCCTCCCCACACCCGTGCGCCGCCGCTGCCTCGCCGCCGCCGCTGCCTCCGCTGACATCTCCTCCTCCTCTCGGTCTTCTAAATCCTAGATCACCGGGAAACCCTAGATCCACCATAACTCGCACCGCCTTAGGAGAAGCCCTGCGGGATCTTCCCTCTACTTCCGACACCACGTCATCGTGCTGCCGGAATCGCGAGGGGAGAACTACAACGTCCGCTGCCTGCTGGAAAAAGGGATAGGAAGGTCTTCATCGAGTACCGAACGTGTGACTGACTGCAGAAGCGCTGCCGGAACGCAGTGCCGAAAGGATTGTCTACGCGATCTTGTGATCGGCAAGTGTACGACTACATCACCCACGAGAATCTTCTCTCATTAACCGCTTTGGAATCTTCGAGGGTGAGTGCTTCTATCGACTCGTTGCTACAATCTAGTAGATAGATCTTGGCTTGTTTGTGTGCATGCGGTAGAATTTTTTTCCATGCTACGAACCCCTTCAGTGGTATCAGAGTCGTGTCTATATGTAGATCTATTGCACGAGTAGAACACAATGGTCATTATGGGCGGTGGTGCTTTTAATATCAATTTCTTTTGTGTACTTTGCATCTTGCGATATGATGGGATGAAGCGGCCCGGGCTAACGTTACATGACATCGTTCATGAGACTTGCTCCACGCTTAACATGCAACTTGTATTGCATAAGTGGCTTTGCGGGTGTCTGTCTCTCCCATCATAGTATAGATTCAATTTACAACGGGCACTTGATAGTTTAAACATCAACGTTGTGGTTCTTGTTCGTAAGTTAGAACGACACTTATTGAAAGCCCCATTCCACTTGAAATATGCAAAGAAAATTAGAGGCGTCTAACTTTTTTTTGTAGGGGTGTGCTGTGATGTGATATGGCCATGATTGTGATTATTTATGATGTATGCAATGATCCTTATTGTAAGTTGGCAACCGGCAGGAGCCATATGGTTGTTTTTTTAAATTCCGTTAAGACCTGCGTGTCTATTCAAAGTAGTTGTAATAGTTGATGCTAGTGGAAGACAACCATGAAGCGGCGCCATTGACCTTGACGCCACACCAGTGATGATGGAGATCATGTTCGTGCTTGAAGATGGAGATCGGAAGCACAAGAAGAAAGGACATATCATATCACATATTATGAATTGCATGTGATGTTAATCCGTTTATGCATCTTGTATTGCTTAGTTCACGACGGTAGCATTATAAGATGATCCCTCAAGCACAAAATTTCAAGTTTTAAAGTGTTCATCCTTAGTAAGCACCGTTGCTAAAGCTCGTTGTTTCGAAGCACCACGTGGTGATCGGGTGTGTTAGATTCTGCGAGTGTATACAACATGAGCATGCCAGATTTTCTCATGCGGAAGCTAAGGTTTGATCTTGACGAGCCTATCATGTACAGACATGGTCTCGGAACACGGATCACTAAAAGGTAAAGCATGAGTCATATAGTAGATATGATGAACATGTTGATTGTTCGCCATTGAAGCTACATCAACTCTCGTGATGATCGGTTTTGATGTGGTGGATTTGGTTCGTGTGATCACTAAAACAATGTGAGGGATATTTTTTGAGTGGGAGTTCACCTAGATTAATTGAACTATTAATTAGAACTCAATTTGTCATAGACTTAGTCTAAACTATTGCAAATATGTTGTAGATCAATGGCGGCCCCTACCATCAATTTTAATGCGTTCCTAGAGAAAAAAGTTGAAAAACAATGGAAGCAACTTCGCGGATTGGTTCCGCAATTTGAGGATTGTCCTAAATGCTGGTAATTTGACCTATGTGCTAGATGAACCGCTGGGTGACTCGCCTGCAGCTGATGCTATCGATGAGGTAAAGAATGTTTTCCTCGCTCGGAAGAATTAGTACTCTACAGTTCAGTGTGCTATCTTGTATGGTTTGGAATCGGAGCTTCAGAAAAGGTTTGAGAACCATGACCCACATGATATTGTCCGTGAACTCAAAATGATATTTAAGGCTCATGCGGCAGTTGAGAGTTATGAGGCTTCTGAAAAGTTCTTTAACTGCAAGATGGAAGAGGGCATCAGCGTCAGTGAGCACGTCCTTAAGATGTTTGGGCATGCAAGCAAGCTTCAAAGCTTAGGTATAGTGATTCCTAATGCTTTGGGGATTCATCGTGTCCTCCAATAACTACCACCAAGTTACAAGAACTTTGTGATGAACTACAATATGCAAAACATGGACAAGTCATTGCCCGAACACTTCTCCATGTTGAAGTCTGCAGAAGTGGAGATCAAGAAAGAGCACCAAGTGTTGTTGGTCAATAATATCACCAAATTCAAGAAGTAAGGAAAGTCTAAGAAAAAGGGAAACTTCAAGAAGGGCGGTAAGAAAGTTACCGCGCCGGCGAAGAAGACCAAGGCTGGGCCTAAGGCTGATACTGAGTGCTTTTATTGCAAGGGAGACGGTCACTGGAAGCGTAATTGCCCTAAGTACTTGGCGGATTTGAAGAATGGAAACATCAATAATAAAGGTATATTCGATATACATGTTATTGATGTGTATCTCACTAGTACTCGTAGTAGTGTGTGGCGCCCCGCTAAAACCACTACTAGAAAATCGCGTTGTTTCGTGCATTGCATCATCATGACCGCATGCTCATGTCATCATGCCACATTGCATTTGAGCATCGTCATCATCTTGCATTTGCTTGCATGCGGGAAAACCTGTTCTTGTTTTCTAAACGCCTGTCTTTAATTCAAAACCCAAAACCCGGGTCGCCGGAATATTTTTTTTGTTTGTCTGCTATCGGTTTGCAAACGGTGCATTTAAAACAAATAAAATATTTAATTATTTTAGTGGGGCAGTCGAACGGGCCGATTCGACCCGAACGACCACCCCCAAAATTAAATCGGTCCAACCAACCAGTCCCACCTAAATCCTAAAGCTACCCAACCTATCTACCCACACACCTCTCCACCTCACCCCACCCAATCCCGTCGCGCCACCTCACCTCTCCCCAAAGCCCCAACCACTCACACTCTGCCACCTAGCCACCCCCTCTCTCTCCTCTCCCTCCACACAGCCAGCCGACCGGGCCCCACCCCACTCCCTCACAGACAGCCACACACGCAACCCACTCGGCCGCAGCCACCCAACCCACCACGCAGTCCCCACCGCCCCTGGGACCCACCCTGCAGGCCGGATCCCACCTCCCCCAGACCCTCTCTCTCCCCGGCCCGCACCCCCGGCTCTCCCCTGTTCCTCCTCCCCAGCACCCTCCTCTCCCCTGCTGGCTTCCTCCCGCGAGCGGCCCTCACCGCCGGCGCGCGCTCCACTCCCGCGTCTGCGCCGCGGCCACCCCCGACGAGTTTCTCCTCACCGCCTCCGCGCTCCAAGCCCGGCGTCGCCTCCCTCGGCCGCTCTGCTCCGCGCCAAGGTCGCCGCGCCGCCGGCCGCCTCGAGCCCCCCCCCCCCCCCGTCGGCCTCCTCCCCGCTGAACCTCGCCGCCACCACCCATGCCGCACCCCTCCGGCCCCAGGCTCACCGTCGCCGTTTCCCGCAGTCCCGCTCAAGCCCGCGCGCGGCCCCGCTCCGCCCTCTGCCCCGGCCACGTCCGCACATCGCCTTCCGGTGCTCCGGCCGCCGCGCGCCTCGCTCGCCGGCAAGCCGCCCGCCTCCGCGCCCTCAACCACCTCCTCCGACCCTCCTCCGCTGCGCGACGCCGCCGCCCGGTGGCCTCGCCTCGCGCCGGCCGCCACCGCTGCTCGCCCCGACCCCCGACCACCGGCCTCCCCGACCCGGACCGCCGCTGCCGGCCGCGCCTCAACCCCGTCTTTTGGCCGCCCTCCTCCTGCTCGGGCTCGGCACCCGCGGCGTTCCCTGGCTCTCCCTTCATCACCGACGGTTGCAGGAGCCCGGTCGCCGCCAGTACCCGAGTCCTCCTCCTCGATGCAGGAGCCGCCCGGCTGCCCCTGTTCTTGCCTGGTCCTGGTGCCGCGTCCTCTACCTCCGTATAAACAACGGGTCGCCACAGTGAGAAGACATGGTGACACAGTGGGAAAACTTGCTGACCAAGGCCGGAACAAGGACTCTATCCCGCACGAGGTTAAGTTGCCAAGGCCGTCTCATCGACAAGATCTCCACCGGTTCGGTGTCGTGCCGTGGATGCCGACAAGATCTCCTCACGGACAAGACCAACCCGAAGGCCGACAAACCCACGCCAAGTTCACCAAGAACCGTTCCCGGAGTCCGGTTGTCGAGTCAAACCCGTGGAACCCCGAACCTCCCCAAGGTCTACGCTATGGAACGCCAAGATCGCCTCACGGACGCGCGACGGATTTGGAGGAACCCTCGGACGCCAAGTTCGCCTCATGAACCCCGAAGACCGGACCCAGCAGGATTGACATGATCTTCTTCTCAGACGCCAAGATTCGTCGAGGGCCCGGAACGACAAGTACTCCCTCGAGAACGCCGAGTGCTTCGCCTCGGACACCGAGACCCCGACGCGACAAGTACTTCATCCCGAACACCATGACCGACAACATGACCCGAAGACCCCGGATGCGCCAAGACCTACCCCGTTATCCGAGACCGATCCGTCGAACCCTGGACCCTGAGACCGACCCCGAACCCCGGAACCCCAAGATCGTCGAGACCCCTAATGTGTGAACCCTTTTCCCGAACCTTATTTTATAATATAATACAACTTGTCGCATATTAATTGATCTTGCATGCATACATTCATGTGGTTTGGGGGCCTTATGCCGATTCACCTAATAATTAAATATGGGGCCCATATGCAGGCAAATCTAGTCTCATATTGGCCTCATTTAAACTTGTGTAGCGAACCGGTGCTATCTTTTGTCTTGATAATGCAACATTTAAATTGCGGGGTCGCTAAACAACTACAAACATATGCTTGATTGCCGGAACCCCGGTTCCGCTTAATATGACCTAATTGCATCGCATCTTCGCCATGTCATACATCATACATGCATCATGCCGAACTTTTGCCGTAGTATTAAATATTGCATCCGGTGTTTCTTCTAGCGATTTTGCTTCTTCGCGGATAAGGCCGTTGAGTTGATGCGAGTGTCGACCCGATCTTCGGATGAACCTTCGGCAATGTTTTCAGGCGAGCATCTCCCCCTTTCTACCTATCTTACTTTTATAGTATTTACTTCCTCCTGTTGATCTATTGCTATCTGTGTTGCGATGCTCTAGTTTTCGTACCCGTGATATTCCCCGCAGCCTTATATTGCCTTGGACACATCCTATTATCTGTTGTTTGGTAGTTAGTTGGACTTGCGCGTCGTAGTCGCTTGCTCAAGTGCTGTTGCGTGTCGTCGAGAACCTCAGTTGTTGGAGTATTTGCCGCATGTTTAATGTTGGAATGAGCAAGGCTTTATTTATCGTTCACTTTAATTCCTGTTTAACAACTAAAATTGAAGTAAGTAAGAAGAGGCATCGGTGGGTGATAGATAACATTTGGTTTCCGAACGCCCACTTGTGTCCCGTAGGACCCCGAGTACTTGATTCCTGTTCCTTGAATTTTCGCGCTATCCACATACGGGGAATTATGGGACCCCCCTTAGCCAGAGCTTGATTCCGTCTTATTTCTTGGGGCCACAAACTAGTTTGAGGTTTTATTTACTATCCTGTACCTATGCCATGCTTTACTGCTTTATTTAAGTTTGTGCGAGGAGCACACTGTACTATTTAGGATCGGGACACGTTTTCGCGGTGTCGACAAGCCCAGCCACACTTTCGGGTTCCCAGTCGTTCACAGCCGTCCACCCAAACCTTAAGCCCGTCTCGGAGCCGGCCGGCTTCGTTGCGGGATCTACTTTAAGGGGTGGCCCCCTGAAATATTTCTGAATCTTGTGATTTCTTTGTCGTGAAGGCCTCGTTGGGTTTTGATTTGGTTTTTCCGAGGTTGATCGAGTGTGTGTTGCTATTTGTGCACCCCGGCCGGGTAAAACTTTCTGAAAGCCGTGTCCGCGGTTATGGACGACTTGGAGCACAGTTTCTTGATCATAGACAACTATAACTAAAGTTTACTGTTATAAATTGACTTGTATCCGATATGACTAGTAATCACCTCTACTATAATGGAATGGCTAAATAAAACTGCCAACAATTGCTTGTTTGGGTTGCCACTGGCGACCATTGCATCTGACTAGTAAGCATGGCAACTATAACGGAATGGCTAAATAAAAGTGCCAACAACTGCTGGGTTTTCGGGATATCTCATGATAATTGCATCTGACTAGTAAGTGTTGCAACTACAATGGAATGATGAAATAAAAGTGCCCACTGCTTATTTTATCAGGATGACTATCTGTAACTGACTAGTAATTGCTACAACGATAACTGAATAAATAAAACTGCCAACTGTGTGAGTTCCTCGGTTGACTTCCTCGTTTGTTTACGAGGGGGAAACACCAGGATGGGTTTGTTCGGTGGTAGTATCAGGTTGGTTCCGATTAGGTCTCTCTTACCCCTCTTTGATTGCCGCCAGTTGTATCGAGTCTCTATAGGGTGTATAGTGCATGCTGCCGCTGCCGCTTCAGTCCACCATACCTATGTAGGCGAGGACCGCCGAATTCTAGTCTCGCCGTGTACTGGCCTCAGTACTGACCGCTCTCTTTCTTTTTCCTTTGCCCTTTGTCGGCACCCCTTTTGTTTTAGCAGGTTTCGAGATCGACGTCGTTAGCAGGGTTACCCTTCCGGCTTGGCCTGGGCAGGGTTATGGACGCCATTGGTTATTCTTCAGGGCTCTTAGCCCCATTTGCATCTTGTCCGTAGTCGGACGCTCCATCGTTTTCAAGGTGATTTGGATCTTTGTACCGTATATCTGTATTCTCGACTCCTGTAGTCGTGTTGTATATGTACCTGTTCTGTGGGTCCCATCGAGGACTGTTGTGTAATGTTATTACTTCGTTTTCCACCCGCACGAAAGTGCCTGGTGGGCACCTTTGAATCGTTTCTATGCGGGTTTGGCGGGAAACGCTGAAACTTAAATAGGTCCGATTCTGAGGGTCTTACAGAGTGGTATCAGAGCTCAGCAGTTGCGATACCCCACAAGTCCAGCCTGTAGGATAACCTAGCTAACGGCCGAAGTAGAGTGTCAAAACTATTTTTGCAAAATCGGTTGGATAGTTCTGATTAGGTCTGATTTTACTTCTTACCCCTCTGCTATTCTCCTCTTACCTCTACGCGTTTTGAATCCACCTCTTATCTTTTCTTCGAGTCCAGGATTTCTCGTGGTTGGGTTCCGTCGCACCTTCAGGGTTTCGCTTCCTTTTTGGTAACGGTGTTGCTACATCTGGTCTTCATGCTATCCGAGGAATCCTTCGTCTGATGGACTTCCTTTGTTCCTTCTCGTGCCTTCCGGTGTTTTCCGACGCGACGACATCCTCTACATCAGATCCGATGCAGAGCCTGCATCACCCTTTTTGTTCCGAACCTCGATTGGCGAGATCTTCAGTCTGATTCCGAGAATGGTTGCACGCTTTTCTACTGATTGTGCAGAGTAATAGTTTGGGTGCGTGATGGATTGGCCCCCATGCCGACTACTCATTCTATTCGCTTGTGTACACTGAAGTGGACGAGAATGCATCGGTTCTCTCTTTCCATCGGAGTTAGAGGTGGCTGTATTTGTTGATACCTCTGCCTTCACTTTTTGCTCCCGGAGTGTTCTCTCAACGATCACGGACAACGACCTCTTGTTAGTGGTGTCGCGAGGATCTACACGAAGCGCGAAGTTTCAGGTCGCCGCCCTTCCTTCCGGTACCATGAGGCGGATCTCGAGGGCGAGATCCATTGTTAGTGGTGTCGAATTGTGGCGCCCCGCTAAAACCACTACTAGAAAATCGCGTTGTTTCGTGCATTGCATCATCATGACCGCATGCTCATGTCATCATGCCACATTGCATTTGACCATCGTCATCATCTTGCATTTGCTTGCATGCGGGAAAACCTGTTCTTGTTTTCTAAACGCCTGTCTTTAATTCAAAACCCAAAACCCGGGTCGCCGGAATATTTTTTTTGTTTGTCTGCTATCGGTTTGCAAACGGTGCATTTAAAACAAATAAAATATTTAATTATTTTAGTGGGGCAGTCGAACGGGCCGATTCGACCCGAACGACCACCCCCAAAATTAAATCGGTCCAACCAACCAGTCCCACCTAAATCCTAAAGCTACCCAACCTATCTACCCACACACCTCTCCACCTCACCCCATCCAATCCCGTCGCGCCACCTCACCTCTCCCCAAAGCCCCAACCACTCACACTCTGCCACCTAGCCACCCCCTCTCTCTCCTCTCCCTCCACACAGCCAGCCGACCGGGCCCCACCCCACTCCCTCACAGACAGCCACACACGCAACCCACTCGGCCGCAGCCACCCAACCCACCACGCAGTCCCCACCGCCCCTGGGACCCACCCTGCAGGCCGGATCCCACCTCCCCCAGACGCGCTCTCTCCCCACCCCGCACCCCCGGCTCTCCCCTGTTCCTCCTCCCCAGCACCCTCCTCTCCCCTGCTGGCTTCCTCCCGCGAGCGGCCCTCACCGCCGGCGCGCGCTCCACTCCCGCGTCTGCGCTGCGGCCGCCCCCGACGAGTTTCTCCTCACCGCCTCCGCGCTCCAAGCCCGGCGTCGCCTCCCTCGGCCGCTCTGCTCCGCGCCAAGGTCGCCGCGCCGCCGGCCGCCTCGAGCCCCCCCCCCCCCCCCCGTCGGCCTCCTCCCCGCCGAACCTCGCCGCCACCACCCATGCCGCACCCCTCCGGCCCCAGGCTCGTCGTCGCCTTTTCCCGCAGTCCCGCTCAAGCCCGCACGCGGCCCCGCTCCGCCCTCTGCCCCGGCCACGTCCGCACATCGCCTTCCCGTGCTCCGGCCGCCGCGCGCCTCGCTCGCCGGCAAGCCGCCCGCCTCCGCGCCCTCAACCACCTCCTCCGACCCTCCTCCGCTGCGCGACGCCGCCGCCCGGTGGCCTCGCCTCGCGCCGGCCGCCACCGCTGCTCGCCCCGACCCCCGACCACCGGCCTCCCCGACCCGGACCGCCGCTGCCGGCCGCGCCTCAACCCCGTCTTCTGGCCGCCCTCCTCCTGCTCGGGCTCGGCACCCGCGGCGTTCCCTGGCTCTCCCTTCATCGCCGACGGTTGCAGGAGCCCGGTCGCCGCCAGTACCCGAGTCCTCCTCCTCGATGCAGGAGCCGCCCGGCTGCCCCTGTTCTTGCCTGGTCCTGGTGCCGCGTCCTCTACCTCCGTATAAACAACGGGTCGCCACAGTGAGAAGACATGGTGACACAGTGGGAAAACTTGCTGACCAAGGCCGGAACAAGGACTCTATCCCGCACGAGGTTAAGTTGCCAAGGCCGTCTCATTGACAAGATCTCCACCGGTTCGGTGCCGTGCCGTGGATGCCGACAAGATCTCCTCACGGACAAGACCAACCCGAAGGCCGACAAACCCACGCCAAGTTCACCAAGAACCGTTCCCGGAGTCCGGTTGTCGAGTCAAACCCGTGGAACCCCGAACCTCCCCAAGGTCTACGCTATGGAACGCCAAGATCGCCTCACGGACGCGCGACGGATTTGGAGGAACCCTCGGACGCCAAGTTCGCCTCATAAACCCCGAAGACCGGACCCAGCAGGATTGACATGATCTTCTTCTCAGACGCCAAGATTCGTCGAGGGCCCGGAACGACAAGTACTCCCTCGAGAACGCCGAGTGCTTCGCCTCGGACACCGAGACCCCGACGCGACAAGTACTTCATCCCGAACGCCATGACCGACAACATGACCCGAAGACCCCGGATGCGCCTAGACCTACCCCGTTATCCGAGACCGATCCGTCGAACCCTGGACCCTGAGACCGACCCCGAACCCCGGAACCCCAAGATCGTCGAGACCCCTAATGTGTGAACCCTTTTCCCGAACCTTATTTTATAATATAATACAACTTGTCGCATATTAATTGATCTTGCATGCATACATTCATGTGGTTTGGGGGCCTTATGCCGATTCACCTAATAATTAAATATGGGGCCCATATGCAGGCAAATCTAGTCTCATATTGGCCTCATTTAAACTTGTGTAGCGAACCGGTGCTATCTTTTGTCTTGATAATGCAACATTTAAATTGCGGGGTCGCTAAACAACTACAAACATATGCTTGATTGCCGGAACCCCGGTTCCGCTTAATATACCTAATTGCATCGCATCTTCGCCATGTCATACATCATACATGCATCATGCCGAACTTTTGCCGTAGTATTAAATATTGCATCCGGTGTTTCTTCTAGCGATTTTGCTTCTTCGCGGATAAGGCCGTTGAGTTGATGCGAGTGTCGACCCGATCTTCGGATGAACCTTCGGCAATGTTTTCAGGCGAGCATCTCCCCCTTTCTACCTATCTTACTTTTATAGTATTTACTTCCTCCTGTTGATCTATTGCTATCTGTGTTGCGATGCTCTAGTTTTCGTACCCGTGATATTCCCCGCAGCCTTATATTGCCTTGGACACATCCTATTATCTGTTGTTTGGTAGTTAGTTGGACTTGCGCGTCGTAGTCGCTTGCTCAAGTGTTGTTGCGTGTCGTCAAGAACCTCAGTTGTTGGAGTATTTGCCGCATGTTTAATGTTGGAATGAGCAAGGCTTTATTTATCGTTCACTTTAATTCCTGTTTAACAACTAAAATTGAAGTAAGTAAGAAGAGGCATCGGTGGGTGATAGATAACATTTGGTTTCCGAACGCCCACTTGTGTCCCGTAGGACCCCGAGTACTTGATTCCTGTTCCTTGAATTTTCGCGCTATCCACATACGGGGAATTATGGGACCCCCCTCAGCCAGAGCTTGATTCCGTCTTATTTCTTGGGGCCACAAACTAGTTTGAGGTTTTATTTACTATCCTGTACCTATGCCATGCTTTACTGCTTTATTTAAGTTTGTGCGAGGAGCACACTGTACTGTTTAGGATCGGGACACGTTTTCGCGGTGTCGACAAGCCCAGCCACACTTTCGGGTTCCCAGTCGTTCACAGCCGTCCACCCAAACCTTAAGCCCGTCTCGGAGCCGGCCGGCTTCGTTGCAGGATCTACTTTAAGGGGTGGCCCCCTGAAATATTTCTGAATCTTGTGATTGCTTTGTCGTGAAGGACTCGTTGGGTTTTGATTTGGTTTTTCCGAGGTTGATCGAGTGTGTGTTGCTATTTGTGCACCCCGGTCGGGTAAAACTTTCTGAAAGCCGTGTCCGCGGTTATGGACGACTTGGAGCACAGTTTCTTGATCATAGACAACTATAACTAAAGTTTACTGTTATAAATTGACTTGTATCCGATATGACTAGTAATCACCTCTACTATAATGGAATGGCTAAATAAAACTGCCAACAATTGCTTGTTTGGGTTGCCACTGGCGACCATTGCATCTGACTAGTAAGCATGGCAACTATAACGGAATGGCTAAATAAAAGTGCCAACAACTGCTGGGTTTTCGGGATATCTCATGATAATTGCATCTGACTAGTAAGTGTTGCAACTACAATGGAATGATGAAATAAAAGTGCCCACTGCTTATTTTATCAGGATGACTATCTGTAACTGACTAGTAATTGCTACAACGATAACTGAATAAATAAAACTGCCAACTGTGTGAGTTCCTCGGTTGACTTCCTCGTTTGTTTACGAGGGGGAAACACCAGGATGGGTTTGTTCGGTGGTAGTATCAGGTTGGTTCCGATTAGGTCTCTCTTACCCCTCTCTGATTGCCGCCAGTTGTATCGAGTCTCTATAGGGTGTATAGTGCATGCTTCCGCTGCCGCTTCAGTCCACTATACCTATGTAGGCGAGGACCGCCGAATTCTAGTCTCGCCGTGTACTGGCCTCAGTACTGACCGCTCTCTTTCTTTTTCCTTTGCCCTTTGTCGGCACCCCTTTTGTTTTAGCAGGTTTCGAGATCGACGTCGTTAGCAGGGTTACCCTTCCGGCTTGGCCTGGGCAGGGTTATGGACGCCATTGGTTATTCTTCAGGGCTCTTAGCCCCATTTGCATCTTGTCCGTAGTCGGACGCTCCATCGTTTTCAAGGTGATTTGGATCTTTGTACCGTATATCTGTATTCTCGACTCCTGTAGTCGTGTTGTATATGTACCTGTTCTGTGGGTCCCATCGAGGACTGTTGTGTAATGTTATTACTTCGTTTTCCACCCGCACGAAAGTGCCTGGTGGGCACCTTTGCATCGTTTCTATGCGGGTTTGGCGGGAAACGCTGAAACTTGCATAGGTCCGATTCTGAGGGTGTTACATAGTGCCTGGGTATTTGATACTGGTTCGGTTGCTCATATTTGTAACTCGAAACAGGTGCTGTAGAATAAACGAAAGCTAGCGAAGAACGAGGTGACGATGCGCGATGGAAATGGATCAAAGGTTGATGTGATCGCGATCGGCACGCTACCTCTTCATCTACCATCGGGATTAGTTTTATACTTAAATAATTGTTATTTGGTGCCTGCGTTGAGCATGAACATTATATCCGGATCATGTTTATTGCGATACGGTTACTTGTTTAAGTCCAAGAATAATGGTTGTTCGATTTATATGAGTAATATGTTTTATGCACATGCACCTTTGATAGATGGTCTATTCTTATTGGATCTTGATTGTAGTAATACACACATTAATAACATTGAAGCTAAATGTTTGAAATTAAGTGATAACTCGACCTATATGTGGCACTGTCGTCTTGGTCATATTGGAGTGAAGCGTATGAAGAAACTCCATTCCTATGAACTTCTTGAATCACTTGAAAGATGTGAAGCATGTCTGATGGGTAAAATGACTAAGACTCCATTTTCTGGTATGATGGAGCGAGCTACAGACTTATTGGAAATCATACATACCGATGTGTGTGGTCCAATGAGTGTAGCATCGCGCGGTGGTTATCACTATGTTCTTACCTTCACGGATGACTTGAGTAGATATGGGTATATCTATTTCATGAAACATAATTCCGAAACTTTCTAGAAGTTTAAGGAATTTCAAAGTGAGGTAGAGAATCAACGTAACAAGAAGATTAAATTTCTACGATCTGATCGTGGAGGTGAATATCTAAGTTATGAGTTTGGCGAGCATTTGAATAAATGCGGAATACTTTCACAATTGACACCGCCGGGAACACCACAACGTAATGGTGTGTCCGAACATCGTAATCGAACTCTCTTAGATATGGTTCGTTCTATGATGTCACTTACAGATTTACCGCTATCATTTTGGGGTTATGCATTAGAAACAGCCGCATTCACTTTAAATAGGGCACCATCTAAATCCGTTGAAATGACACCATATGAATTATGGTTTGGGAAGAAACCTAAATTATTGTTCCTTAAAGTTTGGGGTTGCGAAGCTTATGTAAAGAAGTTACAACCAGACAAGCTTGAACCCAAAGAGGAAAAATGCGTCTTCATAGGATACCCGAAGGAAACTATTGGGTATACCTTCTATCATAGATCCGAGGGCAAAATCTTCGTTGCCAAGAATGGATCCTTTCTAGAGAAGGAGTTTCTCTCAAAAGAAGTGACTGGAAGGAAAGTAGAACTCGACAAGGTTGTTGAACCTTCTCTCAAACTTGCGAGTAGCGCTGCACCGGAAGTAGTTCCTATGGTGCCTACACCAATAAGAGAGGAAGCTAATGATGTCGATCATGAAACTTCGGTTGAAGTTACTACAGAGCCTCGCAGTTCAACGAGAACTCGTACCACTCCTGATTGGTATGATCCCGTTATGAGTGTCATGTTGGTGGATAACACCGATGACCCTGCAACATATGAGGAAGCGATGATGAACCCAGATTCCAATAAATGGCAAAAACCCATGAAATCCGAGATTAGATCCATGTATGAAAACCAAGTATGGACTTTGGTGGACTTACTGGATGGCCGGAAGGCTGTCGAGAACAAATGGATTTTCAAGAAGAAAACAGATGTTGATGGTAATGTTACTGTCTATAAGGCTCGACTTGTCGCAAAAGGGTTTCGAGAAATTCAAGGAGTTGACTACGATGAGACTTTCTCACTGGTAGTGAAGCTAAAGTCTGTGAGGATTATGTTACAATTGCTGCATATTATGATTATGAGATATGGCAGATGGATGTCAAAACGGTGTTCCTCAATGGAGACATTAATGAAGAGTTGTATATGGTACAACCCAAAGGTTTTGTCGATCCTAAAGATGCTAACAAGGTATGCAAACTTCAACGGTACATTTATGGATTGAAGCAAGCATCTCAGAGTTGGAATCAACGTTTTGATAAGGTGATCAAAAGTTTTGGTTTTACACAAACTTATGGAGAAGCTTGTATTTACAAGAAAGTGAGTGTGAGCTCTGTAGCATTCTTAATACTGTATGTAGATGACATATTGTTGATTGGGAATGATGTAGACCTTCTTAATAGTGTCAAGGATTATTTGAATAATAGTTTTTCAATGAAAGATCTTGGCGAAGCAGCTTACATATTAGGCATAAAGATTTATAGAGATAGATCGAGACGCCTAATATCATTGTCACGGAGTACATATTTGGACAAAGTTCTAAAGAGGTTTGGAATGGAAGATAGCAAGAAAGGGTTCTTACCCATGTTGCCCAATACGACCTTGAGTAAAACTCAAAGTCCTGCAACGGCAGAAGATAGAGAAAGGATGAGTAAGACTCCCTATGCCTTAGCCATAGGATCTCTTATGTATGACATTCTATTTACTAGACCCGACATTGCATATGTTGTTAGTTTGACTATCAGATATCAAAGTGATCCAGGAGTGGATCATTGGATAGCAGTCAAAAACATCCTTAAGTACTTGAGAAGAACTAAGGATATGGTTCTTTCTTATGGAGGTGATGAACAACTCGTTAATAATGGTTACACCGATGCTAGTTGGAACACCGATTCGGATGATTCTAAATCTCAATATGGATACGTATTTATTTTGAATGGTGCAGTAGTTAGCTGGAGGAGTGCAGACCAAAGCGTTGTAGCGAGATCTTCAACTGAATCGGAATACATAGCTGCTTCGGAAGCTTCACAAGAGGCGATATGGATGAAGTAGTTCATTACAGAGCTCGGTGTGGTTCCAAGTGCGTTGGACCCAATGTCTATCTATTGTGATAACATGGGCAAGAATCAAGGTCACACAAGAAGCTGAAGAATATCAAGCTACGTTTTCACGCTATTCGAGAGCATGTCCAAGATGGTGACATAAAGATTTGCAAAGTATACATAGATCTGAATGTGGCGGATCCGTTGACTATTCGAGAGCATGTCCACTTGTATTATTAATAATTCCTACACATCAAAGTGTAAAACAAGAACATTATGCACTTTTGCAACTATTAGTAGGTCAGTCCAAATAACTCATGAACTTTATATAAAAAGAAGTGTCAAAAGTATAATAATAGCATAAAACCATCAAAAATTATAGATACGTTATGAACGTATCAGTTCCCCTCGATGCTCGGGCACATTCTTGACCATGTGCTTTTGTTGGAGATATGCCCTAGAGGCAATAATAAAAGTGTTTATTATTATATTTTTGTGTTTATGATAAATGTTTACATTCATGCTATAACAGTATTAACCGGAAACATTAATACTTGTGTGATTTGCAAACTAAATTAGAGTCCCTGGTAAAGACTCTTTATAATACTAGCTTATTAGTTAATAGATGATCGTGGTTTCTCGATCATGAATATTGAGATCTTATTAACAACAAGATCATATCAGTAGGAGAATGGTATGATGGACATACTCCTATAGATAAGCGTAGCATAAAGATCAAGTCATTTCAATAGTTCGTTTGCTATAAGCTTTCTGATACATAGTAACCTAATTCCTTCGACCATGAGATCATGCTAATAACCATCACCGAAAGGATGATTTGATGACATCAAACACCACACCGTCACTAGGTGTCTATAAAGGTGACATTGAGTGTTCAGAAAGTATGGGTTGAGGCACATGGATCAAGAGAGGGATTTGTCCATCCATATGACGGATAGATATACTCTAGGCCCTCTCGGTGGAATGTCATCTAATTAGCTTGCAAGCATGTGAATGGCTCACAAGGGATCACATATCACGGGAACGAGAAAAGAGTACTTATCGGTAACGAGGTTGAACTGGGTATGTAGAGATACCGACGATCAAAACCTCGGATAAGTAAACTATCCTGAGACAAAGGGAAATTGGTATCGTATGTAAGTGGTTCATTCGATCGCAAAAGTAATCGTAGAAATATGTGGGAGCCATATGAATTTCCAGATTCCTCTATTGGTTATTGATCGAAGAAGTGTCTCGGTCATGTCCGCATAATTCACGAACCGTAGGGAGACACACTTAAGGATTCGATGTTGTTTAGTAGATATGGATGAAGGGAATATGCCCAAGAGGCAATAATAAAGTGGTTATTATCGTATTCCTTGTTTATGATAAATGTTTATTTTACATGCTATAATTGTTTTAATACGGAAACGTGTGTGTTTAATAAACAAAAAAGGAAGTTCCTAGTTATGCCTCTCTCATAAACTAGCTCGTTGATTAACAAGATGATCAAAGTTTCCTGATCATGGACATTGGATGTTGTTAATAACGGGATCACAACATTAGTGTAATGGTGTGATGAACATTCATCCGAAGTATAGCATTACGATAAAAGTCATTGAGTTTATATTGTTATAACAACTTACGAAGTGATCCTAATCCTTAGACCATGAGATCATGTCAATCACTAACACCAGAAGAGTTTCTTGATAACATCAAACGTCACACCGTAACAGGGTGATTATAAAGATGGATTCAAAACTAATAAAGTGTTATGTTGAGGCCCATGGATCGAGAGTGGAATTTTTTCATCCCGATGACGGATAGATATACTCTAGGCCCTCTTGGTGATATCACATTGGTTAGCTTGCAAGCAAGTGATTTGATCACTAGAATGTTATATCACGGGAACGAGAAAAGAATGCATGTCAGTAACGAGATAAAACTAGGTATGGAGATACCGATGATCGAATCTCGGACATGTAATATATCGTGAAACAAAAGGATTAAGATACTAGCGTAAAAGGTTCCGACGATCACAAGAAAGTCATCGTTGAATGTGTGGGAGTCAGTATGGGTGTCCAGATCCCGCTTCTGATTATTGATCTGAGAGGGGTCTCGATCATGTCCACATTATTCACGAACCGTAGGGTGACACACTTAAGAGACACCGACATCCAATTGGAGAAAAAGTTTCATGCCGAAAGAAAGGAAAGCGCGGGAATTTATTTGACTAGACATCGAAACTGTTTCGGTTGAAATTGATGAAACTGGTTCTACATGTGAAATAGAATACTAGCAAGGGTTTTATGTGAATGTTTGTTAATTAAAATAATTAACAAAATTCTGAATAAATAAATAAAAGAGTTTTATTTAAATGAGAGCTTCAAATTTAATGCATGTGAGTGGATTTTTGAGTGGAGGCTTTTTAATGGGAGTGGAGGCTTTTCATTTTGAGTGGGAGCTCCACCCACATGAATGTGGAAGATGTGGGGGCAGACCCATGGCTGGGCGCCATGCCCCTTGGGTGCCCCCTCTCCCCTATAAAAGGCCCCCCTCTCCTCCTCTCAAAGTACACCTCCTCGTGAAGGATCTCTCTCCCCCTCTAGTATTTATTCCCCATGGTCTCGGACTAGCGAGATACATGTTCCCGGTGGCTTTTCGGCAAGAAAGAGTTGTGCTTCCGCTGCATCGCTGGAGCGAGGAGGCGGAGGTTGCTCGGTGCCTCGAACGTGTGTGCGAGCACGGATGCGCTGCTATTTTGCGGCGCTAGGACTTCCTCTCGATCTTGAGATCGGCAAGAGATCGTCTACATCAACCACGAGTTTGGACTCGTTAAGCTTTGTCGGTCTTCAAGGGTATGTTCTCTACGGATATACATCTGCCGGTTGTTTGTATCTAGTAGATAGATCTTGGTACATAGTTGTTCCCATTGTAGGAAATTTTTTGTTTTCTATGCTGCGAACCCTACAGTGGTATCAGAGCCGGATCTACGCGTAGATACTTTGCACGGGTAGTACACATATGAGTATGTGGGCGATGATGATCATTTTATTGCTTCTTAGTTGTACTTTGGATATTGGTGGCATAGTGGGATGAAGTGGCCCGGACAAACTTTACATGTCCTCGCACATGAGACCTGTTCCACGCTTGACATGCAACTAGTTTGCATAAGTGGCTAGCGGGTGTCTGTCTCTCCTACTATAGTCAATATCTAATTTGCAACGAGTTGTCAACAATTTGGTTATCCTCGTTGTGGTTCATGTTCGTAGGTAAGAACGGTTCTATCTTCAAAATCCCTAAACCACGTAAAACTTGCAATGGATAAATTAAAGGCGTCTAGTTTAGATTGTTGCTGGGCTAGTGTTATGATATGGTGATGTTGTAAGTAGAAGTATGAGATGATACTCTTACAACATACATAACGTGTAAACTCCATAGACCTTGGATTTACACATAAAGGTATGATAGTGTAACACCCTCAGAATCGGCCCTATGCAAGTTTCAGCGATTCCCGCCAAATCCGCATAGAAACGATTCAAAGGTGCCCACCAGGCACTTTCGTGCTGGTGGAAAACGAAGTAATAACATTACACAACAGTCTTCAATGGGACCCACAGAACAGAAATATATACAACAGCGACTCAAAGAGTCAAGAATACAGATATACGATACAAAGATCCAAATCACCTTTAAAACGATATAGCGTCCGAGTACGGACAAGATGCAAATGGGGCTAAGAGCCCTGAAGAATAACCAATGGCGTCCATAACCCTGCCCAGGCCAAGACGGAAGGGTAACCCTGCTAACGACGTCGATCTCAAAACCTGCTTAAACAAAAGGGGTGCCGACAAAGGGCAAAGGAAAAGGAGAGAGCGGTCAGTACTGAGGCCAGTACACGGCGAGGCTAGAATTCGGCGGTCCTCGCCTACATAGGTATGGTGGACTGAAGCGGCAGCGCAGCATGCACTAAACAACCTATAGAGACTCGAGACAAATAGCGGCTATCAGCGAGGGGGTAAGAAAGACCTATTCGGAACCAACCTAATTCTACCACCACACAATACCCATCCTGGTATTTCCCCCTCGAGACCAAACGAGGAAGGCAACCGAGGAACTCACACCGTTGGCAGTTTTAAATATTCAGTTATCGTTGCAGCAATTACTAGTCAGGTATAGATAGTCATTCTGATATAATAAGCAGTGGGCAGTTTTAGTTAAACATTCCGTTGTAGTTGTAACACTTACTAGTCAGATACAATTAGCATGAGATATCCCAAAACCCAGCAGTTGTTGGTACTTTTATTGAGCCATTCCGTTGCAGTGAAGCTGATTACTAGTCATATCAGATACAAGTCAAATTATAACAGTAAACTTTAGTTATAGTTGTCTATGATCGAGAACTGTGCTCCAAGTCGTCCATAACCGCGGACACGGCTTTTCGAAAAGATTTAACCCTGCAGGGGTGCACCAAAGTATCCACAAGCACTTCGACCTTTTTTGCCAGATCAGTTAACATACACCCATCGGTATGTCTGCAGGGCCTAAGTCATGACGTTCCCAGACCCAAAGTAAGCACAGGGGGCCACCCCACTAAGTCTACCCGCAACGAAGTCGGCTGGCTCCGAGACGGACTTAGGGTTTGCGTCAGTGGCTGTAAACAACAGGGGACCCAAAACTGGGCTTGTCGATACCGCGAAAACACTCCACTTACCTAAACAGTACAGTGTGCTATACATCGCACAATTTAAATAAAGCAGTAAAGCATGGCATATGTACAGGATAGTAAATAAAACCTCAAACTAGTTTGTGGCCCCCAGTACAATACTTTGAAATCAGGTACTAATCGATGGGGGGCCCATATCTCCCCACCTGTGGTTAGCACACTCGATCTCGGAACAGGTGTCAAGAACTCGGGGTCCTACGGGACACAAGTGGACGGTTAACAACCAAATAACATCTATTGCCCACCTGTGCCTCTGCTTACCTACTTCAATTTTAGTTATTAAACAGTAATTAAAGCCATGATCGTCTCCAACATTAAACATACGGCAATACTCCAATAACTGTGGTACTTGACGACACACAACAGCAATAGAGCAAGCGGCTACGACGCGCAGGTCCCACTAGCTACCAATCAACAGGTAATAGGATGTGTCCAAGGCAATATAAGGCTGCAGGGGATATCACGGCACGAAAACTAGAGCATCGCAACACAGATAGCAATAGATCAACATGAGGGAATAAATACTATAAAAGTAAGATAGGTAGAAAGGGGGAGATGCTCGCCTGAAAACATTGCCGAAGGTTCATCCGAAGATCGGGTCGACACTTGCATCAACTCATCGGCCTAATCCGCGAAGAAGCAAAGCACTAGAAGAAACACCGGATGCACTATTTAATACTACGGCAAAAGATTGGGCATGATGCATGTATGATGTATGACATGGCAAAGGTGCGATGCAATTAGATCATATTAAGCGGAACCGGGGTCCTGACAATATTTAGATGGTTCAAGTTATTTAGGTACCCCGCAATTTAAATGTTGCCTTAACATGGCAAAACATAGTATCGGTTCGCTACACAAATTTAAATGGAACCAATATAAGACTAAATTTGTCCGCATATGGGCCCCATATTTAATTATATGGTGAATCGGCATAAGGCCCCCAAACCACCAGACATTATGCATGCGAGTACGACAATTTAATATGCAACAATTTATATCATTTATAAAATAGGGGCTCGGAGAAAGGTCACACATTGGAGGGGGCTCGACGATCTTGGGCTCCGAGGGGTTCGGGGTCGGTCCCAGGGTTCGACGGGTTCGGTCTCGGACAACGGAAGTATCTTGTCGCATCCGGGAAGCAGGACTTGGTTCGGCGTCAGGGCGCAACGGACTCGCCCTGGTCTGTGTCGTTCTTGTCGTCGCGAAGATCTTGTCGGGTCCGCGCCATCGAGTCGGTCTCGGCACCCGGGGTGAGGTGCTTGTCGTTCTCGTGGCGATCTTGGCGACCATCGGGTTCGGACTTCGCCTCCGGGAACAGGTCTTCAGGGTCTCGACGAACTTGGTGTTCCGGCATCTCCGAGTCATGGATCTTGGCATCCGGGTTCTCGGCGATCTTGGCGTCTGGGAAGAAGTACTTGTCGTTCAGGGTCTCGATGTCCGGGGTGGAGTACTTGGCGTTTCCCCTTCGATTGACGGTGAAGATCTTGATTCAGCATCGATTACTTCGGGTTGGTTTGTGCACGAGGACAACAAGTGAACCCAATCAAAACATCGGGCAGATCTGGAGGAGCCATGGGCCATCTCTGTTATGACAAACCATCAACAAGATGGACACGGGACAAAGATACCGAAGGCAGAATAAACAATAGAGCACGCCCCATATGGACATTGGCTCAAACAACTTGCCAACAGGAAAAACAGGAGGGTTGCGCCTGTGGCCGGCGAGCTCGAAGCAGTGGCAGGACCGGAGGACATTCTCGGGTGGCGGGCTTGAACGACGGCTTGTGGCGCTGCCGGGAAGGGCTCGCAGGAAAGAGCCCAAGCAGCGGCAGGCTCCAGGAGGGTGACGCCGACGACCTGCGGCAGGGCCGACGAGCCGAGGCCGGGACAGAGGATGTCCGGGAGCGGCGGCGCCCTGCGTCGGTGAGGAGGCGACGCCGGCGAGGCGGGCCTCTGGCCGGAGCAGAGCAGGGGCCCGGTGTGGCGGAAGATGGCGGGGAACGGGACGGCGTCCGAGCGGACGGCGAGGTTCGGCGCGGCCGAGTAGGGGACGCCGACGGGCTGCCGGGCAGGGATGGAGCTCGGGAGGAGCGGTGGCCGGCGAGCTCTGCAGGGGGTCGGCGAAGCGGGCCGGGGCGAGCTCCGGGCTCCGGTGGAGCAGAGAGGATGCGGTGGAGAGCTTGCTAGAGGAGGCCGGCGGCGCTCGCGTGGCCAGAGGGGAGCGGAGGCGGCGGCAGGGGAGGCCGGAGACGAGGCACGGCGGCGGCGAACGGGTGGCCGGCGGAGGCGCCCCGGGGAAAATGGAGGGGGGGCAGTCCCGCGCGAGGAGGGAGAAGTAGTCGGTGGTGGCGGCACCCGGCGGCGGGGACCGGCGAGGAGGCCGACGGCGCTGCCGCGGCGCGGCGGGAAAAGTCAGAGAGGAGGCCGGCGCGTCCGGGAGAGGGAGGTCAGCGCGGCGCTAGAGAAGTGGGTGGAGGCGGTGGTGGACGGCGAGGAGAGGAAGGCGCCGGAGGTGGCGGCGGGAGACGCGGGCCGCAGGGGGTTGGGGCCAGAGGGAATTTCGGGGGAGAGAGAGGTTGGACGCGAGCGGGAGGGTGCCGACACGGGGTCGCACGCTAGGGGTAGGTGGGGCCAGAGGGCCGGTCGCGTGGGGGGGTCGTTGAGAGAGAGAGGAGTGGCGTTCAGTGCGGGTGGACCCAGAGGCAGTGGGGCCGGGGGTGGGAATAGGATGGAAGGGAGAGGGTAGGGGAGTGCGGGTGTGTGCGTGCGGTGTGTGCGTGTGCTGTGTGAGTGCTGCGTGTGTCCAGGAGAGAGAGAGGGGAGGGAGGAGGATTGGTGAGGTGGCAGGTCGGTGGGGATTGGGGGGTCCAGGGGGTGAGGTGGACTGGGGAGGTGAGGTGGAGGGCCGGGAGTGGCTGGGTAGATTAGGACTAGGTAGGAAAAGTTTTGGGGAGGCTCTGGTTATGCACTGGGGTGACCGACTGGGTCGGATCGGCCCGGTACGGCTGCCCCTAAAAATAAAATAAATGTTTTATTATTTTAAAATGGGGCTTTTGCAAACCGCTGGTAGACGAAATAAAATAATCCGGAGACCCGGTTTTGCAGTTGAAATAAAGAGAGAGGTAGATAGAAAACAAAATATGTTTTTCAGAAATTAGTTTCAGACAAACAATGCATGATGATGACGATGCTCAAATGCAATGTGGCATGATGACATGAGCATGCGGTCAGGATGATGCAATGTACAAAAACAACGCGATTTTCTAGTAGTGGTTTTAGCGGGATGCCACAATTTGACACCACTAACAATGGATCTCGCCCTCGAGATCTGCCTCATGGTACCAAGAAGAAGGGCGGCGATCTGAATCTCCTCGCATCGTGTAGATCCTCGCGACACCACTAACAAGAGGTCGCTGCCCGTGATCGTCGAGAGAACACTCCGGGAAACAAAGGCGAAGGTAGAGGTATCAACCAATCGATCCACCTCTAACTTCGATAGAAAGAGAGAACCGATGCATTCTCATCCATTTCAATGTACACAAGCGAATAGAATGAGTAGTCGGCATGGGGGCCAATCCATCACGCACCCAAACTATTACTCTGCACAATCAGTAGAAAAGCGTGCAACCATTCTCGGAATCAGACTGAAGATCTCGACAATCGAGGTTTAGAAACAAAGGAGTGATGCAGACTCTGCATCGGATCTGGCGTAGATGATGTCGTCGCGTCGGAAAACACCGGAAGGCACGAGGAGAAACAAAGAGAAGTCCTCCAGACGAAGGATTCCTCGGATAGCATGAAGTCCAGATGTAGCAACACCGTTATCAAAGGAGGAAGCGAAACCCTAAAGGTACGACGGAAACCCAACCACGAGAATTCCTGGACTCGAAGAAAAGATAAGAGAGCAGGTTCAAAACACGCAGAGGTAAGAAGAGAATAGCAGAGGGGTAAGGAGTAAAAGCAGACCTAATCAGATCTATCCAATCGATTTTTGCAAAAATAGTTTTGACACTCTACTCCGGCCGTTAGCTAGGTTATCCTACAGGCTGGACTTGTGGGGTATCGTAACTGCTGAGCTCTGATACCACTCTGTAACACCCTCAGAATTGGCCCTATGCAAGTTTCAGCGATTCCCGCCAAACCCGCATAGAAACGATTCAAAGGTGCCCACCAGGCACTTTCGTGCGGGTGGAAAACGAAGTAATAACATTACACAACAGTCCTCAATGGGACCCACAGAACAGAAATATATACAACAGCGACTCAAAGAGTCAAGAATACAGATATACGATACAAAGATCCAAATCACCTTTAAAACGATATAGCGTCTGAGTACGGACAAGATGCAAATGGGGCTAAGAGCCCTGAAGAATAACTAATGGCGTCCATAACCCTGCCCAGGCCAAGCCGGAAGGGTAACCCTGCTAACGACGTCGATCTCAAAACCTGCTTAAACAAAAGGGGTGCCGACAAAGGGCAAAGGAAAAAAGAGAGAGCGGTCAGTACTGAGGCCAGTACACGGCGAGGCTAGAATTCGGCGGTCCTCGCCTACATAGGTATGGTGTACTGAAGCGGCAGCGCAGCATGCACTAAACAACCTATAGAGACTCGAGACATATAGCGGCTATCAGAGAGGGGGTAAGAAAGACCTATTCGGAACCAACCTAATTCTACCACCACACAATACCCATCCTGGTATTTCCCCCTCGAGACCAAACGAGGAAGGCAACCGAGGAACTCACACCGTTGGCAGTTTTATATATTCAGTTATCGTTGCAGCAATTACTAGTCAGGTATAGATAGTCATTCTGATATAATAAGCAGTGGGCAGTTTTAGTTAAACATTCCGTTGTAGTTGTAACACTTACTAGTCAGATACAATTAGCATGAGATATCCCAAAACCCAGCAGTTGTTGGTACTTTTATTGAGCCATTCCGTTGCAGTGAAGCTGATTACTAGTCATATCAGATACAAGTCAAATTATAACAGTAAACTTTAGTTATAGTTGTCTATGATCGAGAACTGTGCTCCAAGTCGTCCATAACCGCGGACACGGCTTTTCGAAAAGATTTAACCCTGCAGGGGTGCACCAAAGTATCCACAAGCACTTCGACCCTTTTTGCCAGATCAGTTAACATACACCCATCGGTATGTCGGCGGGGCCTAAGTCATGACGTTCCCAGACCCAAAGTAAGCACGGGGGGGCACCCCACTAAGTCTACCCGCAACAAAGTCGGCCGGCTCCGAGACGGACTTAGGGTTTGCGTCAGTGGCTGTAAACGACAGGGGACCCAAAATTGGGCTTGTCGATACCGCGAAAACACTCCGCTTACCTAAACAGTACAGTGTGCTATACATCGCACAATTTAAATAAAGCAGTAAAGCATGGCATATGTACATGATAGTAAATAAAACCTCAAACTAGTTTGTGGCCCCCAGTACAATACTTTGAAATCAGGTACTAATCGATGGGGGGCCCATATCTCCCCACCTGTGGTTAGCGCGCTCGATCTCGGAACAGGTGTCAAGAACTCGGGGTCCTACGGGACACAAGTGGACGGTTAACAACCAAATAACATCTATTGCCCACCTATGCCTCTGCTTACCTACTTCAATTTTAGTTATTAAACAGTAATTAAAGCCATGATCGTCTCCAACATTAAACATACGGCAATACTCCAATAACTGTGGTACTTGACGACACACAAAAGCAATAGAGCAAGCGGCTACGACGCGCAGGTCCCACTAGCTACCAATCAACAGGTAATAGGATGTGTCCAAGGCAATATAAGGCTGCAGGAGATATCACGGCACGAAAACTAGAGCATCGCAACACAGATAGCAATAGATCAACATGAGATAATAAATATTATAAAAGTAAGATAGGTAGAAAGGGGGAGATGCTCGCCTGAAAACATTGCCGAAGGTTCATCCGAATATTGGGTCGACACTCGCATCAACTCATCGGCCTAATCCGCGATGAAGCAAAGCACTAGAAGAAACACCGGATGCACTATTTAATACTACGACAAAAGATTGGGCATGATGCATGTATGATGTATGACATGGCAAAGGTGCGATGCAATTAGATCATATTAAGCGGAACCGGGGTCCCGACAATATTTAGATGGTTCAAGTTATTTAGGTACCCCGCAATTTAAATGTTGCCTTAACATGGCAAAACATAGTATCGGTTCGCTACACAAATTTAAATGGAACCAATATAAGACTAAATTTGTCCGCATATGGGCCCCATATTTAATTATATGGTGAATCGCCATAAGGCCCCCAAACCACCAGACATTATGCATGCGAGTACGACAATTTAATATGCAACAATTTATATCATTTATAAAATAGGGGCTCGGAGAAAGGTCACACATTGGAGGGGGCTCGACGATCTTGGGCTCTGAGGGGTTCGGGGTCGGTCCCAGGGTTCGACGGGTTCGGTCTCGGACAACGGAAGTATATCTTGTCGCATTCGGGAAGCAGGACTTGGTTCGGCGTCAGGGCGCATCGGACTCGCCCTGGTCGGTGTCGCTCTTGTCGTCGCGAAGATCTTGTCGGGTCCGCGCCATCGAGTCGGTCTCGGCACCCGGGGTGAGGTGCTTGTCGTTCTCGTGGCGATCTTGGCGACCATCGGGTTCGGACTTCGCCTCCGGGAACGGGTCTTCAGGGTCTCGACGAACTTGGTGTTCCGGCATCTCCGAGTCATGGATCTTGGCATCCGGGTTCTCGGCGATCTTGGCGTCCGGGAAGAAGTACTTGTCGTTCAGGGTCTCGATGTCTGGGGTGGAGTACTTGGCGTTTCCCCTTCGATTGACGGTGAAGATCTTGATTCGGCATCGATTACTTCGGGTTGGTTTGTGCACGAGGACAACAAGTGAACCCAATCAAAACATCGGGCAGATCTGGAGGAGCCATGGGCCATCTCTGTTACGACAAACCATCAACAAGATGGACACGGGACAAAGATACCGAAGGCAGAATAAACAATAGAGCACGCCCCATATGGACATTGGCTCAAACAACGTGCCAACAGGAGGCCTGCGCCTGTGGCCGGCGAGCTCGAAGCAGTGGCAGGACCGGAGGACGTTCTCGGGTGGCGGGCTTGAACGACGGCTTGTGGCGCTGCCGGGAAGGGCTCTCAGGAAAGAGCCCAAGCAGCGGCAGGCTCCAGGAGGGTGACGCCGGCGACCTGCGGCAGGGCCGACGAGCCGAGGCCGGGATAGAGGATGTCCGGGAGCGGCGGCGCCCTGCGTCGGTGAGGAGGCGACGCCGGCGAGGCGGGCCTCTGGCCGGAGCAGAGCAGGGGCCCGGTGTGGCGGAAGATGGCGGGGAACGGGACGGCGTCCGAGCAGACGGCGAGGTTCGGCACGGCCGAGTCGGGGACGCCAACGGGCTGCCGGGTAGGGATGGAGCTCGGGAGGAGCGGTGGCCGGCGAGCTCTGCAGGGGGTCGGCAAAGCGGGCCGGGGCGAGCTCCGGGCTCCGGTGGAGCAGAGAGGATGCGGTGGAGAGCTTGCTCGAGGAGGCCGGCGGCGCTCGCGTGGCCAGCGGGGAGCGAAGGCGGCGGCGGGGGAGGCCGGAGACGAGGCACGACGGCGGCGAACGGGTGGCCGGCGGAGGCGGCCCGGGGAAAACGGAGGGGGGCAGTCCCGCGCGGGGAGGGAGAAGTAGTCGGTGGTGGCGGCACCCGGCGGCGGGGACCGGCGAGGAGGCCGACGGCGCTGCCGCGGCGTGGCGGGAAAAGGCAGAGAGGAGGCCGGCGCGTCCGGGAGAGGGAGGTCAGCGCGACGCTGGAGAAGTGGGTGGAGGCGGTGGTGGACGGCGAGGAGAGGAAGGCGCCGGAGGTGGCGGCGGGAGACGCGGGCCGCAGGGGGTTGGGGCCAGAGGGAATTTCGGGGGAGAGAGAGGTTGGACGCGAGCGGGAGGGTGCCGACGCGGGGTCGCACGCTAGGGGTAGGTGGGGCCAGAGGGCCGATTGCATGGGGGGTCGGTGAGAGAGAGAGGAGTGGCGTTCAGTGCGGGTGGACCCAGAGGCAGTGGGGCCGGGGGTGGGACCAGGATGGAAGGGAGAGGGTAGGGGCGTGCGGGTGTGTGCGTGTGCTGTGTGAGTGCTGTGTGTGTCCAGGAGAGAGAGAGAGGGGAGGGAGGAGGATTGGTGAGGTGGCAGGTGGGTGGGGATTGGGGGGTCCAGGGGGTGAGGTGGACTGGGGAGGTGAGGTGGAGGGCCGGGAGTGGCTGGGTAGATTAGGACTAGGTAGGAAAAGTTTTGGGGAGGCTCTGGTTATGCACTGGGGTGGCCGACTGGGTCGGATCGGCCCGGTACGGCTGCCCCTAAAAATAAAATAAATGTTTTATTATTTAAAAACGGGGCTTTTGCAAACCGCTGGTAGACGAAATAAAATAATCCGGAGACCCTGTTTTGCAGTTGAAATAAAGAGAGAGGTAGATAGAAAACAAAATATGTTTTTCAGAAATTAGTTTCAGACAAACAATGCATGATGATGACGATGCTCAAATGCAATGTGGCATGATGACATGAGCATGCGGTCAGGATGATGCAATGTACAAAAACAACGCGATTTTCTAGTAGTGGTTTTAGCGGGATGCCACAGATAGTGATCATACCACGATACACATGATAGAGATCATATGCGGGAACCATATCATTCCACTAATAAACATGTGATGTTTGATAGCATCTTATATTGCTTGTTTGGCGTTTTATTAGCATAATAAGATGATCCCTCATTTAGATATCAAGATAAAAATGTGTTCTTCCTTAAGTATGCACCGACAATGTTTCGTCGCTTCAAGACATCACATGATGATCGGGTGTACTTGAATCCGCGAGCATATCTCGGGTGTAAGACAGTTACACACGCGAATACTAAGGTTCTTACTCGAGCCTAGCATGTACAGACATGGCCTCGGAACACGGACCGAAAGGTTAAGCATGAGTCATATGTTTTGATATGATGACCATATGGATGCTCGCCTTTGAAGCTACACCGACTCACGTGATGATCGGACTTGGTGTAGTGGATTTGGTTCATGTAATCACCAAAAAGACACGAGGGATGTCGTTTTTGAGTGGGAGTTCATTTCTAATTTGGATTAGTAGAACTCAATTTATCATAAATTAAATCAAAGTGAATTTGCATAATTTGTTGTAGTCATTGGCATTCGTTCACCACCTTATGCATAGTTGCAATTGAGATAATAGAACTATAGAATTCTGGATATATACTTTACGAACTGGTATCGTATTGTGTTGAGTGTCAATCTAAAGTTTAAAGTCCTATTGCAAACTTTCAGCAAACTCTGTTTACTCCGTGAAATTTAATAATTGTTATTAAATCGAGAGTAACAATTCCAGTGTTAGTATCTTAAGTAACATGTTTGCCTCCATGATTCTTGATTGTTTTAATATCAAGTTTATCTAGGAGCTGAAATAATTATTTCAGAAACCATCATGTGTGGCGGATATAACGATATCTAAAACAATGTTCTGGTTGCAATATGATAGAGTATAATATATGTTCTCATATTGGATGAGAATTTGCAAAGGTTGGAGATGCTAGACATCCTAATCATCCAAAAAGGGTTTTGGAAAGTAATATTATACTCACGATTCACCTTTATAAGCTACAGTAGCTTGATCATGAAAGTCGTCATGATAAGGATGAATAGAAGATGTATGTAAAGTGTTTACTACAGTAAAATATTACTAAAGAATGGATTTTGAAAGAATACCGATCATTTTGATGATGGTGATCTACTTCAAAGTGCAAGTCCAAAGGTATTATTATTTGAATATACATGCTTTGAACTATGTGTCATGTATATGGCGCCACTTTTGATGTTGATAGATTCTTTTAAAAAGGAAAAGTAAATGCTGAAAGAGAATCTATAAAATATACTTGGCAGAAAAGAAAAGATTGGAAATATCCAATTTAGGTATATATATGATATACATGTTATGGTTGTATTCTTTGCTTGTTAAACAACGTGGTTCTTGGGTATTGGATACCGAATTGGTTGGTATGAAATTTCATACGGAACAACGCAATTCATGAACGGCCTAAGTAACTAGCAAGAGAATATGTGATGATGTTCATCGAAAACAAACAAACTATCGTTTGTATTTCTCGTTGACATCAAAGCTTGACTTCAAGATTTGTTTTAATAATTGTTATTTAAATCTGGTATTATGAGAACAAAGGTTGTTCAAATAATTACCGTATTCCATATAAGATGGATGATTTACAAATCTAGTTGGAGAAATCACATCCATAAAACCTAATGCTAAAATGTCGCAAGACAAATGATTGAAAGATCACTTACGAAGTGACATCGCTGTTTAAATTATATTGGAAAGAAAACATGAAGAATCTCCATATTCATGGATTTTTGGAGTCTTTGATTTGATCAAGTGACGCTTGTGAGACTTTTCACATGATAATTAAAACTTCGTTCAAAGGCCAAAGAAGAATGAACGACTAAAATATTGGAATTTATACATATCGATGTATGTAGTCCATTATGTGTAGTCGTAAGCGATGGGTTTCAACTTCATATACTTTCTCCGTAAATTTGTGTGAATATTCACTTAATGAGAAAGAAGTGTGAAATATTTGAAAATGTTCAAAGACTTTCAAGATGAAGTGAAAATCATTGTAACAAGAAAATAAATGGTTTATGATTTTATCATAAAGGGATTTATTTGAGTTGCAAGTGTAACAAGAAAAATAAATGAATTATGATTTTATCATAAAGGGATTTATTTGAGTTGCAAGTTTAGCAAAACACCTAGATTTACATCTCCCGAAACACCATAGGAATATGGAGTGTTTGAGATTTGTAATGAAACCTTGTTTAACATGGTTGGATCAAAGGTGTTATTCATAAAACTGCCATTATGTTTTAAAAGATTAAAGCTTTAGAGACTTCCGCTTTTACACTGAAAAGAGCTCCATCTTGATCTGTTGAAATGACACCATGGAAGTTATGGTTTGGGGTAAAACCCAAGTTGTCATTTCTTAAATTTTGGTATGCTAAACATAAGTAAGATGTTTACAACCGAAGTCGGATGAGCATGTCTTTGTAGGTTATTTCGAATAACAATTGGTTATTCCTCCATAACACCAAGGACAAAAGGGTTTGTCGCTTGAAATGTGAAGTTTCTTGAAGAAGGAATTTTTCATAAAAGTTAAGTGGGAGGACAATAGAACTTTGATAAGGTTAACGAACCTTAGCTATATGTGCTGAGTTGCGCAACACCGGAAATCATTCCGAAGGCTGCCATAATTCTCATAGCTTATGTGCCTCAAAGGTTGTGGTCAGAGAAATCTAAGTTCCTATTTAACCAAGTAGGTCGGTTAAACAATCAAATGCTAAGATTTGAGAGTAAATCATTATTGTTTGACAATGATGAAACGAATACATACAAATAAGCGATGATGGGCCCTGACTCCGTCAAATGGCTTGAAGCCATAAAATCCGTGATAGTTCCATAGAAGAGAAATCAAGTTTTGAACTTGGAAGACCCTCCAGAAAGGTGTAAAAACCTATCGGTCGTATTTGGATCTATAAAGAAATGGACATGGATGTTTCACATCTATGAAATAGTCGACATGTCGTAAAGTATTTTATGACAATGTTCAAGGAGTTGACTATGACAAGATTTGATCTTTCATAGCGGTATTTAGTCTGGACGGATTAAAGTAGCAACCACTACATATAATTTGGTATATGGTAGATGAATAAACAAAACAAAGTTCTTCTAATAGAATGGTTACCTAGGACGTGTACATGACACGATCCAAAGGGTTTTGTTAATTCAAAGGATGCTAAAAAGGGCATGCAAACTTCAATGGTTGAAGTAAGCATCGCGGAGTTGGAATCTTCACCATGATAAAAAAGGAGTTTTTCACCAGGAGACGATGAAGATGCTTGCATTTGCAAGAAATTAAGTGGGGGCGCTAAGATATATTTCTAATACATTATGTGGAGGACATCTTGTTGATTAGAAATGATGTATCTTTTATTGACAAAGGTTAAGGATTTCATTTTGATGAAAGACTTAGGCAAAACCCGAATAATTAGCATGAAAGTCTATAGTGGATAGACCGTGACGCTAATATGGTTATGCCAAACGTACATATATGAGATATTGAAGGAGTTCAATATAGAAACGACAAGAAACGGTTCTTGTCGCATGGAAAGGAATTGAACCAAGATTCAAGTGTATCGACACTTGATAAGTGAAACAAGATTCAAGTGCTTTGACACTTGATGAGTGAAATCACGAGAATGTTTTGATCAATCATACCATGATATGTACACATCCAGATATGTCCTATGCTCTAAGTGTTATGAGCAAATACCAGAATGAATCATAAAATGATCATTAGACGATAGTAAGGATATTCTTATGATCTTTTGGAAAGAACTAAGAATATATTTGTGTAGAGGTGACAAACAATTAAAAATAGTTCATTGTAAAGCGTTACATTGATACTAGTTTTGTCACAAGATACAAATTAAGTTTATCTCAATTTAAACTATGAGTGGCACAATGAAATGGAAAGAAAGTTTTCATGATGGATTTGGAAGAGTTCCAAAGTTAAGACATTATGACGGATACTACAACAAAAGGCTAAGTATATGACTGCTATAGTAGCAGCAAAGGAGGGAATTTGTGTCAAGTAGTTTGTTATCAAACTAAGGTGTGGTTCGCAACAGGCTAACACTAAAGATATATTGTATGACAATAGTATCGACATGATTTAACCCCAAGGAACTAAAGGTCTCACCGAAAGACCAAATTTATACAATGCCATCTCACTGGAGAATGAGTGATGCGTGAAGACGCAAAGACATGCAAATACACACGGACCTGAAGCATCAGATCCGTAGATTATGTTAACCACTTGCAATTGCGTACATGGAACACCAGAAAGCCATAGGTGTTCAATACGCAAAGTTTTTAAACTAGATTATTGTCTCTAGTGCAAGTGGGAGACTGAACGGAATATGCCCGAGAGGCAATAATAAAGTGGTTATTATTGTATTCCTTGTTTATGATAAATGTTTATTTTACATGATATAATTGTATTAATACGGAAACGTTAATACATGTGTGTTTAATAAACAAAAAGGAATTTCCTAGTTATGCCTCTCTCATAAACTAGCTCGTTGATTAACAAGATGATCAAAGTTTCCTGATCATGGACATTGGATGTTGTTAATAACGGGATCACAACATTAGTGTAATAGTGTGATGAACATTCATCCGAAGTATAGCATTACGATCAAAGTCATTGAGTTTCTATTTCTATAACAACTTACGAAGTGATCCTAATCCTTAGACCATGAGATCATGTCAATCACTAACACCGGAAGAGTTTCTTGATAACATCAAACGTCACACCGTAACAGGGTGATTATAAAGATGGATTCCGAACTAATAAAGTGTTATGTTGAGGCCCATGGATCGAGAGTGGAATTTTTTCATCCCGATGACGGATAGATATACTATGGGCCCTCTCGGTGATATCACATTGGTTAGCTTGCAAGCAAGTGATTTGATCACTAGAATGTTATATCACGGGAACGAGAAAAGAATGCATGTCAGTAACGATATCAAACTAGGTATGGAGATACCGAAGATAGAATCTCGGACATGTAATATATCGCGAAACAAAAGGATAAGAAAGTCATCATTGAATGTGTGGGAGTCAGTATGGGTCTCCAGATCCCGCTTCTGATTATTGATCTAAGAGGGGTCTCGATCATGTCCGCATTATTCATGAACCATAGGGTGACACACTTAAGAGACACCGACATCCAATTGGAGCAAAAGTTTCATGCCGAAAGAAAAGGAAAGCGCGGGAATTTATTTCACTAGACACCGAAATTGTTTCGGTTGAAATTGCTGAAATTGGTTCTACATGTGAAATAGAATACTAGCAAGGGGTTTTATGTGAATGTTTGTTAATTAAAGTAATTAACAAAATTCTGAATAAATAAATAAAAGAGTTTTATTTAAATGAGAGCTTGCATTAAATTTGGTGGAAATTTAATGCATGTGAGTGGATTTTTGAGTGGAGGCTTTTTAATGGGAGTGGAGGCTTTTCATTTTGAGTGGGAGCTCCACCCACATGAATGTGGCAGAGGTGGGGGCAGACCCATGGCTGGGCGCCATGCCCCTTGGGTGCCCCCCCCCTCTCCCCTATAAAAGGCCCCCCTCTCCTCCTCTCAAAGTACACCTCCTCGTGAAGGATCTCTCTTCCCCTCTAGTATTTATTACCCATGGTCTCGGACTAGCGAGATACATGTTCCCGGTGGCTTTTCGGCAAGAAAGAGTTGTGCTTCCGCTGCATCGCTGGAGCGAGGAGGCGAAGGTTGCTCGGTGCCTTGAACGTGTGTGCGAGCACGGATGCGCTGCTGTTTTGCGGCGCTAGGACTTCCTCTCGATCTTGAGATCGGCAAGAGATCGTCTACATAAACGAAGAGTTTGGACTCGTTAAGCTTTGTCGGTCTTCAAGGGTATGTTCTCTACGGATATACATCCGCCCGTTGTTTGTATCTAGTAGATAGATCTTGGTACATAGTTGTTCCTATTGTAGGAAAAATTTTGTTTTCTATGCTGCGAACCCTACAATGGAATGTTAGTAGGGATACCGAATGTTATTCGGAGACTCGGATGGGATCCGATATATCACGAGGAGATCCGGAATGGTCCGGAGAATAAGATTCATATAAGGAAAGTTCGATTCCGGAGTTTGGGAAACATTCCGATGTTTTCATCGGAGAGGTTCTAGAAGGTTCACCGGTCCGGAAATGGAATGGTCCATGAATGTGTCATGGGTAAGTGGAATGATTGGATCATATCCTAGGTCACTTGGTGTGGTCATTTGTGAGAGAGAATTAAAGCTCTAAATTGAAAGTCAAACGGGAGGTTTGAAAAGTCAAACTGGAACAATGGTTTCCTAGTAGAAGAAGGAAAGAGTCCTTCCAACTTGGGTTTGGAAGTGGATTCAAACTCACCCCTCCCAAGGCTGTCCCCCTCTCATAAATAGAGGGGAGGGCTTCCCCAAACACCAAGCCTAGCCCTCCCCACACCCGTGTGCCACCGTGCTGCCTCGCCGCCGCCCTAGCCTCGCCGACATATCCTCCTCCTCCCGGTCTTCTACACCCTAGATCACCGGGAAACCCTAGATCCACCATAACTCGCACCGTCTTAGGAGAAGCCCTGCGGGATCTTCCCTCTACTTCTGACACCATGCCGTCATGCTGCCGGAATCGCGAGGGGAGAACTACAACCTCTGCTGCCTGCTGTAACAAGGGAGAGGAAGGTCTTCATCGAGTACCAAACGTGTGACTGACTGCGTAAGCGCTGTCAGAACGCAGCGCCAGAAGGATTGTCTACGCGATCTTGAGATCGGCAAGTGTACGACTACATCACCCAGGAGAATCTGCTCTCATTAACCGCTTTGGAATCTTCGAGGGTGAGTGCTTCTATCAACTCGTTACTACAATCTAGTAGATAGATCTTGGCTTGTTTGTGTGCATGCGGTAAAAAAATTTTGTTTTCCATGCTACGAACCCCTTCAGCTTTTTGTTCGTTGTTGTCACCTGTAATCTCCCTGATGCCTAGTTATCATGAAGACAATAAGAACCCGAGAACCATCGGGCCCAAGACCTTCTCGATGATGATGTTTTGGAATGTTGAACATGGCGTCAGCCGAGAACCAGTGGAGCCGACCCTAGTCCTTCATCGTCACCGAAGAACCTCCGACGCAGAACACCATGATCTCCTGCATGGACGCCAAGACCCCGAAGCCCCAGATCCGAAGACCAAACCGCACCCTCGACGAACCCCAAAATCATCGATCCAATGTGTGACCCCTATCCAAGACCCTTATTTTTATAATATTGACATATATTTGTTGAATATAAATCATTCATGCTCACATACATATTGTGTTGTTTGGGTATTTTGACGATTCACCTAAATTAAATATTGAGACCATATGTGGGCAAATCTAGTCTTATATTGGCTCCATTTAAAAAAATTAGCGAACCGATGCCTTGTTTTGCCTTGTTAATACAACCTTTAAAATTTGGGGTAATTAATCAACATGAATCTACTAATTAATTGTCAAGACCCTGGTTCCGCTTAATATTTCCTAATCGCATCGCATCTTTGCCATGTCATGCATCACGCCCGATCTTCTATTGTAGTATTAAATAGTGCATGCAATGTTTCTTCTAGTGTTTTGCTTCTTCACGGATTAGGTTGATGAGTTGATGCGAGCTTCGTCCGTTCTTCGGATGAATCTTCGACCATGTTTTCCTAGGCGAGCATTCTTCCCCTTTCTACCTATATTGCATTTGTAGTCTTTACTTTCTCATGTTGATCTATTGTTATCTGTGTTACGATGCTTTAGAATCTGTACCCCTTTATATATCCCTACAGCCTTTATATTGCCTTAGACACCTCCTATTGCCTATTGTTTGGGTAAACAGTTGACCTTGCGAGTCGTAGTAGCTTGCTCAAGGTGATGCTTCGCGTCGTTGATGTTCCACTGATGTTGGAGGTTGGCATATTCATAAAGATGGAGATGATTATGGTTTTAATTATATCTGGTTAATTAAATATTAAAAATGGATATAACTAATGCAGAAACACCGGTGGGTATAGTTGGGATTTGGTTGTTAACCGCTCACTTGTGTTCGCCTAGTACCCAAGTTCTTGACACCTATTTCAAGATTGGGCGCGCTAACCACATGTGTGGTGTATGTGCATCACTATCGGCTTAGTACCTGATTTCAAAATACTGTACTGGGTCCACAAACTAGTTTGGGGTTTTAATGCCACGTTATGCCATGTTTATTACATGTTGCTCGACGAGCGTTTATTATTGTTGCATAGGTGTGGTACTCTGTCACGAAAATATATTGTCTATGACCTCTGCTCGTGACAAGTCAAGACAACCTCAGGGTCCGTACGAGGAGGATTAGCTATACCTCGTACATGTAACTCTTTCGGGTGGCCCCCATGTACTTGCTTTGGGTCTATGAAAGCGTCGTGTCCTAGGCCTCATTGACATACTGATGGGTGTATGTTAATTGATTTGGTGTAGCACCCCGAGAAAACCACTACTAGAAAATCTCTGTTGTTTTTATTATGTGCATCATCATGAAATCATCATGCATTTATTCACCTAAAACAATTTCCCAAAAACCTATTTTGTTTTCTAGAGATTCCCCTCTTTGTTCAAATCAAAACCCAAGATCCGTCCAGATCTTTTATTTGTCTAAAACTTTTTGGAAATATTTTGTTTTAAAATAAAAAATATATAAAATATTTTGTATCGGGGGAGGCAGCCGCCGGCCAGGCCCAAAAGGCCCAGCCAGCAGCCGACCTACCACCCCACCTTCCAAACCCTAATCCCTACCTACCTCAGACCCTCTCTCCCTCCACCCAGCCGCCACCACCCAAATCCCCCCTGTCGCCACTCCCTCAACCAACCCCACCATCCCATGCCAACAGAGCGACGCACGCTTCTTCCGCCCGGCCACGTCGCACCCACACCCCCGCGGTACACCCCTCTGCCCGTGATTGCCCCTACCCTTTCCTGATCACTGGACCCACCCCGTCGCCCTGCTCCTGGCCTTCTCCCGCAACCCCCAACCTCGCATTGCCCTTCCACTCCTCTGCTCCCAATTCCCGCCGCCAGGGCCGGGCCCTTCCTCCTCGACCCCGACTCTGCTCGGCCCTGCACCTCGTCGACCCCGCCTGCCCGCGCATCCATCCGATGGAGCCGCCCCGCAGCTCTGCATCGTCCTCGAGAGCGCCCCCATCCTCGGCTCCCACCATCGCCCGAGCGCCACGGCCTCTCTCTCTTCGCCGCTCGTCCCGCTCCCTCGTCTGCGGTCGTCAGCGCTGCTGCCGGCGGGCCCAACCTCCTCTGTCCCCGTCGGTTCTCCTCTGCAGTGCCGGTGTCCGCGCCCTCTCCTCTGTGTCCTCGCGCCCGCGGGTATCAAGGAGCCAGCCCGTCGCCATCGCCCTCCTACTCGTCCTCACCCCCGAGGACACATCCTCGTCATCCGCCGGTGCTCCTCCATCGTCCCTGCACCTTGCCGCCTCCAGGCCTCTCGGCATAACCGGTGTCGCGTCCCTGCCCGCTTGCACGTCACCTCGTCCCGGCAGCAAGCCCGGCGCCGCGCCCTGAGTCCTGGCCTTCCTCTGTGTCGTGCCCGCATGGTGTTTGGCATGGTTCCCGTGTGTTTTACACATGAGGGTTATATGCGTTTTTGTCTGTCTTTGTGTTGTTGTTGCTGATGTAGTACAAGGACGAGTTTGTGAGGTGTTCTGCGATTCTAATCAAGATCCTCATGCGGACCAGAAGCAGAAAAATGACACCCCGGTGCCGATTTCAAGTCCACCATCGGCAAGTCGACAAGTGAAGTTGAAACGATGAGACCATCGACATGGAACCGAAGGACGCTGAACGCCAAGTTCTCCTTCTTGAAATCCGAAGACCGATCCCGGCGAGCCGAACCCGAACCCTCGGTGAATCCCAAGATCTCCGGATCAATGTGTGACCCCTTTACCTCCAAGCCCTATTTTTATAACGGATATATCTTGTTGCATATAATCATTCATACTCGCATACATATGATGTGGTTTGGGGGCCACAAAGTAGTTTGGGGCTTTATTACTATCCTGTACTTATGCCATGCTTTATTGCTTTATTTACGATTACGCGTGGAGCGCCTGTACTGTTTTGGAACCAATGTGGAATGTTTACGTGGTATCGACAAGCCCAGTCACACTTTTGGGTTCCCAGTCGTTTGCAGCCATTGTCACAAACCTCTGAGTCCGTCTCGGAGACCGGTCGACTTCGTTGCAGGTAGCTTAGTGGGGTGGCCCCATGTGCTTGCTTTGGGTCTGGGAAACGTCGTGTCAGAAACCCCGTCGACATACCGTTGGGTGTATGTTTTGTGATCTTGTACCTACCTGATCTGACGACAAGGGTGTAGGTGTGTGTGGAAACTTTGGTGCACCCCTGCAGGGTTAAATCTTTTCGAAAAGCCGTGTCCGCGGTTATGGATGACTTGGAGCACAGTTCTCGATCATAGACAACTACAACTAAAGTTTACTATTATAATTTGACTTCTATCCGATATGACTAGTAATCAGCTTCACTACAACGAAATGGCTAAATAAAAGTACCAACAACTGCTGGGTTTGGGATATCTCATGCTAATTGTATCTGACTAGTAAGTGTTGCAACTACAACGGAATGGTTAACTAAAAGTGCCCACTGCTTATTATATCAGGATGACTATCTATACCTGACTAGTAATTGCTGCAACGATAACTGAATAAATAAAACAGCCAACTGTGTGAGTTCCTCGGTTGACTTCCTCGTTTGGTCTCGAGGGGGGAAAGACCAGGATGGGTATGTTTGGTGGTAGTATCAGGTTGGTTCCGAATAGGTCTTTATTATCCCTCTCTGATAGCCGCCAGTTGTATGGAGTTTCTATAGGTTGTTTAGTGCATGCTGCGCTGCCGCCTCAGTACACCATACCTATGTAGGCGAGGACCGCCGAATTCTAGTCTCGCCGTGTACTGGCCTCAGTACTGACCGCTCTCTTTTTCCTTTGCCCTTTGTCGGCGCCCCTTTTGTTTAAGCAGGTTTTGAGATCGAAGTCGTTAGCAGGGTTACCCTTCCGGCTTGGTCTGGGCAGGGTTATGGACGCCATTGGTTATTCTTCAGGGCTCTTAGCCCCATTTGCATCTTGTCCGTAGTCGGACGCTGTATCATTTTCAAGTTGATTTGGATCTTTGTATTATGTATCTGTATTTTTGACTCATGGAGTCGTTGTTGTATATATCTGTTCTGTGGGTTCCATCGAGGACTATTGTGTAATGATATTACTTTGTTTTTCACCCGCACGCAAGTGCCTGGTGGGCACCTTTGAATCGTTTCTATGCGGATTTGGCGGGAATCGCTGAAACTTGTATAGGGCCGATACTTGGAGCACAGTATCTCGGTCATAGACAACTATAACTAAAGTTTACTGTTATAAATTTGACTTGTATCTATATGACTAGTAAGTTGGATAATCACCATGGAAATAATGAATAAAACTACCAATTGTGTGAGTTTCCTCGGCATGACTTCCACGATTGGTCTCTAGGGGGAAATACCAGAATGGGTATGTTCAGTAGTAGTATCAGGTTGGATCCGAATAGGTCTTTCTTATCCCTCTATGATAGCCGATAGCTATATCGAGTCTCTGTAGGTTGCTTAGTACATGCTTCACTGCCGCTTTAGTCCACCATACCTATGTAGGTGAGAGTCGCCGAATTCTAAGTCTTGCCGTGTCTTGGCCTTAGTACTGACTGCTGTTTTTTCCTTTTGCCCTTTGCTGGCACCCTTTTGTTTGAGCAGGTTTAAGATCGACGACATTAACCGGGTTACCCGTTCGGCTTGGCCTGGCTAGGGTTATGGACGCCATTGGTTATTCTTCAGGGATCTTAGCCTAATTTGGATCTTGTCCATACTCGAACGTTGTATCGTTTTCAAGGTGATTTGGATATTTGTATTGTATATTTGTATTCTTGACTCATGTAGTCGTGTTGTATATATCTGTTTTGTGGGTTTCATCATGGACTAATCTGTAATGGTATTACTTCGTTTTTCACCCGCATGAAAGTGCCTGATGAGCACCTTTGAATCGTTTCTATGCGGGTTTGGTGGGAATCGCTAAAACTACATAGGGACGATCTGAGGGTGTTACAGATGCTCAGCATATTCCCGAGCATCTCAGGAGATGCAAAGCATATTCCCTAGCATCTCAAGAGATTCCAAGCATATCCCATTGCTGCATGTGCCAGTCTACGCCAGAGGCATCCCAAGACTGCTACGTGACTTGAAGGGCTTGACCTGGCTCGAAGAAATGTCGACGTAGAGGTTGGGGAGTGTCCAAGGGTGAATAGGGGCATACGGAGTGATATATCCTGGCCTAGATGCCTTGGGCGAAGAAGAAACCCAGCCTAGGGCACATCCGACTTAGCATGGGGGTGGACATAGTCCAACCTGAGTCAGGAATGGCCTAACCGGGGTTTGGCTTCATTTGTCCCAGGCGGGGTCGTAATGGAGCGGCCTAGGTGACGTAGCTCCCCGCCCAGCCGGGGTCTTCCTTCAGTCGGTAGGGAAGCTGCCATCCGTGGTGGGCCAGGTGAAGCCTAAGTCGGCCCACTCGGGTGGCGAGGTTGGCGGTGACGTTGGCGGGAGGCGAGGCTGGCGGCGGTGACGACCCGTGGTGGGTTGACCGGGTCGTAGAAGATGCCAGTGGGGTGTCAAGTGGGATTCCACCAACGTCCCAGTTTTAGTTCATTTGTCAAAATCTAGTTTAAATTTTGAATAAAAAACTGCACCAGATTTTAGCAAATAAACTAGAAGTGGTATTTTGGTGGTATTTCACTTGACACCCTAGATGCCAGCCCACCCGGGGTGGACTGGTGGCGTGGAAGGTGGCGACGAGGTGAGGGGGAATGACTCGGCGGGAGGCAGCTAGCGTCGGGGGGATGCGACCTCGCGGTGGTCTTGTTTGACCATTGTTGGCCCACGTAGGAGAGGCGCTGGCGAGGTGGTTCGGCGAGGAAGCGCCTTGGCGGTTGGCGAGGTAGCGGGAACTGGCGACGAGGAGGTTGGCGAGGAAGTAAGCTGGCGCCGCCGGAGTGAAGTGGGCCGCATGTAGATGATCCGGCCCAGCCGGGTTACTGTGCAACTCGGTCCTAGTGACCCGGCCCATGCAGTGCAGATTTGGTCTGAGAGGATTCTTACCGAGGCCCAAATTTGCACTAAGTCGACCCACGTGCATTTCCTTTTTTTCCTTTTTATTATTCTATTTATATTTTATATCTTCTATTGAACTATTCAATATCTTCTTGTATCATGTGGTACCTCAACTCGGATACATGGTGTCATATCCCGACGTTCCGCGAAAAATACCATCTCCAGCGGAAAGGACGCCTAGCAGGTATCCAAAGCCGGCCGACCGCCTAGATTCGTGCATGCCGTTTTGCAAACTTACCCTTCCAAAGTAAAAAAATTGAGCCGCAGTACTACCCTGACCCCGCAGTCCATCCGCCTCCTCCTCCCACAACGCAGCTGCCTCCCACAGTCCCCGCACACGGCGCCGCCGTCCCGACCCGTGCTGTCCCACAACCCCTTCGCTGCCCCGTTCTCCCTCCTCCCTCCTCCTTCCTCTCCGTCGGCAGGAGGAGCTCGTCCCGCACACGACGCTGCCGCCCCGACCCGTGCTGTCCCAGATCCCGTCGCTGCCCCGTTCTCCCTCCTCCCTCGTCCGCCGGCAGGAGGAGCTCCACCGTGAGCTCGGCCCGCCCGCCGGACAAGGAGACCCGCAGCGGCGGCTGGGAGGCCATGGATCCGATTGCGCTCACCCGCACCTCCCTGGCTGGATCTCAGCTAGGAGGCCACGTCTCCACGGCGGATATTTTTCTTGATATTTGTATCAGAGGGTCAGATCTAGCTTAGTTGATTTGAATCCGGTTCTTGTGGAATTGGAAGAACTTTGTAAAACGGTAGCCCGACATTTATGCAGAAATATGAAGAGAACTTTTTGGTATGTCTAAAATTTTCTACTACTACTGAAAATTACGTGATAATACACCTTGTAGTCACCTCATCTTCTATTGCAGATCTTGTCTTCTATTCCCGACTTTTATGTCACTAGTCTTTAGGGGCGCGCGACACGTGCATGAAGAATTCCCTATCAACAATGTTAGGCTGGCTTTGGTAAAGGAGCGGCGATAATAATCTTTTGCAGCACTAGTGATCGCTAGGTGATTCAAGTAACTTGATGTAATTTTTATTATATTCGTGATGTCTTATACTTCTTGTGAACTTATGAGATAGGTCCGGCAAAAAGTAAGAAATAATCGGTGAAAATAAAAGGCAGAGACTCGACGGGCTCGGGCCCTTGATAATTAATTCAACAAGTGGCTGGGCTTGGTCTTGGCCACGGACCATGGTCTTGGCGGTGATTTCCAATCTCCGTTGCCGGAATCCGGAGTTCCCACGTCTCATCGCCCTCATCTCTTCCTGCCCCAGGCTAATCAGGAGGCTGGCCCCGTCCAGCCTATCCGGCCATGGAGGAGAGTTCCAAGGCGGGAGAGGGAAGACAGAGGAAGGAGATCAACATCGAGGAGCTGCTGAAAAGCTTGAACCTGCACGAGGAAGAACTGCATGATGTCGTTCTTGGGAAGGAGGAGGTCAGGCGATGGCCTGAGGTGAAGTGGTTGGCGGCTGCCAAGGTATTGACGAGCAAAACTTTCAGTATGCAGTCGCTGAAGAACTCATTGCACGCGGCATGGAATCCGGCAAAAGAGATCTCGTTCACTGCCGTAGAACCCAATCTGTTTGTACTGCAAGCCCATTGCCTGGGAGATTGGAATCGTTTGATGCTAGAAGGGCCATGGCTGTTTAGGGGCTGCACACTGATGGTTGAACCTTTAGATGGGGCGACGATGGTGTCCTCAGTCATCCCTAGTGGAGTATAGGCGTGGATACAAATCCACAAGATACCACCACTATTTAGGAAAAAGGAGGTCATAGAACAGCTTGCGAGTAGGGTGGGGGAGATGCTCTCTGTGGAGTTGCAGCCGGTTCAGATGAGGACAGGTGAATTCCATCGGGCGCGGGTGAAGCTCAACTTGGCCAAACCCCTCATGCGCTTTGTTCTGTTAGCTCTAGAGGGAAGTGTTGGAGATATGCCCTAGAGGCAATAATAAATGTAGTTATTATTATATCTTTGTGTTTATGATAAATGTTTACATTCATGCTATAACAGTATTAACAAGGAAACATTAATACTTGTGTGATTTGTAAACTAAATTTGAGTCCCTAGTAAAGCCTCTTCATAATACTAGCTTGTTGGTTAATAGATGATTGTGGTTTCCCTATCATGAATATTGAGATGTTATTAACAACAAGATCATATCATTAGGAGAATGGTATGATGGACATACTCCTATAGATAAGCGTAGCATAAAGATCAAGTCATTTTAATAGTTCAATTGCTATATGCTTTCTGATACATAGTAACCTAATTCCTTCGACCATGAGATCATGCTTATCACCATCACCGGAAGGATGCTTTGATGACATCAAACACCACACCGTAACTGGGTGGCTATAAAGGTGGCATTGAGTGTTCGGGAAGTATGGGTTGAGACACATGAATCAAGAGTGGGATTTGTCCATCCATATGACGGATAGATATACTCTGGGTCCTCTCGGTGGAATGTCATCCGATTAGCTTGCAAGCATGTGACTGGCTCACAAGGGATCACATACCATGGGAACAAGAAAAGAGTACTTATCAGTAACGAGGTTGAACTAGGTATGCAGAGATACCGACGATCAAAACCTCGGATAAGTAAACTATCGTGAGACAAAGGGAAATTGGTATCGTATGTAAGTGGTTCATTCGATCGCAAAGTAATCGTAGAAATATGTGGGAGCCATATGAATTTCCAGATTCCTCTATTGGTTATTGATCGGAGAAGTGTCTTGATCATGTCCGCATAATTCACGAACCGTAGGGAGACACACTTAAGGATTCGATGTTGTTGAGTAGTTATGGAATGATGAGTAAGAGACCAAATGTTGTTTGGAGTCTCGGATGGGATCCGGGATATCACGAGGAGATCCGGAATGGTCCGGAGAATAAGATTCATATAAGGAAAGTCCTGTTTCGGGGTTGGAGAATGGTTCCGGTGTTTTCATCGGGAATGTTCTAGAAGGTTCCGGAAGGTCCAACACTCCGGAGGGGAAGGGTACATGAATGTGTCATAACAAGTTGGAATGGTTGCATCATGTACTAGGTGTCATCGCTGAGCAAAATAAAGGGATAAATCAAATCATAGTTTGAAAAGTCAAACGCCAATTTGAAAAGTCAAACGGCAAGTTTGCTTGGTGCAGGGAGAGTAGGAAACCTACTTGGGGAGGAAGTCCCTCTCCCTCCACCGCCGGCCTTGGAGGACGAGTTGGGGGAGGACTCCCTCCCCCTTGGCCAGCGCCCTCCACCTATAAAAGGAGGGGCAGGGCTGCCCCTCCAAACACACAACTCCACCACCCAAAACCCTAGCCCTAGCCGCCGGCCCTCCTGTAGCCGCCGCCGCCCTAGGGCAAACCCTAGCCGCCGACTTGGGGCTTTCCCCAAGCCATAGCCGCCGGCCTAGCCCTCTCTCCTTGGTGTGTCTAAACCCTAGATCACCGAGGCCTCTCTCATAGTCCACCATACTCGCTCCGGCTTAAGGCGAAGCCCTGCGAGATCTCCCCTCTACTTCCGATACCACGCCGTCGTGCTGCCGGAATCACGAGGAGAGTGCTACAACCTCCGCTGCCTGTTGGAACAAGGGAGAGGAAGGTCTTCATCAAGTACCGAACGTGTGACCGACTGCGGGAGCGCTGTCGGAACGCGGCGCCGGAAGGATCGTCTACATGATCTTGAGATAGGCAAGAGTACGACTGCATCACCCACGAGAATCCGCTCTCGTTAAACACTTTGGAATATTCGAGGGTGAGTTATTCCATCGACTCATTGCTACTATCTAGTAGATAGATCTTGGCTTGTTTGTTTGCATGCGATAGAAATTTTTTGTTTTCCATGCTACGAACCCCTACAGGAAGTCCGAGGATGTTTTTGCAAATCAAGTATGAAAAGTTACCAAAGTATTGTGAGCACTACGGATTGATGGGCCACAGTTACCTATAGTGTGGTACTGGGGAGCATGACGAGGCAGACCGCCAGTTTGGTTCTTGGATGGTTTCCGAGGAAGCATATTGGCGCCATGGAACCCCAGGCATGCGTTTCCGTGGACAAGGTCGTGGCTCGTGATACGACCGTGGACGTGGCCCAATGGGAGGCCGCGGGGGCAGGACGGCTGGACGAGGCGATCAAGCTGGTCATGTTTTTCGTAAATGGGCACCTAGGGGTCCTACGGATGACATAAACCGTAAGAGAAATTCAGAGGAGGCAGGACTAGGGGAAGAGCTGGGGGAAGACCTTTCTGACACAGCGTCTAGCCCTCTGAAGAAAAATGCAAAGAGAGCTGAGGAGGAGATTTCAGAATATGGATGGGGTGGCATTGGGAAAGGTGCCTCCGCCCCCTCCGCAATATTTATCACCGAGCGAACAGAGGAAGATGAACAAGAAGTCTAGTGCTGGGAAGAAAGTGATGTATGTCGGCACAAGCTCTAAGGAAAGTTCTGAGAGGGCGGGCTCCCCTGCGGAGGTCCGCCAAGATAAATGAGTATTTTGCTTTGGAACTATCGTGGGCTGGGTGTGGCTGCGACAGTGTGTGAGCTCCGTGATTTAGCATGGCTCCACACCCCCACTGTACTTTGTGTAGTTGAGACTCAGTTACATAAAATTAGAGTGGAAGGACTAGCTCGTTTGCTAGGTTATGATAGGGGTTTTGCGGTCAGTAGCTCTGGCCGAAAAGGTGGTCTTGCAATCTTTTGGAACAATGAAATATCAGTTGAGATTCTTCCTTATTCTCAGTACCATATTGACGCCATGGTGTCATCCTCTGGTATGGAGAAGTGGCGGTTGACGTGTGTGTATGGGGAAGCCCAAGTCCGTGAGCGTCATAAGACGTGGGATATGTTGAAGTTCATCAAATCATCGATGGATCTCCCATGGCTTTGTATTGGTGACTTCAATAAAGTGTTACACAGGCATGAACATGATGGAGTGAATGAGAGGTGCAGCGCTCAAATTGCGGCCTTTCGTGATGCTATAGATACATCTGGTTTGATGGATCTAGGGTACCAGGGTGTACCCTGGACTTTTGAGAAAAAAGTTTCTGGTGGCACTTTATTGTCGTACCAGGATGGATCGAGCATTGGCCTCGACAAGTTGGAGTCAGAGGTACCAATGGCGGAGCTGAAACATATGACGGCCTCCACCTCGGATCACTCGCCTATTTTGCTTCAGTGTGCACCGATGGAGGAGCATAGAAGAGACCGTCTGTTTCGCTACGAGGTTATGTGGGAGAAGCACGGTGAGTTTGATCCTTTCCTGAAGAAAACGTGGGAGAATAGTGACAGAGGCAATTGCACTGAGGAGTTAAAGGAGAAACTCCAAGCTACCTCTTCCGAGCTCAAACGATGGAATAGGGACATTTTTGGCAGTGTCAAGGAGTTACGGCTGTTAAGGGAGACGCTCGAGAGGCTACGGGCTGCTCCTGATCGTGTCGGCCCGTCACTGGTGGAGGTACAGGTGCTCGACAAATTGGTGGACTTACAATAGAGGGAAGAGATAATGTGGCGCCAGCGGTCGCGTGTGCAATGGCTGGCGAAAGGGGACAAAAACACTCGCTTTTTTCATCAACGAGCGAGTAGACGCAAAAAGAAAAATAAGATTTTGAGTCTGAGGCGGCCTAATGGGGAGTTAACCGAGGAACCAAGGGAGCTTGCTAGCTTAGCGAGCAGTTTCTTCTAGGGTTTATATCAGACGGAGGGTACCCAGAATATGGAGGGAGTGCTCAATACAGTCGAGTGTAAAGTATCGGCACATATGAATGATGATCTTACAGCCGCATATGCTGAGGAGGAGGTGAAGTGTGCACTCTTCCAGATGTTCCCAACAAAGGCACCGGGTCCGGATGGATTTCCGGCGCATTTTTACCAGCATAATTGGAGCACATGTGGGAAAGAAGTGACTTCGGCGGTTATACGCATTTTGCGTGGTGAAGACAGCCCGGAGGTGATAAATGATACATATATAGTGTTGATCCCGAAGGTAACAAGCCCTACAGAACTAGGTCAGTTCAGTCCTATTGGTTTATGCAATGTTATATATATAATTGTTTCAAAGGTGCTTGCTAACCGTCTAAAAAAGATACTGCTAGATGTGATCTCACAGGAACAGTCGGCCTTTTTCCCTGGAAGGCTGATCACGTATAATATCATAACAGCTTATGAGTGCCTACATTTTATGAAGAGAAATAAGGCTAAGAAGCACAGACACTGCGCTTTAAAGCTAGATATGAGAAAGGCTTACGCCATAGTTGAGTGGCCATATTTGGAGGCCATCATGATTAAGCTCGGTTTCAAATATGAATGGGTAAAATTGGTGATGAGGATGGTTACCTCAGTGACATTCTCAGTTTTGTTCAATGGATCTCCGACAGATTCCTTCAAGCCTACACGTGGAATCTGCCAGGGAGATCCTATTTCTACATATTTGTTTCTGCTTGCAGCAGAGGGCCTCTCGTGCCTCTTAAAATCAAAAAGTGTTGTTCCATCATCGAACCTTCAAGGACTAACAGTGGAAAATTCCGCTCCTGCGGTAAACCATTTACTGTTGCTGATGATAGCCTGCTGTTTGTCAAAGCAAGCGTGGAGGGGGCGGATGAGGTTTCTGACCTCCTAGAGGTCTACTGTCAGGCTTCGGGTGAGAGAATAAATCTTGAAAAATCTTCTGTGTACTTTAGCAAGGGTTGTCCAGAGAACCTGCGACAGATGATGAAGGATAGGATGGATGTTCAGAATGAGTCGTTAAGCGACAAGTATCTTGGTATGCCCACTGATGTTGGGCGGTCTATTAATGGGGCTTTCAAATATTTGAAAGATAGAATCTGGAAGCATGTCCAGGGATGGCTGGAAATTCTCTTGTCGGCAGGTGGAAAAGATATTCTTATCAAATCTGTGGCATAGGCTATACCCGTCTTCTCTATGTCGTGTTTCAAGCTGCCACGAGGCCTCTGTCACCACATTAACGGTCTAATCCATAATTTCTGGTGGGTTTGCAAGGATGGCAAACGGAAAGTTAGTTGGGTATCTTGGGAGGACATGTGTATGCCCAAGTATGCTGGAGGACTGGGATTTAGGGATATTGAGCTTTTTAATTTAGCTCTCCTTGCAAGACAGGCGTGGATGATAATTCAGAACCCCGAGACCTTCAGTTCTATGGTTTTGAAAGCAGCTTATTTCCCTGAGGATGACTTCCTGGATGCACAGGTGGGCTCTCATGCATCGCAACTATGGCGATCTATTGTGGAAGGGAAAGAAGTTTTGAAGAAGGGGCTCATTCGAAGACAGGGCTACACACACACACGCTTGGAATGACAACTGGATTCCGCGTGATACTTCGATGAGACCTATTGCTTGCAAGTAGAGTGAGCCACCGCTCCATGTGGGAGACTTTATAGATGCTGTACAAGCAACATGGAACTTGCCAAAACTGCGAGATTACTTTCTACCGATGGATGTGGAGTTGATTCAAGCAATTCCTCTATCCACTCGACGAGCGGATGATTTCTGGGCGTGGCAGTTTGAGCGCAGCGACATCTTCTCGGTGAAATCTGCATACCGCATGTTGGTTAACTCCAAGTGGAGACGGGAGGCGTGGTTGGCTGAGACTGCGTCGAGCTCGGACCAGCAGAGGGAGGAGAGAGGATGGACCTCGCTGTGGAAAATTAAGATGCCAGCAAAGATCAAGGTTTTTTATGGCGCCTTGCGAAACATTCTATACCCATGGGTGATGTGCGCTATCATAGACACATGGCAACAGATGATCTATGCTCGCTATGTGGTAGGCGGGATTCATGGAGGCATTCACTGCTGGAGTGTTTGATGAGCCGCTCGGTCTGGGCGCTGATGCCGGAGCTTGTTACTGAACATATGGACCGAACCACGGAGCCTGAACCAAAACAGTGGCCGTTCACACTGATGCAGACCCTTAAGCATGAGGATCTGACTCGGTGCTTTATTACGCTATGGGCAATCTGGTTTGCGCGGCGGAAGGCGATACATGAAGGAGAATACCAGAGCCCTATGTCCACCCATCTTTTTGTGGAATCGATGTTGCGGGACCTCGACCTCTCCACGGCCCCTATCACAAGGAGGGGAGGCCAACAGCAAGAGGCGACCCGAGCCTTTGTGGATCGCTCCTCCGAAAGGCTCGGCAAAGATTAACGTCGACGCTGCAGTTCGCAAGCAAGGAAATGTCGGGGTTGTTGCAGCGGTCTGTCGAACAGATGAAGGGGTTTACCTGGGTGCTTCGGCTGTGGTGTTTCATGGAATTACTGACCCTGGGAACCTGAAGCGCTGGCGTGCCGTGAAGCTATTGCCTTGGGGAAGGATCTATCGCTGGAGCGCGTGTTGGTGGCGTCAGATTGCTTGGAGGTGGTCAATAGCCTGAAAAATGCTAATCTGGGAAGATTTAGCACAATTGTGCAGGAAATCAACGCAAGCAAGGGAAACTTTATGGATATGTCGTTTGTCCATGAGAAGCGAGTTTCAAATTAAGAAGCTCACAGTTTGGCTCGAAGTTCGGCTTCACTTAGTGTTGGTTGTCATACTTGGCTTTTAGGAACTCCTGATATCATTTGTATCCCTAATAGACGATTTAATGAGTCTGTGAACATGGAGCAGCAAGTTTTTGAAGCACTCTTTTTCTCACCAGGATATCGAAGGGGATTGGAAGGTTTTTAATGAGACGGCTTGTTTGCTATAATAAAGTGTTTTTTACCTAAAAAAAAACATAATATAACAAGGAGTGAGCAGAGCGGCTAGACCTAGATCTCCAAGTCGAGCCCTTATCGCCGCCGCCAGCTCCCTCCGCCTCCGCTCCCCCTCCTGAAATCTTGCTCAGCCGCATCTCCAGTTGAAGGTCGTCTCGCAACTTCGATCCCAAGGTAAATCCTGGATCCGATCTGCATGTCTGCTGTAGGTTAAATTTGTGGATTGAGCTGAAAAAATCTGATCTTTTTCTTTTGTGCTTTCGAATGTTGAAGTAGGAGATGATTCCCCGCCGGTTCATCAACCTGATGATGAAGGACTTGCGCGTTGGCGGCTTGTACTGGCTGAGCCGCCTCAGGCCCGAGGAGAACCTCTTCTACGCCTCAGCGGGGGAAGCAGTGGCGGCAGAAACACAAGCCAGGCGGAAAAAACGTAAGCCCAAGTTCGCGAGCACCATGGAGCTCCCCTCACCGGATTTTAGGTTCAAATCGGCCCGCTCGGGCGACCCGACGCTGGGTTTCATGCCTTTCTACGGGGACGGCGGCGGCCCGAAAGAGGGCAGGATCGTGGTGTCCGACTCGGCCGGGCACACCCACCTGTACGATGCCGAGGAGAACTCCGGCGAGATGCTTCCCCCCACCAAAGAGGACTCCAACTGGGATGGTCCCATATCCATGTGCATCTCCAAGAACGCCGGTCGCCCCGACGCGCTGTACGCTATCAACGGGTCTACCTCCACCAACTTCAAGGCTCTAGCTTACTGCAAGGGTAATATAATGTCCTGGTACTGGGTTGATATGCCGCTTCCGCCCTACATCTTGGGCGGAGAAGGTCCAAGTCGAACCATCCAGTCCTACACGCTGCTAAAAGACAACAAGACCATCTGCTTCTCCTCGGTCAGTGATGGTGGCTTTGGCACCTACTGTTTCGACACTGCCAATCTGGAGTGGACCAAGGCTGGCAGTTGGACGCTGCCCTTCATCGGATGTGCTGTGCGTGTCCCTCAGCTCTACAACCTCCACTTCGGCTTCCATGACAGCAACGAGGGAAACCTTGTTGCGCTTGAGCTCCCCTCTCCACCTCTTGATGGTGGGGATGCGCCGCCCAAGGTGCTTTACCAGTGGGGAGGCTTCTGTCAGCCCGACCACCAAGACAGGTGGTCATTGGTGTACACCAACCTACTGTACCTGGGGAACCATAGGTTCTGTGCTGCCCAATTCTTTGACATTTTTGATGGATCTGACGACTTAATTGACATGGCTGCTGTCCTCACTGGTGTCGAGATTATCAACGGACACGCCAATAAAGCCAAGCTGCGAATGATCAAGCACAAGACAAGAACTTACGTCTTCAAAGGCTCTAGCATTGAGTCTGTGTTCTAACCTAACCGTCTGTCTGTTGAATTTCAAGGCTCAAGTTATGTTCTTTGATTGCAGCAGCTTCAGAGCAACATTGTTCTAGCTATACAGTTATCGTCCCTCTATTTGTTGTTCTGACAGATGGGAGAAAGTTGCAGCTTCAACGATGTAATACGAAACCTCCTCATTCTATTACCTCTGTTCTTAAATATAAGACGTTTTGGTAGGCTATTTTAGCCTACCAAAATATCTTATTTTTAGGAGTGGAGGTAGTATTTATCATTAGTAGCCTTTCCAGATTCATAATGTAATAGTATGTTATTTGCAAGTTTGTTAGGTGTACAGACTACAGAGTCACTCTAATTAATAGTCGCTAGTACTAGCACATATTTGTGCTCTTCGTTGAACTGGAAAATTCTGCAGTGTGTTAACCATGTATTATCATATAATCTGCTAGTTACTGAGAAATTCTGTAGTCACTCTAAATTATTGGTGCTTGCACACTCTTGGCTGATTTTGTATGAGACTGCCACGAGTTCGCGCTCTTTGCTGAACTTGGGTGCACACTCTTGGCTGATTTTGTATGAGACTGCCATGAGTTCACGCTCTTTGCTGATCTTGGGTGCACACTCTTGGCTGATTTTGTATGAGACTGCCACGAGTTCGCGCTCTTTGCTGAACTTGGGTGCACACTCTTGGCTGATTTTGTATGAGACTGCCATGAGTTCACGCTCTTTGCTGAACATGGGTGCAACTGCAACGAGTCTGTTGACCATATTTTGTCATGTCAGTTAAATCTCAGGTAACTATTATGTTCGTTGGGGAGAAATTTGTTTTAGTATGGTACATAGCTTTGCCTGAGGCAAGATTGAAATGAGCTCAACCATCCGCCCTACCAAGGATTCAGCTTGCAAGCATATGAATCCTATGCTGCATAGTTTCACACAACATTCATTGTTTTTATTGGTTTTCTTCTCTTTATCATTCTGTTCATTTAGAGGAAAGGCCATATAGGCTCAGCACTACGAAAGGTATGAGTGTAGAAGCTGCTCTGTGTATGGCTTTAGCTGCAGTCTTTGGTTATGAGTAACTTGTATTCGTTGTCCTGGGGTACTGTTGCTGCTGAGTTTGTCTTACTCAGTGTTGCCACTTACTGAGGAATCATCAGATCTTATCAGTGATTGGCAGAATGTTCTAGAGTAATATTCTTTTAGATAATGGACCAGTGATGCTACACTCTTATTGCTTGTATGCCGGTTTTCATATTTCCTTTTGAGCCCTCATATTTTCAAGGCACTTCTTCAACCTGATAGTTTCTTGTAATTTATTTTGTGGTTTGTGTTCAACATCATGTTTGGTGAAGCAACTTCTTTCTGTTTTTCATACTTATCACAGTATGATGCATGCATATACTATAATTCAGGATGAGAAAATGTACTATCATTGAGGATGAAAAGAAATGCCTAATTGTGTTTGAGAGGCAGAAAGTAAACTGGGAAACGGGTTCTGATGGCTAATTGATCTTTTTCATCTGGTTATTTTCTTTCGGTTTTGTAGGCATGTTGCTTCACACCATCAATAATTTATTACGGGTGTCTTACCAATTCAAAATTCTAACTTATGTCATTTTAATTTTGTCCATTTTTGCGCTGGTTGCTGCCTGGCAGACTTGCAGAACAGCTTCTACTCCTTTTTCTGTCAAATGTTTAAAACAAGCTGATTTAGGGTTTTCTCTTTTGCTCTTTATTTGTTATACTAACCAATTAAGTTACGACCACTGACCATTTTAATGGAAGAAAGATTGCTTATATAAGATATTTGAAGTGTAACTGTTTATATAATGTGCAAATGATGGTATCTGAGGAACTGCCCCATCTTGGAGCCATGAAGTTGAAAAAGCTGTTGGATGCTTGATTATTGTTGATGACCTTATCTTCATCCAGTACTCTCTACCATGCCCACAAAACATACTTGCAAGGAGGAACAGGAAACAAAAAGGATGGAGTATAAAAAAGAGAACAAATATATAGCCCTGCAGCTCAGAGCAACAATAAATCGTGCATTTAAGTACTGTTTTTCTACATGTTGCATTCTGTGAATGTGATGCTGCTTGGATATGTTCTCTTATAGATTGGTAAGGTCGCTAGAGCCATACCTATTAGCAAAGAACTGGAGTCATGGCATCAAGCATAACAGCATAACTTACTCTATGCTGATCAGTGGATTTATCCATTTACATGACCATTTCAGCATATTTGAGGAAATGATAAAATCTAGTCTTCAGCCTGATAATGCCACATATACAATTTGCTGATAGAAGCATTTTCTAAGAGGAAATATGGACTGAGCTATTTGCATTCTGGAAAGATGCAGAAGGAGCAAAAGCGACCATCAAATAGAGCATTTACTCGTATCATAGAGGGGTATGTGGTTGCTGGGGATATGAAGAGGGCTCTGGATATTCTTGATCTGATGTGGTTGTGCTCCCACTGTGATGACTTACAATGCTCTTATCCATGGGCTAATTACAAAGAACAAGGTATCTTTTCAAATACATCCCCCTGCCCACAAGATAAACAGTACATTGTTTTTGTCTGTTATTTAAGTTGGCTTAGCTGCATTGCCCCCTTTAAAAAACAAACTCGCTATAGGGGCTTTCCCTACCGCATTCCTTTCAAAAAAAAAGAGATAACATGTCAACTCTGAATCTGGAGGATCAAAGAGGTATTTTCTATTTCTTGTTCATAAGTGTTGTGTATTTTTCTGTATTAAATTGCTCTAAACTTATTGCTTCAATACTTACTGCTACAATTACTTCCATAAACTTACTGCTGCGATGCATGCATGTGTGCAGATCGAAAACCGGCTCTATTGAGAAGATTGCTCCTATGAAGATAAAAGCCAAGGCAAAAAGAGAGAAATTGCTGAGAAGATTCCCATGGTTCCACTTCCACTTGATAGCCCAGCAATGAGCTCAAAGAGCAGAAAATTTAACCCTCCTAGACCTGCTATGAGCACAAGAAGCAAAAGAAGGCTCAGTTTGTTATTTCGATATGCTTGTGTGCTCTATTGATGTAATGATACTTTTGGATTTCATGTGATGTAATGGTTCTTTTGTAGGTCCTTTAGCCTATCATTTGTGATACATGTGAACTAGTGGTGACTTATGGTAGCTATTGGGACATTGTTTGGTCAAATTATATATGTGAACTGTGTGCAGGGGATATGGCATCAAAATATAGGGAAGATTCTGCCGAATTTTTTATTTATTTTGAATTTATGTTTGTTATTAGTATAGTTTGAATGAAGTTTTTGAATAACGTTATGTTCCTTGTCACACGGCTGAACATACACGACACTATATTTTTGAATTTAATTCAGTTCCATATTTCATAGTACATTAACTTTTCTTGTAATTTGGTCACATATTGAACAAGGGCAAAGGCGTCTTTGTAAGTCACCAATTGACACCGTTAGCTCTCTCAAAATATACTAGAGTGTCACATAAGGCAAAAAATATTACAGAGAGTGACATGTAGGAAAGGAAAAAGTTTTGAGTGTCATATAAGGAAACAAATTTACAAGTGGTGTCATACAAGGAATTTTCGCTACTAGTAGTAGCCAACCTTAGCTCTTGCCAAAGCAAAGAAAAAAAAAGGATCTGGACGTGATTCCCCAGCGGTTCCTGAAGCTGGTGATGAAGGACGGGCGCGTGAGCGGCATGTACTGGCTGAGCCGCATTAAGCCCGAGGAGAACCTCTTCTACTCCTCCGTGGTGCAGGCAGTGGCGCACGGACTGCAGAACGACCGGCGGCTCATCAGCCACATGCCGGATGTGCGACGCAAGTCCCTCATCTCTACAACCTCTACTTTGGCTTCCATGAAAGCGATCCTGAAATCCTTGTTGCACTCGAGCTGATCTCGTCTCCTGATCTCGACGACGCCGATGCGCCACCCAATGTCTAGTGCTGCGAAAGAAGTGCTTTTGAAATCTATCATTCAAGCTTTACCAACCTATGCTATGAGCTGTTTCAAGCATACAAAAGGTTTATGTCGAAAAGTTATGGTAGTAATGTCTACTTTCTGGTGGGCTAGGAAGATGGAGAAAATAGGAATTCACTGACAATCTTGGGAGAAGATGTCAGCTCCAAAAAGCAATGGAGGGATGGGTTTTAGGGACCTGGAACTATTCAACGATGCGATGCTGGCTAAGCAGGCGTGGCGTCTTTTGGACAATCCAAACAACCTTTGCGCTAGGGTAATAAAGGTTAGGTACTACCCGGATGGGACAATCCTGAATGCTGGGTGTCCGCAGAGCGTCGCGATTGTGGCGGGCGATTATCCAAGGGAGGGAGGTCTTGAAGCAGGGGGCTTGTTCGGCGGGTAGGCAATGGCATGACTACTAAAGTTTGGCATGATAATTGGATCTCGAGAACAAGACTGCTGAAACCAATGGGGAGGCTGGTTGACTCCTTGGTTCAAACGGTTGCTGGCCTCCTAGAGGAGGATTTGGGAGAATGGAGTGTGCATAGAGTCCGCGAGATTTTCACAGCACCAGAAAAAGATGCGATACTCAAGATGCCACGTCCAAGAAATGGGAAGGGTGACTTTTGAGCCTGGGAGTATGAACGCTCACGGCTGTTCTCAGTCAGGTCAGCTGACCGTATGTTGCTGGACAGAAAGGGACCGCTGGAAGATTATGCGACCTTGTCATCAAATGGCAATAGTTGGAAAGCACTATGGAAGCTTAAAGTGATGCCAAAAATTTGTATATTATGGTGGAGGGTTCTGAAGGGGTTTATGCCGACCCATTCAAAGCTTCATAGGCGCCATATGAAGGATATGAGTATCTTCCCTCTGTGTGGACACATGGAAGAAACACTATACCATAGCTTGATGCAGTGTGAGCATGCATTATCGTTTTGGGAGGCCGTTGAAGTTCAGTTCGGATTGGAGCAACCGAAATTACACCCGGCGTCATGGTCCTTGGACATTCTGGATCTTGGACTCGTGAGTCGGAAGGATGCAACAATTGCGGTCTTAGTGATGTGGGCAATTTGGACTAGTAGAAACAAGTACACTCACGGGGAGGTAGCATACCAACCAAGGCGGGCAATCGAGCTCGTCGAAGAACTGATTAGCTCACTGGACCTACCTGCACAGGAGAGGCTGGTGGAGCGAGAAAGGCATAAGTGGAGGCCCCCGGAGGAAGGATGGGTGAAAGTGAACTCTAATGGTGCAATCGATAGCAACCGTGGGGTAGCAGGCGCAGGCATGGTGGTGCGCGATCAGCTGGGCTACCTACTAGCAGGAGAGTGTCAACGATACAGCATGATCCAGGATCCGCTGATCATTGAACTCCTGGCTTGCAGGGATGTGGTGCAGTTGGTAAAGTCTCGAGGTTTCAGTCGAGTGGTTCTAGAGACGGGTTGCCAGATGGTGGTGTCGATGTGGAACAAGGAAGATTCAAATAAATCAATAGGTTGTCATATAGTGGAGAAAATAAAGGAGTTAGTAGGGTTTTTCCAGGGTTTCAAAATTCTCTTTGCTAGAAGGGAGGTGAATTCAGTTGCTCATTTATGCGCAAGAGAAGCCCTTAGATTAGATTGTGTAGCTCTAAACTTTGATGTAATTTCTGATTGAGGCTATTCAGTCAGAATTTGTTTCACCTTGATTAATAAAGATTGAAGGGGAGAGTAAAAAAAAAAGGTGCGTCTACGGAAGGAAAATTTTGTGTTTTCTGTCCCGAACCCCTTCAGTCGGCCCAGAACTGGCACGCCGGCCTAGGCACCTATGTCAGCCCATGGAAAGGGAGATGTCGTCCTAGGAGGAGCAATGCCAGCTATGCCGGTTGGGCTGATATGTCGGCCCAACAGTGATGACTTGGCCTGGAGGTGGCTTGGGCTGCTACGCTGGCTTGGGATTATTGCTTGCTTGACCTTTCTTCTATGTATTTTGACTTTGCTTATTCACACTCCTCATCTATATGTCGAATAGTCATCTTTGGGGTATCCGGGGTTATGCCCCTGACAAGCACGGAGGGGCAGCAATATCCCGATGACGAGAAGCAGTGGGGACGTGGCGTTCTCGTAGGCGTCGGCTGGGCATATCAGACGCAGCTGGGGTTCCCGCACGTAGTAAAGGAGCGAGCGAGAGAATTGGGATGGGATGGGGCCATAGCGAGGAGTCACCGAGTGCATACAAAACCAAGTGACAAAGGGAGACGACATAGTGGCAGAACATTCTTTTTAGATACTAGAGATGAGTATTCACATCCATTATATATCACATCATACATGTAAAATACTACATGGCTATCCTATCTACATATGTGAATTTGTGTACACTGTATGTCTATGTGTGCCATGATGAAAAAAAATTAGAAAGCCATGACAACGTACGGGCACTCAGCTAGTGTATGTAAGTAAAATTATTTGGCGGTATTAAGTTAAACTCGCTGCAGTTCACAAAAAAAAGTTAAACTCGCTGCAGAAAAAAAAAAGACTAATAGACGGAGAGTGATGGGCTCGGGCCCTGGATGATTCAACAGTGTCTGGGCCGACCCAGGGAGCATAGTCCAAAAACTCGATTCAGCAGCCACATCATATCCCTCTTGACGATATATACAATGAGGAAGGAGAGCGCAGCGGCTAGACCTAGATCTTGAACCCGAGCCCTTATCGCCGCCTTTAGCTCCCTCCGCCTCCACTTCTCCCCTCCTGAAATTTGAAGGTCTGGATCCGATCTGCATGTCTGCTGTAGGTTAAATTTGTGGATTGATGAGCTGAAAAATCTAATCTTTTTTTCTTGTGTGCTTTGGAATGTTGAAGTAGGAGATGGTGCCCCGGCGATTCCTCAACCTTGTGATGAAGGACATGCGCGTCAGCGGCACGTACTGGCTTACCCGCATGAAGCCCGAGGAGAACCTCTTCTACTCCTCCGCGGTGGAGGCAGTGGCGCAGATAACGCAGAACAAGCGGCTCAGTCTGAAGCCGCTGGCCGAGAGCACCCTGCAGCTTCCCTCGCCGGCGTTCAGGTTCAGATCATCCCGGGCGCGCGACTCGACGCTCGCTTTCCTGCCTTTCTACGGGCTCGCTGGCGCCGGCGGCCCCAGCGAGGGCAGGGTCGTCGTGGTCGACTCCGGCGGGCACACCCTCTTGTACGACGCGCACGATGGCTTGGCCGAGATTCTGCCCGCCATCGACGAGCCTGCCAAGTGGCCGAGCCCCATCTCCCTGTGCGTCACCAACCGCAAGAAGAACGCCATTCGCCCTGACGCTCTCTACACCATCAACCAGACCAACTCGGCCGACTTCAAGTCTCTCGTCTACTGCAACGGCGACTCCATGGCTTGGCGCTGGCTGAACCTACCACGGCCGCCCTATGTCTATGACGAAGACAAAAATGATACGACCATCAAGTCCCACACGCTGCTCCAGGACGGCAAGACCATCTGCTTCTCTGGTGGCTTTGGCACCTACAGCTTCAACACGGACAGCAAGGAGTGGACCAAGGCTGGCAGCTGGAGGCTGCCCTTCGCCGGATGTGCGACGCAAGTCCCCGAGCTCTACAACCTCTACTTTGGCTTCCATGAAAGCGATCCTGAAATCCTTGTTGCGCTCGAGCTCTCGTCTCCTCCTGATCTCCCCGAACCCAATGTTCTGCACCAGTGGCGAGGATTCTGCCGGGCGCCGCCCCACCACGGCGACTGGTCGCTCTTGGAAACCAGCCTGATGTACCTGGGGGAGTACAGGTTCTGCATTGCCAAATGGTTTCTCATCCATGATGAGTCTCTCTATGAACAGGACAACATTCTTGACATGGCAGCTGTCCTCACCGGTGTTGAGATTGTCAACCGCAGACATTCAAATAAACACAAGCTGAACATGGTCAAGCACAAGACCAGAACCTTCCTCTTCGACAAACCTTGTGACCTCGAGGATGTCATCTAACCGTGTTGTCTAGGCCCCTAGCCGATGAAGCTCACCAACTTGAACCCTGACTGACTTCAGTTGGCTATTCTAGCTGCTTTATTTCGTGTATAATTTCTGCTTAATATTGGAATTTCTTTGAGCCTGTGATAATCAAATATTCAGTTTGGAAGCATTCTGAATATTATATGCCCTCCTATATATTCACTCAGCATGCATTATTGTTTTTTATGTATCGTCCCACTTCTAGGATCTAACCTGAACAGGTCGATTTTGTAGCCGATAAAGCTCATCTACTTACTCATTGCAGACTTTGCCGAGTCATTTCCTTAGAACATGTATACTTGTATTTGCATTGCGTATATAGCACAAGCAGTTTACACTATATCAACAGTTTACAATATATCTAATATACAAACATAAGATTCGTATGCTTGCAAGCTGAATCCTTGACAGGGAAGATGGTTGAGCTCAGTTCAATCGGCCGCTGGCAAAGCTATGTATACCATACTCGAAAAAAATTCTTCGTAACAAAATTATTAATAGTTCGCTGAGATTTAACACAGACGCGACAAAATATATGGCCAACAGACTCTTTGCACTTGCACCCTAGTTCAGCAAATAAAGAGCGCGAACTCATAGTACAAAATCAGCAAAGAGTGTACAAGCACCAATAATTTAGAGTGACTCTGCAGAACTTCTCCAAACAAACACAGCTGAGATATGATAAATTGACAATACATGGTCAATAGAAACTCTACGAAATTTCCCAGTTCAACGAAGAGAGCACAAATTCATGCTAGGGCTAGCGACCATTAATTAGAGTGACTGGATATATGGAACAAGCTTGCAAACAACATCTTTCACATTTACGAAGTTGGAGGGGCTACTCATCTATGATAATAGAAGGAGAAAGTTTCATATTTGTAACACCCTCAGAATCGACCCTATGCAAGTTTCAGCGATTCCCGGCAAACCCGCATAAAAACGATTCAAAGGTGTCCACCAGGCACTTTCGTGCGGGTGAAAAGCGAAGTAATAACATTACACAACAGTCCTCGATGGGACCCATAGAACAGAAATATATACAACAGCGACTCAAAGAGTCAAGAATACAGATATACAGTACCAAGATCCAAATCACCTTGAAAATGATAGAGCGTCCGACTACGGACAAGATGCAAATGGGGCTAAGAGCCCTGAAGAATAACCAATGGCGTCCATAACCCTGCCCAGGCCAAGCCGGAAGGGTAACCCTGCTAACGACGTCGATCTCAAACCTGCTTTAACAAAAGGGGTGCCGACAAAGGGCAAAGGAAAAAGAGAGATCGGTCAGTACTGAGGCCAGTACACGGTGAGGCTAGAATTCGGCGGTCCTCGCCTACATAGGTATGGTGGACTGAAGTGGCAGCAGCATGCACTAAACAACCTATAGAGACTCGATATAACTATCGGCGATCAGAGAGGGGGTAAGAAAGACCTATTCGGAACCAACCTGATTCTACCACCAATCATACCCATCCTGGTATTTCCCCCTCGAGACCAGACGAGGAAGTCAACCGAGGAACTCACACAGTTGGCAGTTTTATTTAAACAGTTATCGTTGCAGCAATTACTAGTCAGGTATAGACGGTCATCCTGATATAATAAGCAGTGGGCACTTTTAGTTAACCATTCCATTGTAGTTGCAACACTTACTAGTCAGATACAATTAGCATGAGATATCCCCAAAACCCAGCAGTTGTTGGTACTTTTATTTAGCCATTCCATTGTAGTGAAGCTGATTACTATTCATATCGGATACAAGTCAAATTATAACAGTAAACTTTAGTTATAGTTGTCTATGATCGAGAACTGTGCTCCAAGTCGTCAATAACCGCGGACACGGCTTCTCGAAAAGATTTAACCCTGCAGGGGTGCACCAAAGTATCCACACGCACCTACACCCTTGTTGTCGGATCAGGTAGGTACAAGATCACAAAACATACACCCAACGGTATGTCGACCGGGTTTCGGACACGACGTTTCCCAGACCCAAAGCAAGCACGGGGGGCCACCCCACTAAGTCGAACCCGCAACGAAGTCGGCCGGCTCCGAGACGGACTTAGGGTTTGCGACAATGGCGGTAAACGATAGGGAACCCGAAAGTGTGGCTGGGCTTGTCGATACCGCGAAAACACTCCGCTTTCCTAAACAGTACAGGTGCATTCCTCGCACAATCTTAAATAAAGCAGTAAAGCATGGCATAAGTACAGGATAGTAATAAAGCCCCAAACTACTTTGTGGCCCCCAGTACAGTACTTGGAATCAGGTACTAAATCGATGGGGGTGCCCATACACCCCACCTGTGGTTAGCGCGCTCGATCTCGGAACAGGTGTCAAGAACTCGGGGTCCTACGGGACACAAGTGGACGGTTAACAACCAAATAACATCTATTGCCCACCTGTGCCTCTGCTTACCTACTTCAATTTTAGTTATTAAACAGTAATTAAAAACCATGATCATCTCCAACATTAGACATGCGGCAATACTCCAACAACTGAGGTACTCGACGACACATAACATCAATTGAGCAAGCGACTACGACGCGCAAGTCCAACTATCTACCAAACAACCGATAATAGGATGTGTCCAAGGCAATATGAGGCTGCGAGGGATTTCACGGGTACGGAAACTGGAGCATCGCAACACAGATAGCAATAGATCAACAGGAAGAAATAAATACTATAAAAGTAAGATAGGTAGAAAGGGGGAGATGCTCGCCTGGAAAACATTGCCGAAGATTCATCCGAAGATCGGGGTGAAGCTCACATCAACTCATCGGCCTAATCCGCGAAGATCCAAAACACTAGAAGAAACACCGGATGCACTATTTAATACTACGGCCAAAGATCGGGCATGATGCATGTATGATGTATGACATGACAAATATGCGATGCAATTGGTCAAATTAAGCGGAACCGGGGTCCCGACATTAATTAGGTGGTCTATGTTGTTTAGATACCCCGCACTTTAGATGTTGTTTTATCATGGCAATTTATGGTATCGGTTCGCTACACAAGTTTAAATGGGACCAATATAAGACTAGATTTGCCCGCATATGGACCCCATATTTAGTTATGAAGTGAATCGGCATAATGCCCCCAAACCACATGATATGCATGTATGAACAATTTAATATGCAACAAGTTTTATATATAGTATTTATAAAATAGGGCTCGGGAAAAGGTTCACACATCGGGGTTCGGCGAACTTGGGCTCCGAGGGGTTTGGGGTTGGTCTCAGGGTTCGACGGAATCGTTCTCGGATAACGGAGTAGATCTTGGCGTTCCGGAAAGAAGTACTTGTCGCACCGGGAGGAAGACCCTGGGGTGCCATCTCGATCATCGGTCAACTCGTTGGAAGTAGAACTTGGCATCCGACTCCCGGGCATCGGTGCGGGAAGGCGGTCTTGTCGTACCGGGGTCTTGGTCGGGTCGCCGGTAGATCTTGGTGTCCAGGGATGCTCCTGGTCTGGGGTTCGCCGCTCCGTGAGGGAGATCTTGGTGCTCCGAGGGGGTCTTCGGGTCATTGTATCAATGTTTACGGTCTTGTGGTTCCATCTTGGTTTGCCGGTGTCGGTCTTGGGTTCGGCGCCGGTGGTTCATCAGGTACGACCGGGTGGGTGTCGATCTTGTTGTCGATGTGCTCTGAAGTCCTTGTTTTGTTTTGTCCAATCACCATGCTACCACCACATCAGTACATCCTCTAGCAGACATGCGAGATGAGCGTACTGGCGGTGCGCTGGCTCGCAGACGGGAGGAGGCCAACGAGGACAGCCGATGCAGGCACGTCGGCGACCCTAGGTAGTGTTGGAGCGACCTTGAAGAGGGCGGCTCGAGGAGGGTTCAGGCGGGGAGGTTCTCTGGCCGCAGACAGAGGAGGTCCCCGCGAGGTTGGCTTGCAGCAGGCGGAGACGCTCGCGGCCGAGGAGGAGCAGAGCAGCGGAGGGGGTCGTCGCGACGGCGGAGCTCCCGGCCCGTGCTGCGAAGGCCGGCGCGGTGGAGCTCGCAGGTGCCGCGGGCGCGGATGGCGACCGGCGGCGGAGCTCGGCCGAGGATACGGCGGCGGCCTCCGGCGAGGAGAGGGAGGGTCTAGGCCGAGGTGGCGCTGCCGGCGCGGTTGAGCGCGGTGGGGCGAGGAGGACGGCGCCCGTCGGTGGCGACGAAGCGCCGGGCCGGCGAGGGTTTCGCAGGGCGGCAGGCCTGAGGGAGCGTCCGATGGCGGTGGGGCGAGCTCGAGGCCGACCAGCGGCGGGGTGGCACGGCCGGGGCCGGCGCTGGAGGGTGGCGGGCGTCTCGGGCTGGGAAGGAGGTGGAGGAGAGGAGGCGGAGCTCCGGTCGTCACGGAGGAGGAGCGGCGAGGGGAGGAAGGCGAGGCGGTAGGGGACGCCGGCGGCGGCGGCCTGAGCGGCGGGAGTAGGCCGGCGAGCGGCAGGCGCGGCGGCGGAGAGGTGGCCGGTGAGGGGAGAGGGGAGAGAGGAGGTGCGGGGTCGGGAGAGATGACGCGGGGCGGGAGAGAGAGGATCAGGGACGGGGAGGGGCAGGTGGGGTCGGGGTGGGCCAGAGCGAGAGAGAGGAGCGGGGTCGCCGCGTGGAGAGCGTGTGAGGATCGGTGGGGCGCGGGGGTCGCGAGGTGGGGCCGGGTCCCGCGTGCAGCCTGGGTAGGTGGCGACGTGGGTAGGTTGCTGGGTGTGTGCAGGACGGCGTGGGGTGGTGGGGCCAGCGGTGGGTGAGGCCGTGTGGGTGCGAGGTGGCAGCGGGTGGGGCGTGTGTGCTGGGTGTGGAGTGAGGCAGGTGGGAAAAGTGGGGTGGGGGTTGGGATAGATGAGGTGGCAAGGTGTGTAGGAAGTGGAGGGCACGGTGAGGTGGCCGATGGGGATTGGTGGGTAGATTAGGTTGGGGTAGAAAAGGGTTTAGGGTAGGGTTGCTAGGATTTATCTGGAGGTGGCCGGTCAGGCTTTCGGGCCTGGCTGGCTGCCTCCCTAAAATAATTTAAAAGATTTTATTAATCAAAATGGGGCTTTTGAAATCCATTGCCAGACGAAACAAAATAATCCGGAGACCCGGAGTTTGAGTTGAAATAAGACGAAGGGATTAATATAGAAAACCAAAATAGGGTTTTTAGCAAAATAGTTTTAAACATGTAGATGCATGCTGATGTTATGATGATGCACAGAGACAAGACATGCGGTTAGGATGATGCAATGTACAAAAACAACGCGATTTTCTAGTAGTGGTTTTATCGGGATGCCACAATATTACACCGATGAAGTTCAGGTTGGAATTTTCTCCTATCAATTGGAACACAAAATATTAGAGTGATGATATCCATTTAGTTGGGGACAATGTTCCTCTGGAGCTGAAGCTCTGCTGCAGCAAACCTAACCAAGAGCGTTGAAAAATTCAACACACGGGCACATACTCAATGCTACAGAATTCAAAGATATAAGTTCTGGTCTTGTGCTTAATCATCTCAGCTTGGCTATATTTTCCCGTGTGAAGATAATATCCATGCCAATGAGGATATCAAACATGTAACAAAGTTCTCATTTAACACGGTAGATCCATAGAAGATGCCAAACAATTCGGCAACACAAAACATGAAGTTCCCCAAGTAGATCAAGTGTGAATAGTATCACTGATGAGTTATTTATTGTTACTAGCTTCCAAAAATTTATTGATTGATGAACTATAAACTCAAGTAGTTTGGCTCAAATAGGTGAAAGAGCTTGTCGAAGAAGTGGGAATTGAGCATGAGTTTTCTACTCCATATACACCCCCTCAACAAAAAATTGTGCAGTAAAGGAAGAGCTATTGGATGAGTACAAGACAGCCCAATAGCTTTTGGACCGAGCCGTCAACACAACCTGCCATATATCAAACTGGGTCTTTATGAAGAAATTAGAGGACTTCATATGAAATTCTTATGATAAATACTATCATCAGACGATGGGAAGCCAAACATCGAAACTCCTAGACACCATCCATAGCATGCTGAATCGGACGCTTGGCCTTGCACCATATTTTTCAATGGGCTGCCTACATCTCAGGCGACTGAGATTTAATCATCTGACGTCACAGTTAGAATTTCCAGCCCAGTTCCATCATTGCAGCCGGTACACATCTTGTTCTTGTTTTCTGGCCTGTGTGCCTTATCTTTTGTTGGGCTTTTCTTGTTCTTTTTTGGATTTTTGTGTTAAAACTTTTATTGTATGTCAACACCCGAATTTTTAATCCCAGATGCTTGTTATGCCATACATCGCAATCCCAGGATTACCATTTTTGCGAGACAAAACATACTGGTACCATAGTTCATCATCCATTACAAACCATATTAAAGGTCTTACAAATAAAGGATCTCATGGTCCAGTCTTAATACAATCAAAGCAGCGGAATAATATAATAACGGTAGCATGGGCGAAGCTCCATCTTCGGGGTCACAGGCAATGCTGACGATGAGAGATATTCCTAGTTGTCGTAAACTTCCTGTTGTCCATCATCCTGATAGTCCTCCTCATAGTCTGGCCATGGAAATAGCCAGAGACGAAGTCATGAGTACTCTATAAGTACTCGCAAACTATCTCTAACAAGTAAAGTGGTTCAAGTAGGAATACTAAGCTCTAGGTTGTTTTGCAGAAAGCCAGGTTTATCTCTAGTTGAGTTCAGAAGTAAAGAAAACTAGTTTAAAGTTTATAACACCTAAGTGGGAACATAGTTTTCACTTTCACAACCATGTTGTGGTCAAGTCAAAATCATGATTCATTTCACAAGTCATTTTGAAAACATCTAAGGACGGAACAGTATGGCCACTCCAACTGTCCATAACCGCGGACGCGGCTATTTGAATAGTTTGCCACTCTGCAGAGGTGGTACACTTTTACCACAATATTCGATACATCCGTCAGGAATAATCCTGAATCATCATACTCAGTTTGCGTATAATCAATCCTAACCTTTCAATTACACACCCTACTATAGGCACCTGCCCTATAAGTTTGGCCTCCCAACCATGACCATCTGTCATCTTGGAAACTGCATAGGTGGACAATCATCACGAGGTAGCCTCAGCTCAAACCTCGGTCGCAAGGAAACCCATACTAAGGTATATAAACTTCCAGTCAAGCCCTACCCAAATTCGGGTATTGTGGTTGTATGGTAAAATTGGAATGATATCGCATCCGAACACAACCATCAGTTTTATAAAGGGTTAAGACTCATGCCTTAACATTTTCATCATCAAAATCATGTTCGGCGCTAGAGGCCCGACCGGACCCATGAAGCTCCAGCCACCACGCTGCAGCAAGCGCGGTACTGGAACCGCCTCCCTCACCAACAAGTACTCTGTAGACCAACCGAAAGCGTCGGAGTCAAGCCGAACCAGGCCCGCCCTAACCCAGATCGGGCTCAAATGGGCCCAGATCTAGGCCTATAGGGCTCTTTCGGCCATCCCTCATGACCTTGCCGCTTGCGCAACCAAGCGTCCAGCCGTCCACGCCACCTGTCTCGCTCTCGTCCGGGGACTGGCCGGAACGCCGCCTGCCTGGTTGCTTCGCCTCTAGGAGGCATCCCCCAAGCCAAGCTCCTAGGGTGGGAAGAGGAGGAAGCCTCCACCGCCGGCCCTAGGAACCGCGCGGGCAACGCCTGGCGGCACCCGCTGATGGCAGCGGCGGGGAGGCGCGCTGGGTGGGAGGAGGTGGAGCGCCGATGGTGGATGGGGCCGCCCGGTCGCTTCGCTTGGCGAGTCAGGGTGGGCGGCACGTTGGGAGGGGGGGGGGCATTCTCGCCTCCGGTGAAACCATCACCGACTCGACTCCCCGTCTGTTTCTTCGAAGAGGGACCCTTCCCCCTCGCAAGATTCATATGTGTGCAAGTTGAATCCTTGGTAGGGAAGATGGTTGAACTCAATTCAATCTAGCCGGTGGCAAAGCTATACACCATTTCTTTCTGACAAACATAATAGTTTGTTGGGATTTAACGCGGATGTGACAAAATATGGTCAACAAACTCTTTGCATTTGCACCCCAATTCAGTAAATAAAGGGCGTAAAATCATGGTGGTATCATACAGAATCGGCCAAGAATAAAGTGTACAGACACCTTTTAGAGTGACACTGCTGGAATTTCTCCCTAACAAACATATAGCTGAGATATGATATAAATTGATAATACATGGTTAATAGAATCTCTGCAGGATTTCCCAGTTCCATGAAGAGAGTACAAATTCATGGTAGTACTAGCGATCATTAATAGAGTGACTGTAGGCCACAAATAAGTATTACACATTTACGAAGTTGAAAATGCCACTCATGATAATTACTCCCTCCGTTTCAAAATATAAGATGAAGCAAATGTATCTAGACTATTTTAGTATAAACACGAAGCTAAAACATCTTATATTTTAAAACGGAGGGAGTAGAATAGAATGAGAAAGTTTCATAGTGTACTACATTGACGAACGGTACGTTAGAGCACGGCCTCAATGCTGCACCTATCGAAGAGATAAGTTGTTGTCTTGTGCTTGATCATCTGCAGCTTGGCTTTATCAGCCTGTCCGTCGAGAATCTCCACACCAGTGAGGACAGCAGCCATGTCACTTAACTCCACGGACGATCCATCGAAGATGCCAAAGAATTTGGCGACGCAGAACCTGTGGTTCCCTAGGTAGAGCAGGTTGCTGTCCATCAACGACCACTGGAACCGATTGTCGGTCGGGCCGAAGCCTCGCCACTGGTGCAGCACCTCGGGCGGCGCAAGCAGAGGCGACGGAAGCTCAAGCGCAACGAGGCTCTCAAGGTCGCTGTCAAGGAAGCCGAAGTAGAGGTTGTGGAGGCAAGGGACTCTCAGAGCTCGTCCGACCAAGGGCAGCGTCCAGCTGCCGGTCTCCGTCCACTCGTGGGTGGCCGTGTCGAAGCAGTAGGTGCCGAAGCCGCCGCCGCCACGGGCCGACGAGAAGCAGATGGTCTTGTCGTCCTCCAGCAGTGCATAGGACTGGATGGTGCAGTCCTGTTTGGCGGCCAGGCCCAAGGTGTAGGGCGGCGGCGGTAGGTCGAGCCAGTCCCAGGCCATTATGTCACCTCTGCGGTACGCCAGAGACTTGAAGTTGGTCGAGTTGGACCCGTTGATGGCGTACAGAGTGTCGGCGCGGACGGAACCCTGGGGGCCGGCGACGCACAGGGAGATGGGGCCGTGCCACTTGGAGGAATCCTTGGTGGGGGGAAGCATCTCGGAGGAGCCCTCTTCGGCGTCGTACATGAAGGAGTTCCCGGCCGAATCGGAGATGACGAATCTGCCCTCGCCGCCAAGCCCGTAGAAAGGCATGAAACCGATCGCCGAGTCGAGCGAACGGGACGACTTGAACCTGAAGTCCGGCGAGCTAGAAAGACTCCTGGTGCTCTCGCACATCAAGCTGTCCCGCCTTGTGGCCTGCGTCCCTGTCCACACCGCCTCCCCCGCGGACGAGTAGAAGAGGTTCTTTTCGAGCTTCATGCGCCTCAGCCAGTACGAGCCACCGACGAGCAGATCCTTCATCATCAGGTTCACAAACCGCCGGGGAACCATCTTCGAGGTGGGACGTACGGATCAGTATTCAGGCGGGGGAAACGGCGGCGGCAGGGATCGAGTTGGAGAATCTTGGTATCGAGTTTGGGGGAAACGGCGGCGGACGGCAGATCGGGCTCGCAGCTGCTGAGGTAAAAGATTAAGAGCCCTCCGCAGAGGTGCGACGTACGGATGGAAGATAAACGACTCACGACTTAGGGCTGGAAACAACTCACGACTTCCTTTTCCCCGACTTTTTACGAGCACTAGAAAGCGTGGTGCACGTACACGCACGATCTATTTTAATTGTTATTTCTCTTTTAGCTACTTTCTCGGTCCGTAAATAAGTGTATTTCTAGCTTTGTTAAGTAAAAGTTTGTAAAATTTAACTAACTTTATAAAAAAATATAGCAATATTTATGACTCTAAATTGGTATTAGTAGATTTTTAAATTTAGTTTCATAATATGTCAATATAATATAATATACGTTACTATTATCTATATAGTTGGTCAAATTTGATAATATTCCCTCCGTCTCGATTTATAAGACTTACACATATTTCTAGGTTGACAAATTAACCAACTTAGCATGAGATACATAAGATAAAAACTATATTATTCAAATGTTATATTTTCTAATGATATAATTTTTATATTATATAATTTATATTATATAGCTCATGCGACGATCTAGATATACGCGTAAGTCTTATAAACTGGAATAGAGGAAGTATTTGATTAGCTAAAAGCTAGAAGTATATTTATTTGCAGACGGAGGGAGTAGCTTTTTTATTGAGGTATTTAAAGTGCGTCTCGTGCTCAATAATGTGACCGCGCGTGTAACCATGCTAATCTATATCTAATAATAAAGGAAAGAGCGTTTTTTGTAGTACATACATTTTTTGAACGGCTTTACCCTTTGACAAAAAAATAAATTACCCACCAATGCCACCCTATACTTTTTTGGACGGCTTTATTCTTTGACCAAAAAAATTAATTACCCACCAATATCACCGATAAGTGAAAAAAATCTATAGGCCCTCGTGTCCTAGGGAGGTGCTCGCCCTCGGGACAGCAGCCAGCGAGGGGGAACAGGAGGATGGCCGTGTGTCGGCGTCCATGACGAGAGCGGAACAGCCTATGTACCGGTCAGGTGGGGCAGCTCCACGCATCAGGACCAGACGATGTTGTCCTCGAAGAGAAATGTACCGACGACGCCCTCAAGAACTTGGCAGAATGGACAAAAACAACCCAAATTTGAAAGGATTTTACAAAATGACCCATCTGGAAAATTATTTCACTGGCACTAACCCTTTTTGTAGCGCCTAACAGCAAGGCGCTACACTCTACAGTGTAGCGCCTTTCAGCTAGGCGCTATGCCCCCTGCCAGCGTGGCACCGCCTGGCCCCTCCCTGGCCCCACCCCGCCGTGTGAAAACTCTAAATCAGAGTGTAGCGCCTGTCTGATAGGCGCTACACCTCAGAGCATAGCGCCTAGCAGACAGGCGCTACACTCTGACTTAGAGTTTTCCTCCCGTCCGCCAACTCTCAATTTTCCCTCTGTTAGTTTCGGGGCAGACGAAATCTGCTAGCATAGCGCCTAGCAGACAGGCGCTATGCTTGTGTAGCGCCGTTCTGCTAGGCGCTATGCTAGCAGATTTCGTCTGCTCCAATCTAACAGAGAGCAAACCGAGAGTTGGCTGGCGGGGAAAACTCTAAATCAGAGTGTAGCGTCTGTCTGATAGGCGCTACACCTCAGAGCATAGCGCCTAGCAGACAGGCGCTACACTCCTGAACTGCACTAGTTTCAAACAGCATGTACTCAAACAACACTTGTTATACTCAAATAACATCAACATAATCTCAAACAACATCAACAAATTGTCATACATCAACATAGTCTCAAACAACATCAACGTAGTGCCATACATGAACATAGTCTTAAACAACGTCAACATAGTGCCATACATGTAAGTCCAAGTCGGCTGGCGTAGAGGGTTTCTATTATACGCTGGCCAAGGATGGTGGCCCACCTCTTTGGGACGACCAACTGGTAAGCGTTCCCAGCTCCATATCGAGAGAAGAACCATAGCACCACCTATTCCGGCATTTTCGCCTGCCCTACGACAGGCATCGTCCAACTGCAAGTGAACAAAAACGAGGTCAGTATAGCATATGTGTGGACTCGACATATACAAATGAATGTAGAGTGCACAGGTGATTACTTGCCGGTACAAGTAGGCAAGAGCCGCCGAACCCCAGCTGATATTGCTATCCCAGTTTGCTAGTGCCTTGAGCCACATCCACTGAGCGGTCCTACCTCCGCTGTCAGCAAACAGAGTCCTAGAAAGGACATACCACACGTACACACGAGTATGTGTCTCGATCACCTCAACCTCGGTGGGGTTCGGGCATTCCCTAAAGTTCTCCACGATCCACGCATATGTCGCGCCTGCTGGGACTCTATCTTTGCTCTTATCTTCAAGTTCTTCAGGAGCCATGCCAATAAGTAGATGCATCGCATTGCGCCACCCATCGGAATCTGTGCTCATACAGAGAGGCTCCCCCACGATAGGAAGTCCAAAGATCATGGAAACATCCTGAAGAGTAGGAGTGATCTCGCCGGTCCGGAGGTGGAAAGTGTGCATCTCCGGCCTCCACCGGTCGACAAGTGCGGTGATAGCAGCCGCATTGAGGTTCGGCGTCGACCGGCTCACAAGCGTGATGAAAGGGAGGAGGCCTAGCCGCTTGATGTACTCGGTGTACCACTCGTCGTACGGCATGTCATTCGAAGACGCGCCATGAGACCGAATCTTGAGGGGATGAAGCCTCTGCATACATACAAGATCGAACATTATGCTTTTTCCAACACAATTGAATCAATAGAAAAATAAAAGCAAAGAAGTTCAACCATGGTTTTATTACCATATGCTTCTCCGCCATCAAGTATGCCCGGTGTTGATGATCATAGTAATCCTCAAGTAGCCACACCATCCTACATATATATTCCAAACATCAATAAAATGTGTGTGGTATGTGGCCATTGTTTCAATTTATACAATAAACTGCAAAGAATATGGGAGCATATTATTCACACATCCATACAAATCCATATAAAACCATCACACACAATGCAAATCAACAACACACTTCCATTCCCCATCAAATACAACTAATACATAACTTCCAAATAACCAAAAACATACACAAATAGTTCATATTATGAATCCAAATAGACCTAGGGTTTGAGGATAATGTGCAAGATTCATTGGATGAAAGAGAGGGAAAAGGAGGGGATTACCTTGAGGGAGGGATGGGGAAGCAAATCCACGGTGAAATCTCTCAGATCTGATGGATTTGAGGAGTGGATTTGAGAGAGAGGGAAGGAGGAACCGCCGGCACCTCCTTGTTCTTCTTCTAATGGCTGGGCAACCGAATGGGTCGGGGTGGGGAGGGGGGCTGCGGGCTGCTGAGTATGTCTCAAAGTGTAGCGCCTAGCAGATAGGCGCTACACATTAAAGTGTAGCGCCTATCAGACAGGCGCTACACCCTGGGCATAGCGCCTGGGCGTTAGTCGCCCCAGGCATAGCGTCTAGGCGTCACACGACGGGGTGGGGCCAGGGAGGGGCCAGGCGGTGCCACACTGGCAGGGGGCATAGCGCCTAGCTGAAAGGCGCTACACTGTAGAGTGTAGCGCCTTGCTGTTAGGCGCTACAAAAAGGGTTAGTCAGGTGAAATAGTTTTCCAGATGGATCATTTTGTGAAATTCTTTTAAATTTGGGTTATTTTTGTCCATTCTGCCCAAGAACTTCGTCCCTGCACGGCTCCCCACGCCATTGAGCGGTAGCAAATAGGCCTCTGTGCGGCAAGACCTCCGACCAGCTCCTGCGGGACTGCTCTCACAAACCGGCATACTCGCAGCGCAGATGGGGAGCTCGCGGGGGCGAACGACGGCAAAGACGAGATGGACAACTTACGCAGATGCATATGATGCGGAGGATGGCCCGTGCTGCCGTGGCGCCATTGGCCGACGCACGATGGAGCTGCCGAACCAATCGTTCGATTGGTTAACTGTCTAGAAACAGGATGCGTTTCCTTATCCCTTCAACTATTTTGCATTGAGGTCTCCGTACTTGCACGAATTGGCAAATATAGTTCACTAGTAGAAAAAGAGCCATACGTCCACCCTAGTTTGGAGCATTAGTCCCGGTTATGGTTGGACCCGGGACTAATATGAACATTAGTCCCGGTTCCAACGGCTAGAACGCCATACATCTTTAGTCCCGGGTCAAACGGGACCTTTAGTTCCGGTTCGTATCATCAACCGGGACTAAATGGGGTGCCCCAGTGCCAATACCTTTAGTCCCGGTTCGTATCACCAACCGGGACTAAAGGTGTAACCTTTAGTCCCGGTTTGTATTACCAACCCGGACTAAAGGGATTGGCACCGGGGCACCCCTTTTAGTCCCGGTTGGCAACCGGGACTAAAAGTATTGATCGGGCTAAGCTTAGTGGAGCGTGTCAATAGGTAGTGCTTTCTTTTTCTAATTCAAGCTGGATGTCCATCGTGCTAAGCTGAATAGCACGTTAATAGGCAATTCTTTTTTTTCTGATTTGAGTCGCTGCACCGATGGAACCTAATGACGCAGACCAATAAAAGGAAAGAAAACTATGTGTCGTGCGAGAACGTGACTTGGACGTAATTAGATGGACCTAGTTAAATCCTAGCCCTAAATTAAAAATCTAATAGTTAATAGTATAATTTTGAAGATGTGTATCAACCTAATGCCTTCGAAACAATCTTTTATATTGATTTTTCTTTATTTCTTTGTCTCTACTCGACGTGTTACAACTTGATGGCTGGACGTTATCTCGACTTGGCAAAAAGGCTCCTAGCCTAACACGGACACGCCTAAGCTTGTGCATCTACGAGTTTAATTTGAGCGGGTTTTGCTGGTTTATCAACTCGGTGAATTTTTTCTGGTTTATCAACGAGCGCCAGATTGAAGCTTGAACCTCCGCTAGCTCCATCCGCAGGAAAAAATCAAAAAGAAAAAAATTATTTTAGAAAAAAAATTATTTTAGTATTTTTTATGTTATATTTGAATTTCTCGCATTTTTCTGATAATAATGGATATATTATTTATTAAATTTCGATTTACAGATTTGAAGATATTGTTTATGTCATATTAAATGAATAAATGGCAAAAATGAATAAAATATTAATTTAATTAGTTTTTACTTTCATTAGAATAAAATGTTATTATTAATTATTATTGTTGTTTACTAAAATTAGTTGTTCTTAATTTCAAAAAAACGTGTCACATATCGATATGAGTTAATAAGATTGATATACTAGTCTTGACAACAAGATATATTGGTCCTTCGCGCAAGTGGGAGAGATGGAATGAAGAAGTTAAGCGTGCTGCGGGTGGAGTAGTGCTAGGATGGGTGACCGGATGGGAAGTTTGACTATAAGTATGATTTGAACTAAGATTAACTATAATTAGTGTTAAAAATGAGAGATGTGGGAGATTAACGAGCCAAATAATTCAAAGGTTTAAGAAAAAATTGAAAAAAAAATCAATTTTTTTTAAAAAAATAAAAATAAAAAGAACTTTTAGTCCCGGTTTGTATTACAAACCGGGACTAAAGGTCCTCCCCACATTGCACGGAGTAGCGGCCACGTGTGCCCCTATTTGTCCCGGTTGGTGGGGCAACCGGGACTAAAGGTTAGAGCTTTAGCACCAGATTAATGAGCCAAATAATTCAAACGTTTAAGAAAAAATTGAAAAAAAAATCAATTTTTTTTTAAAAAATAAAAATAAAAAGAACTTTTAGTCCCGGTTTGTATTACAAACCGGGACTAAAGGTCCTCCCCACATTACACGGAGTAGCGGCCACGTGTGCCCCTATTTGTCCCGGTTGGTGGGGCAACCGGGACTAAAGGTTAGAGCTTTAGTCCCGATTGACCCGTCCTGGTTGGGCAACCGGGACTAATGACCCTTACCAACCGGGACGCATGGGGTGTTTTCTACCAGTGGTTAATACAGTAGTCATATGCCATGATTTGCGCTGGATCCATGGGACACCCGGAAGTGTGCATTGAATGGATTTGGGATGATTGGGATGCTTCGTGGGGAAAAAACATGGCATGTTTTTCTTTCTGAAAATAAAAGGATTATGCAGGGATGCGTTCAGTCAACTGACATTGTAATAATAGGCTAAATAATATTCAATAAAACTTAACCCGTAGCAACACATGCATATTTCCTATACAATAAAAAATTTATCTTTTGTGTGTAACTTTTTCTCCCGGTGCAAGGCGCACGGGTATTTTTCCTATAAACTAAATACGTGGACTAATTAAACGGGATGGTGCCAGCCAGAGCCGACACCGGCGCGCGAGATGAAAGGGAAGCACACCAAGGAATTAGAAGAGGGGGTTTGGATAAAGAAAATATTCTGCTTACGAATTGGAATAATCAATTGATCGAGGAGCGGATGCCACCGAGCAAGTTAAAAAAAATTGTCTATGACATGACGTGCCATCGATTTAAAAAAAACTCACCACCAGCATAACAAAGACTAACTTCTTCATCCGCGGCAACGCGCATGCATTTTGTATTCACCACCGTCATAACAAAGACTAACTTCTTCATCCGCCACAACGCGTAGGCATTTTGCTAGTGAGTAATAACATCATTAACCATTCAAGTGCACAAGCAAAGTGGAACTGACTTTCTTTTAGCCCAACTCGGGAGTATTGCTAGAACTCTCCGTCCAAGCATGAGCAATAAGAAAAATAAATACTCCTAAAAACAAAAAACAGGAGATCCGATCGGACCAAAACTCCCAGAGTCAGCTCCAACTCGGTGGTTCGACTCAACCCGTCTGAGTGCGTCCGAACGCGTCCGAACGTGTCCGTGTGGACGCGCGGGATGTACACGGCGTCTCAACGGCACGATCCATCCGGACAGACGCTTTCGGCTCGATCTATCCGTGCACCAAATCTAGACAATAATTGCGTCAGCTCAGACCGCGCGTGTCTCCTCCCGTGTCCTCCGGCTGGGGGCCGAGGGCCCGCATGCTAGCAACCCAACGGCTTCCTTGCAATAGCCATAAATGGAAGGCTGCTCCAAAGGCTGGCCGCGCCGCTGCTAGCGCCCGACGCCTACCCTCCTGCCGAGACAGTTCAATGTCGTCACTTCAACCTCCACGCCTGACATGGTTATACCCCGCCGGTACACGATCTCAGCATACCTGGTCCAGCCCAAGGAAGGCCCACGGCAAATATACGCCGGTCCATAAAGATTTTCGGGTGGCCAAGGCCCATGACGCCTTCGGATCCTTGGAGAGCAAGACTAGAGTAGATAAGAAATTCAAAGGGGTAAACCCTAGAACCTATAACCGACTAGGTCTGTGCCTGGGACCTGCCTAAGTCTATATGAAGGCCAGGAGGGTACAACCTAGATCTCTCTCTCTCTCATACTTCCGCATACACACCTCCACACCAGATTGCATCTGCGCACCCCTGTAATCACCGGTTCCGCCTTAATCAAGAGCAGACAAGCAGGAGTAGGGTTTTCCCTCCGGGGGCCTGAACCTGGGTAAACCTCGTGTCCCCGTGTTGCTTGTTTGCTAACCGTTCCGTGATCTCCAGCATGCCCATCTTCTCCAAAACCCAAGTCCATAACAATGGGCATTGACGAGTCAAAACCTCGTCAATTGGCGCCGTCTGTGGGAACTGGGGACGCTGATTGTGCGATCATGACGGTCCCAACCCAAGTGATCTACAACTCTGCGGCGATGGAGAGTGACCTCCTCTTCGGCACTTTCGACTTCACCGCCCACTCACCGACCACCATGAAGGACTTCGAGCCCGTAGGCGACGGACTCGAGATCCTGTTCGGGAGCTTCTGCTTCCAGGTGGGGCAAACTGGCACCCTCCGCCTCCCTGAGCGGGTGCCCCTACCATCAATCAGGCCCGCTTCATGGGCCCCACATCCTGTGCTACACACAACATCATCAACAGATGATTCCTACGACAGCAGCAACTGCAACTCCGATCTATGCGATCCGCTATCGGATGAAGGGACCTACGATTCCGGATCCGAAAGCTGCGGCAACAGCGGACCAATCTACGAGAGCTACCAATGCGCCGTAGTCATCCAGAGCGATGCGGAGCAGCAAACACCCAACCCGCCGCCCAACCCGACACCTAACCCGCCAGATCGAAACGGCGGGAACAGAAGAAGCCAGGCCCCCCATCCGAAGGGGACAACAATGGCCATGTCATCCGCCTTAGCAAAGAAGGATGGGCCCAAGCACGCGCCGCCGTGGCGGGCAGCATAGTCCTGCCTGCAGACTCCTCACGGGATCTGTTGATGGCCTACCATCTGCTCCTGATCGAGGAGCACAAGTGATGGGGATATGCCTACCGGGGTATACCCAGCAGGACGTTTCCGACTGGCCCAGGAACTGGCGAGTGGGCCTGCAGGACGACGACTGGATCGAGACCTGACGTGGACCCAAGCGACTGGAAGCTGAAGGACCAGGAGAGTAGATAGGCCCAGTCAGATTAGGTTAAACGAATACCGAGACCTTAACTGATTCGGTTGAGATATGTAAACCCTAGGGGGGTGAGTCTATATAAACCTCCCTACAGGGCGTGTAGAGGATACGCTTTATCATCCACCCAAGCGACTCGCCGCCTAGCCGTCGAGCTCGCCCCATTGTACCTCCATCATAATACAATCTAGCAGGAGTAGGTATTTACCCTCCGGGGGGGGGGGCGAACCCGGGTAAAACACTGTGTCTCCGCCCTCATCTCGCACCGCAGATGGCTGGCCGCCCTTGCCCTTCGTTCTACTACTCGCTGCCGATTGCAGCATCTGCCGTGGTCATTCCCACGACAGTGGCGCCCACCGTGGGGCCTGGCCGGTCTGGCCGGTGTTCTGCGACGAGATCCAATCTGCCCATCAACGAGACGGTCGCCACCGGCCGCATGATAGCGATCGGCGAGATGCTCCAGATCTTGCCGAGCAGCTACGTCCCGGCGGCGCGACCCGTCACGCACAGCATGATCTTGCCAGTCGGCACGATCAGCCTCTTCGTCGGCCTCACCGACGTCATCGTCTCAGAGGACTCGGCTCGCATCCGTGAGTCGCCGCCACGCGACCGGCTCTCTGAGAGCCAGGTCCGCACGATCCATCGCCTCGCCTCCGAGTACAACTCGGCCCACAGCGACGTGTCCGAAACCACCGCGGCCACGGAAGACGCGGCCCTCAACGATGATGCCGATTCGGCGACCCCGGCGTCACTCACCGGATCCATCATCGCGGCTTCGCCCGCGGGCTCCATCACCCAGGTCTCCAACGTTGGAGACTTCGAGGATCCCTCCATCCTTGGGATCTTCGAATTCAACTCCGGATCAGAAAACTTCGCCGATCTCCGTGACGGGACCGGTCGCCACGCCGCGACCTACATGGCGACTGGCACCGATCCGCCGGAGGATCCCTTCTCCACCCCAATTCCTCCTAACACCACGGCAACGGAGGTCGAGGAACTCCGCCTGAAGCTGGCGGAGGCAGTCCGCAAGGAGCAAGCCGAGCGCGAATTTTTTTGCCTCGAGCAGGTGACGACGCAGGAGCTGTCACGTTACCACCAGCAGCGAATCAGGTCGCGCCCGAACCCCACCGTCCAGGGGCGCGCCCTGAACTTCGACGACGAGAACGACCCGGCCCGCGTGGCCGAGCGCGCGATCTGCGAGAACGCGCCACCCGGAGGAAGCGCCCGGCCCCCACCAGGGTCGACGGCGAACGACGCCCCACCTCCACCCAACCGCACACCCCCAGGGACCAGCCGCGGATTGTGGTCTCTTCGCGGGAGCGAGACGCGAACGGACTACCACTATTCTCCACCCCGATGGACAACCTCGTGGCGGGCCGAGCAGCCGCCGACAACATCACGACCACCGGTGACGGCGCCCTACAGATCCGATATGTCAGGTCCTTGCTCGCAAAGGCGATCGAGCAGCAAAACGCAGGCGCCGACTCGCAGGGTCGGATGTACTCGCGCTCTTCGGGCAGCAGAGCGGTCTCAAGTGGCCGTCCATTGGTGGCGAACTGTAACACCCTCAGAATCGACCCTATGCAAGTTTTAGCGATCCCCGCCAAACCCGCATAGAAACGATTCAAAGGTGCCCACCAGGCACTTTCGTGCGGGTGGAAAACGAAGTAATAACATTACACAACAGTCCTCGATGGGACCCAAAGAACAAAAATATATACAACAGCGACTCAAAGAGTCAAGAATACAGATATACAGTGCAAAGATCCAAATCACCTTGAAAACGATAGAGCGTCCGACTACGGACAAGATGCAAATGGGGCTAAGAGCCCTGAAGAATAACCAATGGCGTCCATCACCCTTCCCAGGCCAAGCCGGAAGGGTAACCCTGCTAACGACGTCGATCTCAAAACCTGCTTAAACAAAAGAGGTGCCGACAAAGGGCAAAGGAAAAAGAGAGAGCGGTCAGTACTGAGGCCAGTACACGGCGAGGCTAGAATTCGGCGGTCCTCGCCTACATAGGTATGGTGGACTGAAGCGGCAGCGCGGCATGCAATAAACAACCTATAGAGACTCGATATAACTGTCAGCTATCAGAGAGGGATAAGAAAGACCTATTTGGAACCAACCTGATACTACCACCAAACATACCCATCCTGGTATTTCCCCCTCGAGACCAAACGAGGAAGTCAACCGAGGAACTCACACAGTTGGCAGTTTTATTTCAGTTATCGTTGCAGCAATTACTAGTCAGGTATAGACGGTCATCCTGATATAATAAGCAGTGGGCACTTTTAGTTAACCATTCCATTGTAGTTGCAACACTTACTAGTCAGATACAATTAGCATGAGATATCCCCAAAACCCAGCAATTGTTGGTACTTTTATTTAGCCATTCCATTGTAGTGAAGCTGATTACTATTCATATCGGATACAAGTCAAATTATAACAGTAAACTTTAGTTATAGTTGTCTATGATCGAGAACTGTGCTCCAAGTCGTCAATAACCGCGGACACGGCTTCTCGAAAAGATTTAACCCTGCAGGGGTGCACCAAAGTATCCACACGCACCTACACCCTTGTTGTCGGATCAGGTAGGTACAAGATCACAAAACATACACCCAACGGTATGTCGACCGGGTTTCAGACACGATGTTTCTCAGATCCAAAGCAAGCACGGGGGGCCACCCCACTAAGTCGAACCCGCAACGAAGTCGGCCGGTCTCCGAGACGGACTCAGGGTTTGCGTCAGTGGCTGTAAACGACTGGGAACCCGAAAGTGTGACTGGGCTTGTCGATACTGCGAAAACACTCCGCATCCAAAACAGTTCAGGTGCTCCTCGCACAATCTTAAATAAAGAAGTAAATCATGGCATAAATACAGAATAGTAATAAAGCCCCAAACTACTTTGTGGCCCCCAGTACAGTACTTGGAATCAGGTACTAAATCGAAGGGGGTGCCCATACACCCCACATGTGGTTAGCGCGCTCGATCTCGGAACAGGTGTTAAGAACTCGGGGTCCTACGGGACACAAGTGGACGGTTAACAACCAAATAACATCTATTGCCCACCTATGCCTCTGCTTACCTACTTCAATTTTAGTTATTAAACAGTAATTAAAACCATGATCATCTCCGACATTATACATGCGACAATAATCCAACAACTGTGGTACTGGACGACACACAACAGCACTCGAGCAAGCGACTACGACACGCCAGTCCAACTTTCTACCAAACAACAGGTAATAGGATGTGTCCAAGGCAATATAAGGCTACAAGGGATATCACGGGTATGAAAAACTAGAGCATCGCAACACAGACAACAATAGATCAACAGGAGGAATAAATACTATAAAAGTAAGATAGGTAGAAAGGGGGAGATGCTCGCCTGGAAAACATTGTCGAAGGTTTATCCGAAGATCGGGTCGATACTCGCATCAACTCAACGGCCTTATCCGCGAAGATCCAAAACACTAGAAGAAACACCGGATGCACTATTTAATGCAACGGCAGAAGATCGGGCATGATGCATGTATGATGTATGACATGGCAAAGATGCGATGCAACTAGGCAAGATTAAGCGGAACCGGGGTTCCGACAATTAAATATATGGTTCTAGTTATTTAGATAACCCCGCAATTTAAATGTTGTCTTAACAAGGCAAAATTATATCACCGGTTCGATGCACAAATTTAAATGAGACCAATATTAGGCTAGATCTGTCCGCATATGGAGCCCATATTTAATTTAGGTGAATCGGCATAAGGCCCCCAATCCACATGATATGCATGCGAGATGAATGATTAAATATGCAACAAGGATATGTCATTTAATAAAATAGGGCATTCGAGAAAAAGGGGCACACATTAGAGGGTCTCGACGATCTTGGGGTTCCGGGGGGTTCGGGGTACGGTCTCAGGGTTCAGGGTTCGACGGGATAGGTCTTCGAAGGGATCGTTCTCGGATAACTGAGGTAGATCTTGTCGCATCCGGGAAGCAGGACTTGGTTGGCGTCGGGGGCTCATCGGATCCGCCCTGGTCGGTGCCGATCTTGTCGTCACGAAGGTCTTGTCGGGTCCTCGTATCGGGTCGGTGACCTTGGCATCCGGTTTCTCGGCGAACTTAGCGTCCGGGAAGGAGTACTTGTCGCACTGGGGTCTCGGTTCAGTCCCGCCGGGATCGGTCTTGGTGTCCGGGGATTCTCCAGGTCCGTGGTTCATCCCTGTGGTAGATCTTGGGGTACCGGCGTCATCGGGTTCCACCTTGCACATTGGTCGACGGAACGATGCAGATCTTGGTGACAAAAACGCATCGGGGCTCTTGCGACGAGACGGTCATGTGCTTCGGGTGGCGTCAAAGATATTGGCGGCGCTACAAACTTGGTAGCTACACGGTTACCGGTACACGTCACCAAAAGGATGAAGTTTGCGTCTCACTGCCACGAGTGGCAACTGAGGTCCTGGCGATGTGCACGACAGCAGACACAAAGCGTCCACGTACGGACGCTCCGAGGTGGTCACAGGGGGTTCCAAACAAGGGGAGCAGTGCGTGCTTGCGAGCTCGGACGAGGAGGCGTGGCCGGGCTTGGCGGACGCGGATGCAGCAAGGGCGACAGCCGGCGAGGACGACGGGGCCGGTTGCGCTGGTCGGCGCGGCTCGCAGGCGATAGGGCGCGGTGGCTCGAGGCGGAGGAGCTCCAAGGCAGAGTGCTGCGGGCGAAGCGACGAGCTCCTGACGGCGAGGCAGAGAAGGCCCGGGGAGGCGCCGGTCGTGGGTCTCGAGCTTCGGCCGGCGGCAGGGACGCAGAAGAGGGAGCGGTCGACGGCGGCAGAACCCAGCGGCGAGAGAGAGGAGCCTGGCGGCGGCGCAGCAGGGAAGGACGAGCGGCGGCGGGTTCGAGGAGCGCCGCGGCGGCCGCTGCTGGGTCGAGGCGGCACCGGCACGGCGAAGCGCGAAGGCCGGCGGTTGGAAGGAGAGGAGGGAGGAGGCCGGCGTGAGGACAGGCGCTGGTGGAGGGTCGAGGTAGGGCGGAGGCAGCCCGCGTGGCTCGCCGTGGCGCCGGAGGTCGCGGCCGGGAGGGCGGCCGGGGAGGCCGGAGGGAGGTGCGAGGGAGGCGGGACCTGGCCGGAGAGGAGGAGAGGTCGGGGTCGACCGAGGGGTAGGTGGGGAACGGTTGGAAAGAGAGACGCGGGGTGGGTGGGCCTGCCGAGCGGGATGGGGACGCGTGGGTTCGTTTGTGTGTGTGGGGGTTGGATCGGGTCCACGCGGGGTGGGGCCCGGGAGACAGGGGGAGGGTGCGCGCGCGTGCTGTGTGCGTGTGAGTGTGTGGGTTGGGTGAGGGAGGCTGACGGTGTGGAGCTGGTGGGGTGGAGACAGGCGGGTGGGGCCCAGGGGAGGAGGTGGTGGCTGGGTGCGGGATGGGGAGAGTGGATCGGTGAGGTGGCAGGTGGGTGGGGGGAGAGAAGGAGGGGTGAGGTGGCAGGCTCCGGTTGGTGGGTAGACTAGGATTGGGTGTAGGTTAGGTTTTAACTGGGGTGGCCGGTTGGCTGCCCCTAAAAATAATAGAAATTTTTATTTAATTAAAACGGGGCTTTTGAAACCCATTGCCAGACGAAACAAAATATTCCGGAGACCCGGGGTTTGCAGTTGAAATAAAGAGAGGGTTAAATAGAAAACAAAATATGTTTTTCCGAAAATAGTTTCAGTCAAACAAATGCATGATGATGACGATGCTCAAATGCAATGTGGCATGATGACATGAGCATGCAGTCAGGATGATGCAATGCACAAAACAACGCAATTTTCTAGTAGTGGTTTTGGCGGGATGCCACAATTCGACACCACTAACAATGGATCTCGCCCTCGAGATCCGCCTCATAGTACCGAGAAGAAGGGCGGCGATCTGCGTCTTCTCGCTTCATGTAGACCCTCGCGACACCACTAACAAGAGGTCGTTGTCCGTGATCGTCGAGAGAACACTCCGGAAACAGAAGCGAAGGCAGAGGTATCAATCAATCAATCCACCTCTAACTTCGATAGAGAGAGAGAACCGATGCATTCTCATCCACTTCAATGTACACAAGCGAAAAGAATGAGTAGTCGGCATGGGGGCCAATCCATCACGCACCCAAACTATTACTCTGCACCATCAGTAGAAAAGCGTGCAACCATTCTCGGAATCAGACTGAAGATCTCGACAATCGAGGTTCAGAAACAAAGGAGCGATGCAGACTCTGCATTGGATCTGGCGTAGATGATGTCGTCGCGTCGGAAAACACCGGAAGGCACAAACAAGGAACAAAGAATGGTACCACCGTTAAAGGGTCACTCAGATAGCATGAAGACCGGATGGTAGAACACCGTTATCAAAGGAGGAAGCGAAACCCTGAAGGTGCGACGGAAACCCAACCACGAGAAATCCTGGACTCGAAGAAAAGTTAAGAGAGAAGATTCAAATCACGCAGAGGTAAGAGGAGAATAGCAGAGGGGTAAGGATTAAAAGAAGACCTAATCAGATCTATCCAACCGATTTTGCAAAAATAGTTTTGAAACTCTACTTCGGCCGTTAGCTAGGTTATCCTACAGGCTGGACTTGTGGGGTATCGCAACTGCTGAGCTCTGATACCACTCTGTAACACCCTTAGAATCGGCCCTATGCAAGTTTCAGCGATCCCCGCCAAACCCGCATAGAAACGATTCAAAGGTGCCCACCAGGCACTTTCGTGCGGGTGGAAAAAGAAGTAATAACATTACACAACAGTCCTCGATGGGACCCACAGAACAGAAATATATACAACAGCGACTCAAAGAGTCAAGAATACAGATATACAGTGCAAAGATCCAAATCACCTTGAAAACGATAGAGCGTCCGACTACGGACAAGATGCAAATGGGGCTAAGAGCCCTGAAGAATAACCAATGGCGTCCATCACCCTGCCCAGGCCAAGCCGGAAGGGTAACCCTGCTAACGACGTCGATCTCAAAACCTGCTTAAACAAAAGAGGTGCCGACAAAGGGCAAAGGAAAAAGAGAGAGCGGTCAGTACTGAGGCCAGTACACGGCGAGGCTAGAATTCGGCGGTCCTCGCCTACATAGGTATGGTGGACTGAAGCGGCAGCAGCATGCACTAAACAACCTATAGAGACTCGATATAACTGTCGGCTATCAGAGAGGGATAAGAAAGACCTATTCGGAACCAACCTGATACTACCACCAAACATACCCATCCTGGTATTTCCCCCTCGAGACCAAACGAGGAAGTCAACCGAGGAACTCACACAGTTGGCAGTTTTATTTATTCCGTGATGGTTACAGCAATTACTAGTCAGGTATAGATAGTCATCCTGATATAATAAGCAGTGGGCAGTTTTAGTTAACCGTTCCATTGTAGTTGCGACACTTACTAGTCAGATGCAATTGGCATGAGATAACCCAAAACCCAGCAGTTGTTGGTACTTTTATTTATCCATTCCGTTATAGTGGAGCTGATTACTAGTCATAATGGATACAAGTCAATTTATAACAGTAAACTTTAGTTATAGTTGTCTATGATCGAGACCTGTGCTCCAAGTCGTCCATAACCGCGGACACGGCTTCTCGAAAAGATTTAACCCTGCAGGGGTGCACCAAAGTATCCACACGCACCTACACCCTTGTTGTCGGATCAGGTAGGTACAAGATCACAAAACATACACCCAACGGTATGTCGACCGGGTTTCGGACACGACGTTTCTCAAATCCAAAGCAAGCACGGGGGCCACCGCACTAAGTCGAACCCGCAACGAAGTCGGCCGGGCTCCGAGACGGACTCAGGGTTTGCGTCAGTGGCTGTAAACGACTGGGAACCCGAAAGTGTGACCGGGCTTGTCGATACCGCGAAAACACTCCGCATCCAAAACAGTACAGGTGCTCCTCGCACAATCTTAAATAAAGCAGTAAAGCATGGCATAAATACAGAATAGTAATAAAGCCCCAAACTACTTTGTGGCCCCCAGTACAGTACTTGGAATCAGGTACTAAATCGAAGGGGGTGCCCATACACCCCACCTGTGGTTAGCGCGCTCGATCTCGGAACAGGTGTTAAGAACTCGGGGTCCTACGGGACACAAGTGGACGGTTAACAACCAAATAACATCTATTGCCCACCTGTGCCTCTGCTTACCTACTTCAATTTCAGTTATTAAACAGTAATTAATACCATGATCATCTCCGACATTATACATGCGGCAATACTCCAACAACTGTGGTACTGGACGACACGCAACAGCACTCGAGCAAGCGACTACGACACGCCAGTCCAACTATCTACCAAACAACAGGTAATAGGATGTGTCCAAGGCAATATAAGGCTGCAAGGGATATCACGGGTACGAAAAACTAGAGCATCGCAACACAAACAACAATAGATCAACAGGAGGAATAAATACTATAAAAGTAAGATAGGTAGAAAGGGGGAGATGCTCGCCTGGAAAACATTGTCGAAGGTTTATCCGAAGATCGGGTCGATACTCGCATCAACTCAACGGCCTTATCCGCGAAGATCCAAAACACTAGAAGAAACACCGGATGCACTATTTAATGCAACGACAGAAGATCGGGCATGATGCATGTATGATGTATGACATGGCAAAGATGCGATGCAACTAGGCAAGATTAAGCGGAACCGGGGTTCCGACAATTAAATATATGGTTCTAGTTATTTAGATAACCCCGCAATTTAAATGTTGTCTTAACAAGGCAAAATTATATCATCGGTTCGATGCACAAATTTAAATGAGACCAATATTAGGCTAGATCTGTCCGCATATGGAGCCCATATTTCATTTAGGTGAATCGGCCTAAGTCCCCCAAACCACATGATATGCATGCGAGATGAATGATTAAATATGCAACAAGGATATATCATTTAATAAAATAGGGCATTCGAGAAAAAGGGGCACACATTAGAGGGTCTCGACGATCTTGGGGTTCCGGGGGGTTCGGGGTACGGTCTCATGGTTCAGGGTTCGACGGGATCGGTCTTCGAAGGGATCGTTCTCGGATAACTAAGGTAGATCTTGTCGCATCCGGGAAGCAGGACTTGGTTGGCGTCGGGGGCTCATCGGATCCGCCCTGGTCGGTGCCGATCTTGTCGTCACGAAGGTCTTGTCGGGTCCTCGTATCGGGTCGGTGACCTTGGCATCCGGTTTCTCGGCGAACTTGGCGTCCGGGAAGGAGTACTTGTCGCACTGGGGTCTCGGTTCAGTCCCGCCGGGATCGGTCTTGGTGTCCGGGGATTCTCCAGGTCCGTGGTTCATCCCTGTGGTAGATCTTGGGGTACCGGCGTCATCGGGTTCCACCTTGCACATTGGTCGACGGAACGATGCAGATCTTGGTGACAAAAACGCATCGGGGCTCTTGCGACGAGACGGTCATGTGCTTCGGGTGGCGTCAAAGATATTGGCGGCGCTACAAACTTGGTAGCTACACGGTTACCGGTACACGTCACCAAAAGGATGAAGTTTGCGTCTCACTGCCACGAGTGGCAACTGAGGTCCTGGCGATGTGCACGACAGCAGACACAAAGCGTCCACGTACGGACGCTCCGAGGTGGTCACAGGGGGTTCCAAACAAGGGGAGCAGTGCGTGCTTGCGAGCTCGGACGAGGAGGCGTGGCCGGGCTTGGCGGACGCGGATGCAGCAAGGGCGATAGCCGTCGAGGACGACGGGGCCGGTTGCGCAGGTCGGCGCGGCTCGCAGGCGATAGGGCGCGGTGGCTCGAGGCGGAGGAGCTCCAAGGCAGAGTGCTGCGGGCGAAGCGACGAGCTCCTGACGGCGAGGCAGAGAAGGCCCGGGGAGGCGCCGGTCGTGGGTCTCGAGCTTCGGCCGGCGGCAGGGACGCAGAAGAGGGAGCGGTCGACGGCGGCAGAACCCAGCGGCGGGAGAGAGGAGCCTGGCGGCGGCGCAGCAGGGAAGGACGAGCGGCGGCGGGTTCGAGGAGCGCCGCGGCGGCCGCTGCTGGGTCGAGGCGGCACCGGCACGGCGAAGCGCGAAGGCCGGCGGTTGGAAGGAGAGGAGGGAGGAGGCCGGCGTGAGGACAGGCGCTGGTGGAGGGTCGAGGTAGGGCGGAGGCAGCTCGCGTGGCTCGCCGTGGCGCCGGAGGTCGCGGCCGGGAGGGCGGCCGGGGAGGCCGGAGGGAGGTGCGAGGGAGGCGGGACCTGGCCGGAGAGGAGGAGAGGTCGGGGTCGACCGAGGGGTAGGTGGGGAACGGTTGGAAAGAGAGACGCGGGGTGGGTGGGCCTGCCGAGCGGGATGGGGACGCGTGGGTTCGTTTGTGTGTGTGGGGGTTGGATCGGGTCCACGCGGGGTGGGGCCCGGGAGACAGGGGGAGGGTGCGCGCGCGTGCTGTGTGCGTGTGAGTGTGTGGGTTGGGTGAGGGAGGCTGACGGTGTGGAGCTGGTGGGGTGGAGACAGGCGGGTGGGGCCCAGGGGAGGAGGTGGTGGCTGGGTGCGGGATGGGGAGAGTGGATCGGTGAGGTGGCAGGTGGGTGGGGGGAGAGAAGGAGGGGTGAGGTGGCAGGCTCCGGTTGGTGGGTAGACTAGGATTGGGTGTAGGTTAGGTTTTAACTGGGGTGGCCGGTTGGCTGCCCCTAAAAATAATAGAAATTTTTATTTAATTAAAACGGGGCTTTTGAAACCCATTGCCAGACGAAACAAAATATTCCGGAGACCCGGGGTTTGCAGTTGAAATAAAGAGAGGGTTAAATAGAAAACAAAATATGTTTTTCCGAAAATAGTTTCAGTCAAACAAATGCATGATGATGACGATGCTCAAATGCAATGTGGCATGATGACATGAGCATGCAGTCAGGACGATGCAATGCACAAAACAACGCAATTTTCTAGTAGTGGTTTTGGCGGGATGCCACAATTCGACACCACTAACAATGGATCTCGCCCTCGAGATCCGCCTCATAGTACCGAGAAGAAGGGCGGCGATCTGCGTCTTCTCGCTTCGTGTAGACCCTCGCGACACCACTAACAAGAGGTCGTTGTCCGTGATCGTCGAGAGAACACTCCGGAAACAGAAGCGAAGGCAGAGGTATCAATCAATCAATCCACCTCTAACTTCGATAGAGAGAGAGAACCGATGCATTCTCATCCACTTCAATGTACACAAGCGAATAGAATGAGTAGTCGGCATGGGGGCCAATCCATCACGCACCCAAACTATTACTCTGCACCATCAGTAGAAAAGCGTGCAACCATTCTCGGAATCAGACTGAAGATCTCGACAATCGAGGTTCAGAAACAAAGGAGCGATGCAGACTCTGCATTGGATCTGGCGTAGATGATGTCGTCGCGTCGGAAAACACCGGAAGGCACAAACAAGGAACAAAGAATGGTACCACCGTTAAAGGATCACTCAGATAGCATGAAGACCGGATGGTAGAACACCGTTATCAAAGGAGGAAGCGAAACCCTGAAGGTGCGACGGAAACCCAACCACGAGAAATCCTGGACTCGAAGAAAAGTTAAGAGAGAAGATTCAAATCACGCAGAGGTAAGAGGAGAATAGCAGAGGGGTAAGGATTAAAAGAAGACCTAATCAGATCTATCCAACCGATTTTGCAAAAATAGTTTTGAAACTCTACTTCGGCCGTTAGCTAGGTTATCCTACAGGCTGGACTTGTGGGGTATCGCAACTGCTGAGCTCTGATACCACTCTGTAACACCCTCAGAATCGGCCCTATGCAAGTTTCAGCGATCCCCGCCAAACCCGCATAGAAACGATTCAAAGGTGCCCACCAGGCACTTTCGTGCGGGTGGAAAAAGAAGTAATAACATTACACAACAGTCCTCGATGGGACCCACAGAACAGAAATATATACAACAGCGACTCAAAGAGTCAAGAATACAGATATACAGTGCAAAGATCCAAATCACCTTGAAAACGATAGAGCGTCCGACTACGGACAAGATGCAAATGGGGCTAAGAGCCCTGAAGAATAACCAATGGCGTCCATCACCCTGCCCAGGCCAAGCCGGAAGGGTAACCCTGCTAACGACGTCGATCTCAAAACCTGCTTAAACAAAAGAGGTGCCGACAAAGGGCAAAGGAAAAAGAGAGAGCGGTCAGTACTGAGGCCAGTACACGGCGAGGCTAGAATTCGGCGGTCCTCGCCTACATAGGTATGGTGGACTGAAGCGGCAGCGCGGCATGCAATAAACAACCTATAGAGACTCGATATAACTGTCGGCTATCAGAGAGGGATAAGAAAGACCTATTCGGAACCAACCTGATACTACCACCAAACATACCCATCCTGGTATTTCCCCCTCGAGACCAAACGAGGAAGTCAACCGAGGAACTCACACAGTTGGCAGTTTTATTTATTCCGTGATGGTTACAGCAATTACTAGTCAGGTATAGATAGTCATCCTGATATAATAAGCAGTGGGCAGTTTTAGTTAACCGTTCCGTTGTAGTTGCGACACTTACTAGTCAGATGCAATTGGCATGAGATAACCCAAAACCCAGCAGTTGTTGGTACTTTTATTTATCCATTCCGTTATAGTGGAGCTGATTACTAGTCATAATGGATACAAGTCAATTTATAACAGTAAACTTTAGTTATAGTTGTCTATGATCGAGACCTGTGCTCCAAGTCGTCCATAACCGCGGACACGGCTTCTCGAAAAGATTTAACCCTGCAGGGGTGCACCAAAGTATCCACACGCACCTACACCCTTGTTGTCGGATCAGGTAGGTACAAGATCACAAAACATACACCCAACGGTATGTCGACCGGGTTTCGGACACGACGTTTATCAAATCCAAAGCAAGCACGGGGGCCACCGCACTAAGTCGAACCCGCAACGAAGTCGGCCGGGCTCCGAGACGGACTCAGGGTTTGCGTCAGTGGCTGTAAACGACTGGGAACCCGAAAGTGTGACCGGGCTTGTCGATACCGCGAAAACACTCCGCATCCAAAACAGTACAGGTGCTCCTCGCACAATCTTAAATAAAGCAGTAAAGCATGGCATAAATACAGAATAGTAATAAAGCCCCAAACTACTTTGTGGCCCCCAGTACAGTACTTGGAATCAGGTACTAAATCGAAGGGGGTGCCCATACACCCCACCTGTGGTTAGCGCGCTCGATCTCGGAACAGGTGTTAAGAACTCGGGGTCCTACGGGACACAAGTGGACGGTTAACAACCAAATAACATCTATTGCCCACCTGTGCCTCTGCTTACCTACTTCAATTTCAGTTATTAAACAGTAATTAAAACCATGATCATCTCCGACATTATACATGCGGCAATACTCCAACAACTGTGGTACTGGACGACACGCAACAGCACTCGAGCAAGCGACTACGACACGCCAGTCCAACTATCTACCAAACAACAGGTAATAGGATGTGTCCAAGGCAATATAAGGCTGCAAGGGATATCACGGGTACGAAAAACTAGAGCATCGCAACACAAACAACAATAGATCAACAGGAGGAATAAATACTATAAAAGTAAGATAGGTAGAAAGGGGGAGATGCTCGCCTGGAAAACATTGTCGAAGGTTTATCCGAAGATCGGGTCGATACTCGCATCAACTCAACGGCCTTATCCGCGAAGATCCAAAACACTAGAAGAAACACCGGATGCACTATTTAATGCAACGACAGAAGATCGGGCATGATGCATGTATGATGTATGACATGGCAAAGATGCGATGCAACTAGGCAAGATTAAGCGGAACCGGGGTTCCGACAATTAAATATATGGTTCTAGTTATTTAGATAACCCCGCAATTTAAATGTTGTCTTAACAAGGCAAAATTATATCATCGGTTCGATGCACAAATTTAAATGAGACCAATATTAGGCTAGATCTGTCCGCATATGGAGCCCATATTTCATTTAGGTGAATCGGCCTAAGTCCCCCAAACCACATGATATGCATGCGAGATGAATGATTAAATATGCAACAAGGATATATCATTTAATAAAATAGGGCATTCGAGAAAAAGGGGCACACATTAGAGGGTCTCGACGATCTTGGGGTTCCGGGGGGTTCGGGGTACGGTCTCAGGGTTCAGGGTTCGACGGGATCGGTCTTCGAAGGGATCGTTCTCGGATAACTAAGGTAGATCTTGTCGCATCCGGGAAGCAGGACTTGGTTGGCGTCGGGGGCTCATCGGATCCGCCCTGGTCGGTGCCGATCTTGTCGTCACGAAGGTCTTGTCGGGTCCTCGTATCGGGTCGGTGACCTTGGCATCCGGTTTCTCGGCGAACTTGGCGTCCGGGAAGGAGTACTTGTCGCACCGGGGTCTCGGTTCAGTCCCGCCGGGATCGGTCTTGGTGTCCGGGGATTCTCCAGGTCCGTGGTTCGTCCCTGTGGTAGATCTTGGGGTACCGGCGTCATCGGGTTCCACCTTGCACATTGGTCGACGGAACGATGCAGATCTTGGTGACAAAAACGCATCGGGGCTCTTGCGACGAGACGGTCATGTGCTTCGGGTGGCGTCAAAGATCTTGGCGGCGCTACAAACTTGGTAGCTACACGGTTACCGGTACACGTCACCAAAAGGATGAAGTTTGCGTCTCACTGCCACGAGTGGCAGCTGAGGTCCTGGCGATGTGCACGACAGCAGACACAAAGCGTCCACGTACGGACGCTCCGAGGTGGTCACAGGGGGTTCCAAACAAGGGGAGCAGTGCGTGCTTGCGAGCTCGGACGAGGAGGCGTGGCCGGGCTTGGCGGACGCGGATGCAGCAAGGGCGACAGCCGGCGAGGACGACGGGGCCGGTTGCGCAGGTCGGCGCGGCTCGCAGGCGATAGGGCGCGGAGGCTCGAGGCGGAGGAGCTCCAAGGCAGAGTGCTGCGGGCGAAGCGACGAGCTCCTGACGGCGAGGCAGAGAAGGCCCGGGGAGGCGCCGGTCGTGGGTCTCGAGCTTCGGCCGGCGGCAGGGACGCAGAAGAGGGAGCGGTCGACGGCGGCAGAACCCAGCGGCGGGAGAGAGGAGCCTGGCGGCGGCGCAGCAGGGAAGGACGAGCGGCGGCGGGTTCGAGGAGCGCCGCGGCGGCCGCTGCTGGGTCGAGGCGGCACCGGCACGGCGAAGCGCGAAGGCCGGCGGTTGGAAGGAGAGGAGGGAGGAGGCCGGCGTGAGGACGGGCGCTGGTGGAGGGTCGAGGTAGGGCGGAGGCAGCTCGCGTGGCTCGCCGTGGCGCCGGAGGTCGCGGCCGGGAGGGCGGCCGGGGAGGCCGGAGGGAGGTGCGAGGGAGGCGGGACCTGGCCGGAGAGGAGGAGAGGTCGGGGTCGACCGAGGGGTAGGTGGGGAACGGTTGGAAAGAGAGACGCGGGGTGGGTGGGCCTGCCGAGCGGGATGGGGACGCGTGGGTGCGTTTGTGTGTGTGGGGGTTGGATCGGGTCCACGCGGGGTGGGGCCCAGGAGACAGGGGGAGGGTGCGCGCGCGTGCTGTGTGCGTGTGAGTGTGTGGGTTGGGTGAGGGAGGCTGACGGTGTGGAGCTGGTGGGGTGGAGACAGGCGGGTGGGGCCCAGGGGAGGAGGTGGTGGCTGGGTGCGGGATGGGGAGAGTGGATCGGTGAGGTGGCAGGTGGGTGGGGGGAGAGAAGGAGGGGTGAGGTGGCAGGCTCCGGTTGGTGGGTAGACTAGGATTGGGTGTAGGTTAGGTTTTAACTGGGGTGGCCGGTTGGCTGCCCCTAAAAATAATAGAAATTTTTATTTAATTAAAACGGGGCTTTTGAAACCCATTGCCAGACGAAACAAAATATTCCGGAGACCCGGGGTTTGCAGTTGAAATAAAGAGAGGGTTAAATAGAAAACAAAATATGTTTTTCCGAAAATAGTTTCAGTCAAACAAATGCATGATGATGACGATGCTCAAATGCAATGTGGCATGATGACATGAGCATGCAGTCAGGACGATGCAATGCACAAAACAACGCAATTTTCTAGTAGTGGTTTTGGCGGGATGCCACAATTCGACACCACTAACAATGGATCTCGCCCTCGAGATCCGCCTCATAGTACCGGAAGAAGGGCGGCGATCTGCGTCTTCTCGCTTCGTGTAGACCCTCGCGACACCACTAACAAGAGGTCGTTGTCCGTGATCGTCGAGAGAACACTCCGGAAACAGAAGCGAAGGCAGAGGTATCAATCAATCAATCCACCTCTAACTTCGATAGAGAGAGAGAACCGATGCATTCTCATCCACTTCAATGTACACAAGCGAATAGAATGAGTAGTCGGCATGGGGGCCAATCCATCACGCACCCAAACTATTACTCTGCACCATCAGTAGAAAAGCGTGCAACCATTCTCGGAATCAGACTGAAGATCTCGACAATCGAGGTTCAGAAACAAAGGAGCGATGCAGACTCTGCATTGGATCTGGCGTAGATGATGTCGTCGCGTCGGAAAACACCGGAAGGCACAAACAAGGAACAAAGAATGGTACCACCGTTAAAGGATCACTCAGATAGCATGAAGACCGGATGGTAGAACACCGTTATCAAAGGAGGAAGCGAAACCCTGAAGGTGCGACGGAAACCCAACCACGAGAAATCCTGGACTCGAAGAAAAGTTAAGAGAGAAGATTCAAATCACGCAGAGGTAAGAGGAGAATAGCAGAGGGGTAAGGATTAAAAGAAGACCTAATCAGATCTATCCAACCGATTTTGCAAAAATAGTTTTGAAACTCTACTTCGGCCGTTAGCTAGGTTATCCTACAGGCTGGACTTGTGGGGTATCGCAACTGCTGAGCTCTGATACCACTCTGTAACACCCTCAGAATCGGCCCTATGCAAGTTTCAGCGATCCCCGCCAAACCCGCATAGAAACGATTCAAAGGTGCCCACCAGGCACTTTCGTGCGGGTGGAAAAAGAAGTAATAACATTACACAACAGTCCTCGATGGGACCCACAGAACAGAAATATATACAACAGCGACTCAAAGAGTCAAGAATACAGATATACAGTGCAAAGATCCAAATCACCTTGAAAACGATAGAGCGTCCGACTACGGACAAGATGCAAATGGGGCTAAGAGCCCTGAAGAATAACCAATGGCGTCCATCACCCTGCCCAGGCCAAGCCGGAAGGGTAACCCTGCTAACGACGTCGATCTCAAAACCTGCTTAAACAAAAGAGGTGCCGACAAAGGGCAAAGGAAAAAGAGAGAGCGGTCAGTACTGAGGCCAGTACACGGCGAGGCTAGAATTCGGCGGTCCTCGCCTACATAGGTATGGTGGACTGAAGCGGCAGCGCGGCATGCAATAAACAACCTATAGAGACTCGATATAACTGTCGGCTATCAGAGAGGGATAAGAAAGACCTATTCGGAACCAACCTGATACTACCACCAAACATACCCATCCTGGTATTTCCCCCTCGAGACCAAACGAGGAAGTCAACCGAGGAACTCACACAGTTGGCAGTTTTATTTATTCCGTGATGGTTACAGCAATTACTAGTCAGGTATAGATAGTCATCCTGATATAATAAGCAGTGGGCAGTTTTAGTTAACCGTTCCGTTGTAGTTGCGACACTTACTAGTCAGATGCAATTGGCATGAGATAACCCAAAACCCAGCAGTTGTTGGTACTTTTATTTATCCATTCCGTTATAGTGGAGCTGATTACTAGTCATAATGGATACAAGTCAATTTATAACAGTAAACTTTAGTTATAGTTGTCTATGATCGAGACCTGTGCTCCAAGTCGTCCATAACCGCGGACACGGCTTCTCGAAAAGATTTAACCCTGCAGGGGTGCACCAAAGTATCCACACGCACCTACACCCTTGTTGTCGGATCAGGTAGGTACAAGATCACAAAACATACACCCAACGGTATGTCGACCGGGTTTCGGACACGACGTTTATCAAATCCAAAGCAAGCACGGGGGCCACCGCACTAAGTCGAACCCGCAACGAAGTCGGCCGGGCTCCGAGACGGACTCAGGGTTTGCGTCAGTGGCTGTAAACGACTGGGAACCCGAAAGTGTGACCGGGCTTGTCGATACCGCGAAAACACTCCGCATCCAAAACAGTACAGGTGCTCCTCGCACAATCTTAAATAAAGCAGTAAAGCATGGCATAAATACAGAATAGTAATAAAGCCCCAAACTACTTTGTGGCCCCCAGTACAGTACTTGGAATCAGGTACTAAATCGAAGGGGGTGCCCATACACCCCACCTGTGGTTAGCGCGCTCGATCTCGGAACAGGTGTTAAGAACTCGGGGTCCTACGGGACACAAGTGGACGGTTAACAACCAAATAACATCTATTGCCCACCTGTGCCTCTGCTTACCTACTTCAATTTCAGTTATTAAACAGTAATTAAAACCATGATCATCTCCGACATTATACATGCGGCAATACTCCAACAACTGTGGTACTGGACGACACGCAACAGCACTCGAGCAAGCGACTACGACACGCCAGTCCAACTATCTACCAAACAACAGGTAATAGGATGTGTCCAAGGCAATATAAGGCTGCAAGGGATATCACGGGTACGAAAAACTAGAGCATCGCAACACAAACAACAATAGATCAACAGGAGGAATAAATACTATAAAAGTAAGATAGGTAGAAAGGGGGAGATGCTCGCCTGGAAAACATTTTCGAAGGTTTATCCGAAGATCGGGTCGATACTCGCATCAACTCAACGGCCTTATCCGCGAAGATCCAAAACACTAGAAGAAACACCGGATGCACTATTTAATGCAACGACAGAAGATCGGGCATGATGCATGTATGATGTATGACATGGCAAAGATGCGATGCAACTAGGCAAGATTAAGCGGAACCGGGGTTCCGACAATTAAATATATGGTTCTAGTTATTTAGATAACCCCGCAATTTAAATGTTGTCTTAACAAGGCAAAATTATATCATCGGTTCGATGCACAAATTTAAATGAGACCAATATTAGGCTAGATCTGTCCGCATATGGAGCCCATATTTCATTTAGGTGAATCGGCCTAAGTCCCCCAAACCACATGATATGCATGCGAGATGAATGATTAAATATGCAACAAGGATATATCATTTAATAAAATAGGGCATTCGAGAAAAAGGGGCACACATTAGAGGGTCTCGACGATCTTGGGGTTCCGGGGGGTTCGGGGTACGGTCTCAGGGTTCAGGGTTCGACGGGATCGGTCTTCGAAGGGATCGTTCTCGGATAACTAAGGTAGATCTTGTCGCATCCGGGAAGCAGGACTTGGTTGGCGTCGGGGGCTCATCGGATCCGCCCTGGTCGGTGCCGATCTTGTCGTCACGAAGGTCTTGTCGGGTCCTCGTATCGGGTCGGTGACCTTGGCATCCGGTTTCTCGGCGAACTTGGCGTCCGGGAAGGAGTACTTGTCGCACCGGGGTCTCGGTTCAGTCCCGCCGGGATCGGTCTTGGTGTCCGGGGATTCTCTAGGTCCGTGGTTCGTCCCTGTGGTAGATCTTGGGGTACCGGCGTCATCGGGTTCCACCTTGCACATTGGTCGACGGAACGATGCAGATCTTGGTGACAAAAACGCATCGGGGCTCTTGCGATGAGACGGTCATGTGCTTCGGGTGGCGTCAAAGATCTTGGCGGCGCTACAAACTTGGTAGCTACACGGTTACTGGTACACGTCACCAAAAGGATGAAGTTTGCGTCTCACTGCCACGAGTGGCAGCTGAGGTCCTGGCGATGTGCACGACAGCAGACACAAAGCGTCCACGTACGGACGCTCCGAGGTGGTCATAGGGGGTTCCAAACAAGGGGAGCAGTGCGTGCTTGCGAGCTCGGACGAGGAGGCGTGGCCGGGCTTGGCGGACGCAGATGCAGCAAGGGCGACAGCCGGCGAGGACGACGGGGACGGTTGCGCAGGTCGGCGCGGCTCGCAGGCTATAGGGCACGGAGGCTCGAGGCGGAGGAGCTCCAAGGCAGAGTGCTGCGGGCGAAGCGACGAGCTCCTGACGGCGAGGCAGAGAAGGCCCGGGGAGGCGCCGGTCGTGGGTCTCGAGCTTTGGCCGGCGGCAGGGACGCAGAAGAGGGAGCGGCCAACGGCGGCAGAACCCAGCGGCGGGAGGGAGGAGCCTGGTGGCGGCGCAGCAGGGAAGGACGAGCGGCGGCGGGTCCGAGGAGCGCCGCGGCGGCCGCTGCTGGGTCGAGGCGGCACCGGCACGGCGAAGCGCGGAGGCCGGCGGTTGGAAGGAGAGGAGGGAGGAGGCCGGCGTGAGGACGGGCGCTGGTGGAGGGTCGAGGTAGGGCGGAGGCAGCCCGCGTGGCTCGCCGTGGCGCTGGAGGTCGCGGCCGGGAGGGCGGCCGGGGAGGTCGGAGGGAGGTGCGAGGGAGGCGGGACCTGGCTGGAGAGGAGGAGAGGTCGGGGTCGACCGAGGGGTAGGTGGGGAACGGGTGTAAAGAGAGACGCGGGGTGGGTGGGCCTGCCGAGCGGGATGGGGACGCGTGGGTGCGTTTGTGTGTGTGGGGGTTGGATCAGGTCCACGCGGGGTGGGGCCCAGGAGACAGGGGGAGGGTGCGCGCGCGCGCTGTGTGCGTGTGAGTGTGTGGGTTGGGTGAGGGAGGCTGACGGTGTGGAGCTGGTGGGGTGGAGACAGGCGGGTGGGGCCTAGGGGAGGAGGTGGTGGCTGGGTGCGGGATGGGGAGAGTGGATCGGTGAGGTGGCAGGTGGGTGGGGGGAGAGAAGGAGGGGTGAGGTGGCAGGCTCCGGTTGGTGGGTAGACTAGGATTGGGTGTAGGTTAGGTTTTAACTGGGGTGGCCGGTTGGCTGCCCCTAAAAATAATAGGAATTTTTATTTAATTAAAACGGGGCTTTTGAAACCCATTGCCAGACGAAACAAAATATTCCGGAGACCCGGGGTTTGCAGTTGAAATAAAGAGAGGGTTAAATAGAAAACAAAATATGTTTTTCCGAAAATAGTTTCAGTCAAACAAATGCATGATGATGACGATGCTCAAATGCAATGTGGCATGATGACATGAGCATGCAGTCAGGATGATGCAATGCACAAAAACAACGCGATTTTCTAGTAGTGGTTTTGGCGGGATGCCACAATTCGACACCACTAACAATGGATCTCGCCCTGGAGATCCGCCTCATAGTACTGGGAAGAAGTGCGACGATCTACGTCTTCTCGCTTCGTGTAGACCCTCGCGACACCACTAACAAGAGGTCGTTGTCCGTGATCGTCGAGAGAACACTCCGGAAACAAAAGCGAAGGCAGAGGTATCAACCAATCAATCCACCTCTAACTTCGATAGAGAGAGAGAACCGATGCATTCTCATCCACTTCAATGTACACAAGCGAATAGAATGAGTAGTCGGCATGGGGGCCAATCCATCACGCACCCAAACTATTACTCTGCACCATCAGTAGAAAAGCGTGCAACCATTCTCGGAATCAGACTGAAGATCTCGACAATCGAGGTTCAGAAACAAAGGAGCGATGCAGACTCTGCATCGGATCTGGCGTAGATGATGTCGTCGCGTCGGAAAACACCGGAAGGCACAAACAAGGAACAAAGAATGGTACCACCGTTAAAGGATCACTCAGATAGCATGAAGACCGGATGGTAGAACACCGTTATCAAAGGAGGAAGCGAAACCCTGAAGGTGCGACGGAAACCCAACCACGAGAAATCCTGGACTCGAAGAAAAGTTAAGAGAGAAGATTCAAATCACGCAGAGGTAAGAGGAGAATAGCAGAGGGGTAAGGAGTAAAAGCAGACCTAATCAGATCTATCCAACCGATTTTGCAAAAATAGTTTTGACACTCTACTTCGGCCGTTAGCTAGGTTATCCTACAGGCTGGACTTGTGGGGTATCGCAACTGCTGAGCTCTGATACCACTCTGTAACACCCTCAGAATCGGCCCTATGCAAGTTTCAGCGATCCCCGCCAAACCCGCATAGAAACGATTCAAAGGTGCCCACCAGGCACTTTCGTGCGAGTGGAAAACAAAGTAATAACATTACACAACAGTCCTCGATGGGACCCACAGAACAGAAATATATACAACAGCGACTCAAAGAGTCAAGAATACAGATATACAGTGCAAAGATCCAAATCACCTTGAAAACGATAGAGCGTCCGACTACGGACAAGATGCAAATGGGGCTAAGAGCCCTGAAGAATAACCAATGGCGTCCATCACCCTGCCCAGGCCAAGCCGGAAGGGTAACCCTGCTAACGACGTCGATCTCAAAACCTGCTTAAACAAAAGAGGTGCCGACAAAGGGCAAAGGAAAAAGAGAGAGCGGTCAGTACTGAGGCCAGTACACGGCGAGGCCAGAATTCGGCGGTCCTCGCCTACATAGGTATGGTGGACTGAAGCGGCAGCGCGGCATGGAATAAACAACCTATAGAGACTCAATATAACTGTCGGCTATCAGAGAGGGATAAGAAAGACCTATTCGGAACCAACCTGATACTACCACCAAACATACCCATCCTGGTATTTCCCCCTCGAGACCAAACGAGGAAGTCAACCGAGGAACTCACACAGTTGGCAGTTTTATTTATTCCGTGATGGTTACATCAATTACTAGTTAGGTATAGATAGTCATCCTGATATAATAAGCAGTGGGCAGTTTTAGTTAACCGTTCCGTTGTAGTTGCGACACTTACTAGTCAGATGCAATTGGCATGAGATAACCCAAAACCCAGCAGTTGTTGGTACTTTTATTTAGACATTCCGTTATAGTGGAGGTGATTACTAGTCATAATGGATACAAGTCAATTTATAACAGTAAACTTTAGTTATAGTTGTCTATGATCGAGACCTGTGCTCCAAGTCGTCCATAACCGCGGACACGGCTTCTCGAAAAGATTTAACCCTGCAGGGGTGCACCAAAGTATCCACACGCACCTACACCCTTGTTGTCGGATCAGGTAGGTACAAGATCACAAAACATACACCCAACGGTATGTCGACCGGGTTTCGGACACGACGTTTCTCATATCCAAAGCAAGCACGGGGGGCCACCCCACTAAGTCGAACCCGCAACAAAGTCGGCCGGGCTCCAAGACGGACTCAGGGTTTGCGTCAGTGGCTGTAAATGACTGGGAACCCGAAAGTGTGACTGGGCTTGTCGATACCGCGAAAACACTCCGCATCCAAAATAGTATAGGTGCTCCTCGCACAATCTTAAATAAAGCAGTAAAGCATGGCATAAATACAGAATAGTAATAAAGCCCCAAACTACTTTGTGGCCCCCAGTACAGTACTTGGAATCAGGTACTAAATCGAAGGGGGTGCCCATACACCCCACCTGTGGTTAGCGCGCTCGATCTCGGAACAGGTGTCAAGAACTCGGGGTCCTACGGGACACATGTGGACGGTTAACAACCAAATAACATCTATTGCCCACCTGTGCCTCTGCTTACCTACTTCAATTTTAGTTATTAAATAGTAATTAAAACCATGATCATCTCCGACATTATACATGCGGCAATACTCCAACAATTGTGGTACTGGACGACACGCAACAGCACTCGAGCAAGCGACTACGACGCGCCAGTCCAACTATCTACCAAACAACAGGTAATAGGATGTGTCCAAGGCAATATAAGGCTGCAAGGGATATCACGGGTACGAAAAACTAGAGCATCGCAACACAGACAACAATAGATCAACAGGAGGAATAAATACTATAAAAGTAAGATAGGTAGAAAGGGGGAGATGCTCGCCTGGAAAACATTGTCGAAGGTTTCCGAAGATCGGGTCGATACTCGCATCAACTCAACGGCCTTATCCGCGAAGATCCAAAACACTAGAAGAAACACCTGATGCACTATTTAATGCAACGGCAGAAGATCGGGCATGATGCATGTATGATGTATGACATGGCAAAGATGCGACGCAACTAGGCAAGATTAAGCGGAACCGGGGTTCCGACAATTAAATATATGGTTCTAGTTATTTAGATAACCCCGCAATTTAAATGTTGTCTTAACAAGGCAAAATTATATCACCGGTTCGATGCACAAATTTAAATGAGACCAATATTAGGCTAGATCTGTCCGCATATGGAGCCCATATTTAATTTAGGTGAATCGGCATAAGGCCCCCAAACCACATGATATGCATGCGAGATGAATGATTAAATATGCAACAAGGATATATCATTTAATAAAATAGGGCATTCGAGAAAAAGGGGCACACATTAGAGGGTCTCGACGATCTTGGTGTTCCGTGGGGGTTCGGGGTACGGTCTCAGGGTTCAGGGTTCGACGGGATCGGTCTTCAAAGGGATCGTTCTCGGATAACTGAGGTAGATCTTGTCGCATCCGGGAAGCAGGACTTGGTTGGCGTCGGGGGCTCATCGGATCCGCCCTGGTCGGTGCCGATCTTGTCGTCACGAAGGTCTTGTCGGGTCCTCGTATCGGGTCGGTGACCTTGGCATCCGGTTTCTCGGCGAACTTGGCGTCCGGGAAGGAGTACTTGTCGCACCGGGGTCTCGGTTCAGTCCCGCCGGGATCGGTCTTGGTGTCCGGGGATTCTCCAGGTCCGTGGTTCGTCCCTGTGGTAGATCTTGGGGTACCGGCGTCATCGGGTTCCACCTTGCACATTGGTCGACGGAACGATGCATATCTTGGTGACAAAAACGCATCGGGGCTCTTGCGACGAGACGGTCATGTGCTTCGGGTGGCGTCAAAGATCTTGGCGGCGCTACAAACTTGGTAGCTACACAGTTACCAGTACACGTCACCAAAAGGATGAAGTTTGCGTCTCACTGCCACGAGTGGCAGCTGAGGTCCTGGCGATGTGCACGACAGCAGACACAAAGCGTCCACGTACAGACGCTCCGAGGTGGTCACAGGGGGTTCCAAACAAGGGGAGCAGTGCGTGCTTGCGAGCTCGGACGAGGAGGCGTGGCCGGGCTTGGTGGACGCGGATGCAGCAAGGGCGACAACCGGCGAGGACGACGGGGCCGGTTGCGCAGGTCGGCGCGGCTCGCAGGCGATAGGGCGCGGAGGCTCGAGGCGGAGGAGCTCCAAGGTAGAGTGCTGCGGGCGAAGCGACGAGCTCCTGACGGCGAGGCAGAGAAGGCCCGGGGAGGCGCCGGTCGTGGGTCTCGATCTTCGGCCGGCGGCAGGGACGCAAAAGAGGGAGCGGCCGACGGCGGCAGAACCCAGCGGCAGGAGAGAGGAGCCTGGAGGCGGCGCAGCAGGGAAGGACGAGCGGCGGCGGGTCCGAGGAGCGCCGCGGCGGCCGCTGCTGGGTCGAGGCGGCACCGGCATGGCGAAGCGCGGAGGCCGGCGGTTGGAAGGAGAGGAGGGAGGAGGCCGGCGTGAGGACGGGCGCTGGTGGAGGGTCGAGGTAGGGCGGAGGCAGCCCGCGTGGCTCGCCGTGGCGCCGGAGGTCGCGGCCGGGAGGACGGCCGGGGAGGCCGGAGGGAGGTGCGAGGGAGGCGGGACCTGGCCGGAGAGGAGGAGAGGTCGGGGTCGACCGAGGGGTAGGTGGGGAACGGGTGGAAAGAGAGACGCGGGGTGGGTGGGCCTGCCGAGCGGGATGGGGACGCGTGGGTGCGTTTGTGTGTGTGGGGGTTGGATCGGGTCCACGCGGGGTGGGGCCCGGGAGACAGGGGGAGAGTGCTGTAACACCCTCAAATCGGCCCTATGCAAGTTTTAGCGATTCCCGCCAAACCCGCATAGAAACGATTCAAAGGTGCCCACCAGGCACTTTCGTGCGGGTGGAAAACGAAGTAATAACATTACACAACAGTCCTCGATGGGACCCACAGAACAGAAATATATACAACAGCGACTCAAAGAGTCAAGAATACAGAGATACGATACAAGATCCAAATAACCTTGAAAATGATAGAGCGTCCGACTACGGACAAGAGGCAAATGGGGCTAAGAGCCCTGAAGAATAACCAATGGCGTCCATAACCCTGCCCAGGCCAAGCCGGAAGGGTAACCCTGCTAACGACGTCGATCTCAGAACCTGCTTAAACAAAAGGGGTGCCTACAAAGGGCAAAGGAAAAAGAGAGAGCGGTCAGTACTGAGGCCAGTACACGGCGAGGCTAGAATTCGGCGGTCCTCGCCTACAAAGGTATGGTGGACTGAAGCGGCAGCGCGACATGCAACGACAACCTATAGAGACTCGATATATCTGTCGGCTATCAAAGAGGGATAAGAAAGCCCTATTCGGATCCAACCTGATACTACCACCAAACAAACCCACCCTGGTGTTTCCCCCTCGTAACCAAATGAGGAAGTCAACCGAGGAACTCACACAGTTGGCAGTTTTATTTATTCAGTTATCGTTGTAGCAATTACTAGTCAGGTTCAGATAGTCATCCTGATAAAAATAAGCAGTGGGCAGTTTTAGTTAACAATTCCGTTGTAGTTGCAACACTTACTAGTCAGATACAATTAGCATGAGATATCCCGAAAACCCAGCAGTTGTTGGTACTTTTATTTAGCCATTCCGTTGTAATGAAGCTGATTACTAGTCATATCAGATACAAGTCAAATTAGAACAGTAAACTTTAGTTATAGTTGTCTATGATCAAGCACTGTGCTCCAAGTCGTCCATAACCGCGAACACGGCTTCTCGAAAAGATTTAACCCTGCAGGGGTGCACCAAAGTATCCACACGCACCTACACCCTTGTTGTCGGATCACGTAGATGCAAGATCAACAAAACATACACCCAACGGTATGTCGACCGGGTTTCGGCCACGACGTTTCCCAGACCCAAAGCAAGCACGGGGGGACCACCCCACTAAGTCGAACCCGCAACGAAGTCGGCCGGCTCCGAGACGGACTTAGGGTTTGCGTCAGTGGCTGTGAACGACAGGGAACCCGAAAGTGTGGCTGGGCTTGTCGACACCGCGAAAACACTCCGCTTTCCTAAACATTACAGTGTGCTATACTTCGCACAATTTAATTAAAGCGAAAAAACAGGGTATAAGTACAGGATAGTAAATAAAACCTCAAACTAGTTTGTGGCCCCCAGTACAATACTTGGAATCAGGTACTAAATCGAAGGGGGTGCCCATACACCCCACCTGTGGTTAGCGCGCTCGATCTCGGAACAGGTGTCAAGAACTCGGGGTCCTACGGGACACAAGTGGGCGGTCAGAAACCAAATACTATCTATCACCCACCGATGCCTCTGCTTACTTACTTCAATTTTAGTTGTTAAACAGTAATTAAAGTGAACGAAAAGTAAAGCCATGATCATCTTCCACATCAACATGCGGCAATTGCCCCAACACTGCGGTTCTGGATGACACACAACAACACTCGAGCAAGCGACTACGACGCGCAATTCCATCTAACTACCAATCAACAGGTAAATAGGATGTGTCCAAGGCATTATAGGGCTGCAAGGGATATCACGGGTACGAAAGCTAGAGCATCGCAACATAGATAGCAAAAGATCAACAGGAGGAAATAAAGACTATAAAAGTAAGATAGGTAGAAAGGGGGAGATGCTCGCCTGAAAACATTGTCGACGGTTCCTCCGAGGATCGGGGCGAAGCCCACATCAACTCAACGGCCTTATCCGCGAAGAAGCAAAACACTAGAAGAAACACCGGATGCACTATTTAATACTACGGCAAAAGATCGGGCATGATGCATGTATGATGCATGACATGGCAAGATGTGATGCAATTAGGCCATATTAAGCGGAACCGGGGTCCCGACAATTAATTAGGTGGTCTATGTTGTTTAGAACCCCCGCAATTTTAATGTTGTGATAATAGGGCAAGATAAGTGATCGGTTCGCTACACAAATTTAAATGGAGCCAATATAAGACTAGATTTTGTCCGCATAAGGGCCCCATATTTAATTATGAGGTGAATCGGCATATGGCCCCCAAACCAATATGTATGCGACATGAATGATTAATGCAACAAGTTTTAGGTATAGCATTTATAAAATAGAGGCTCGGGAAAGGGGTCACACATTAGAGGGCCTCGACGAACTTGGGCTCCGAGGGGTTCGGGGTTGGTCTCAGGGTTCAGGGTTCGACGGGATCGGTCTCGGCGGGATCGTTCTCGAATAACAGCGTAGATCTTGGCGTATCCGGGTAGCAGGACTTTGTTCGGCGTCAGGGCGCATCGGACTCGCCCTGGTCGGTGTCGATCTTGTCGGGCCCGTGGTTTTGGTTGTCGGTGTCGGACTCGGTTCTCGGCGCCGGAAGATCTTGGTGCTCTGTGCGGTCGACCCTGCCGTTCCGGGATGGAGAACTTGTCGTCCGGGGGTACTTGGCGTTCCAGATCGGTCTCGAATCCATGAAGCAGATCTTTTCGGGGCCTCATGTCAGGTCGGTTCTGGCATTCGGGGTGAAGTTCTTGGCGTCCTTCGGTTCCATGTCGACGACCTTGGTTTCCTCGATGGAGAACTCGGTGTATCCGTGTCGCGGTTCTTGTCGGGGTTCTCGGCTTCGGCGCCGGGAGGAAGAACTTGTTGATGCCTTAGTCTTGGTCCACCCAACCAATGCGTCCATGAGGTGGTCGAGGGTTTGTGTCGGAGGTCTTGCGTCTTCGGGTCCTAGGAAGAAGAAGCGTCGGTTCCGACGGTGAAGGTCATGAGTCCAGACAGGGAACTCGAGGCCCAGCACTTGAAACATAGGCTCACTGCATCTTGCTTGGCACAGCAAAACAGCACCAGGCCTTCGGTTCAGTGATGACGTGCAGAGGGCGCCGGAGGACGAGGGAGCTAAAGGCAGAGGGATCTCGTCGCGCGGCTCGCAGGGGCGATGCAAACGGGAGGCGGCGGGGCCTCTGGGCTCGAGCGGACAGAGAGGGCAGAGAGCCGGAGGGCGCTATCGGGCAGTGGCTTGGGGCCGACGGGAACATGGAGGACGGGCGCCTGGTGGAGGGGTCGCAGTGCCGGCAGGGGGAATAGGGAGGCCCGAGGCGGCGCCGGAGAGGAGGCTCGCCGGCGGCAGGGAGCGTGGCGATGGGGGCGGGCTCACTGGGGGTTGGCGACGGGGGACCGGAGGTGCGGGAGGCGCGATGGAGCTCGGGGAGGTGGCGACGGAGCCGCCTGGGGAGGGCGCGCCGGCGGCGGGCGCTCGGGAGGAGCCGCGGAGGCTGCGGCCGGCGCCCGAGCGAGGCCTGGCGAGGCGCGGCGGAGACAGAGGGGGGAAGAAGCTCGACGGCGAGGGAGGGCCGACGAGGCGGAGGCGGTCGTCTGGCGGCGCCTGGGGAGGGGAAGGAGAGCAGGGACAGGCGGCCTCGTGCGGGTGAGGCGAGGTCGCGGATGAGGGGAGAACGGCGGCGAGAGGGGAGGAGGGCGGCGAGGAAGAGAGGGTGGGGAGGGGAGGGGAGCCGGCGAGCGGCGGAACTCGGGCCGGTGCGAGGCGCGGCGGACGGTGGCGAGGGGGTCGCCGGAGAGGAGGGAGAAGGTGGGGGCGCGCGGGTGGCGCACGGGAGAGAGCGGGGAGGAAGGAGAGAGGAGAAGGAGATGGTGGCCGCGTGGGGGAAGGTGGGGTCGGGCACAGGGCTGGTGGGGCGAGTGGGACCCGCGGGGTGGGTCCCGGGCTCTAGGGAGTGGTGAGGAAGAGTGGGTCAGTGGGGAGGTGGAATTCCTGGGTGTGTGTGTGGCGTGGGGCCAGGGAGGGAGAGAGGAGTGGCTGTGGGAGAGGGGGTGTTTGGGGGTGAGGTGGCAGCGGGAGAGTGGTTGGGGGAAGAGAGAGGATGAGGTGGCAGCGGGAGAGTGGTTGGGGGAAGAGAGAGGATGAGGTGGCAGGCACCGATTGGTGCAGGTGAGGTGGAGGGCTGGGGTAGAATAGGACTGGGTAGGTTATTTGGTATAAAAGGGTGTTAGGGGGGACTGGTTTAGGACTAGATATTTATTTTTGGGTTTTCTTTACACATTATTTTGAAGAACCTTTGTAAATCATTTAGTCAAAAAAAAATATCTGGACATCCGAAGTTTGATTTGGAATTAGGACGGGGTGTTTGCAAAAACAAAATAGACCTTTGTAAAATATCTTTTATCAAACAGATGCATGATGATGTCATGATGATGCAATGCGCACAAAATACCAAGCGATTTTCTAGTAGTGGTTTTGCGGGATGCCACAATTCGACACCACTAACAATGGATCTCGCCCTCGAGATCCGCCTCATGGTACCGGGAAGAAGGGCGGTGATCTGAATCTTCTCGCATCGTGTAGATCCTCGCGACACCACTAACAAGAGGTCGTTGTCCGTGATCGTCGAGGGAACACTCCGGGACAAAAGGTCGAAGGTATAGGTATCAACAAATAAAGCCACCCCTAACTTCCGTGGACGGAGTAAAATTGCTGAATCCCCTGATTCGATGTACAAGAGCGAATGATAAGAGTAGTGGTATGGTAGCTACTCCATCCCGCACTCAAACCATTACTCTGCACGCGAATAGACGGATTACGCAACCAACTCTCGGAATTAGACTGAAGATCTCGACAAGCGAGGTTCGGAACAAAGGAGTGATGCAGACTCTGCATCGGATCTGGCGTAGATGATGTCGTCGTGTCGGAAAAACACCGGAAGATACAACAGAAATCGTATGAAAGACACAACGATTAGGTTCCGCGATGGTTCCACTGGCATGAACAACACATGCTCAAGGTATACTCCAACTTCACCAATGCTCGTCCTTCTCATGTGTTTGTCAACGATACGGATATCCGGCAAGGTACACATATAGATAACGAGTTGAAGAACAAAAAGATTGGATGGAGGGTACACTAAACGAGATGCAGATAAGATGTTTGTAGCGCCATCGTTATAATAGGAAAGAAGCGAAACCCTAAATATACGACAGAAACCCAACCACGAGAAATCCTGGACTCGAAGAAAAGAGAAGAGGTGGATTCAAAACGCGTAGAGGTAAGAGGAGAATAGCAGAGGGGTAAGGAGTAAAATCAGACCTAACCAGAACTATCCAACCGATTTTGCAAAATAGTTTTGACACTTTACTTCGGCCGTTAGTTAGGTTATCCTACAGGCTGGACTTGTGGGGTATCGCAACTGCTGGGCTCTGATACCACTCTGTAACACCCTCAAATCGGCCCTATGCAAGTTTTAGCGATTCCCGCCAAACCCGCATAGAAACGATTCAAAGGTGCCCACCAGGCACTTTCGTGCGGGTGGAAAACGAAGTAATAACATTACACAACAGTCCTCGATGGGACCCACAGAACAGAAATATATACAACAGCGACTCAAAGAGTCAAGAATACAGAGATACGATACAAGATCCAAATCACCTTGAAAACGATAGAGCGTCCGACTACGGACAAGAGGCAAATGGGGCTAAGAGCCCTGAAGAATAACCAATGGCGTCCATAACCCTGCCCAGGCCAAGCCGGAAGGGTAACCCTGCTTACGACGTCGATCTCAGAACCTGCTTAAACAAAAGGGGTGCCGACAAAGGGCAAAGGAAAAAGAGAGAGCGGTCAGTACTGAGGCCAGTACACGGCGAGGCTAGAATTCGGCGGTCCTCGCCTACAAAGGTATGGTGGACTGAAGCGGCAGCGCGGCATGCAACGACAACCTATAGAGACTCGATATATCTGTCGGCTATCAGAGAGGGATAAGAAAGCCCTATTCGGATCCAACCTGATACTACCACCAAACAAACCCACCCTGGTGTTTCCCCCTCGTAACCAAACGAGGAAGTCAACCGAGGAACTCACACAGTTGGCAGTTTTATTTATTCAGTTATCGTTGTAGCAATTACTAGTCAGGTTCAGATAGTCATCCTGATAAAAATAAGCAGTGGGCAGTTTTAGTTAACAATTCCGTTGTAGTTGCAACACTTACTAGTCAGATACAATTAGCATGAGATATCCCGAAAACCCAGTAGTTGTTGGTACTTTTATTTAGCCATTCCGTTGTAATGAAGCTGATTACTAGTCATATCAGATACAAGTCAAATTAGAACAATAAACTTTAGTTATAGTTGTCTATGATCAAGAACTGTGCTCCAAGTCGTCCATAACCGCGGACACGGCTTCTCGAAAAGATTTAGCCCTGCAGGGGTGCACCAAAGTATCCACACGCACCTACACCCTTGTTGTCGGATCAGGTAGATGCAAGATCAACAAAACATACACCCAACGGTATGTCGACCGGGTTTCGGACACGACGTTTCCCAGACCCAAAGCAAGTACGGGGGGGACCACCCCACTAAGTCGAACCCGCAACGAAGTCGGCCGGCTCCGAGACGGACTTAGGGTTTGCGTCAGTGGCTGTGAACGACAGGGAACCCGAAAGTGTGGCTGGGTTTGTCGACACCGCGAAAACACTCCGCTTTCCTAAACAGTACAGCGTGCTATACTTCGCACAATTTAATTAAAGCGGTAAAACAGGGTATAAGTACAGGATAGTAAATAAAACCTCAAACTAGTTTGTGGCCCCCAGTACAATACTTGGAATCAGGTACTAAATCGAAGGGGGTGCCCATACACCCCACCTGTGGTTAGCGCGCTCGATCTCGGAACAGGTGTCAAGAACTCGGGGTCCTACGGGACACAAGTGGGCGGTCGGAAACCAAATACTATCTATCACCCACCGATGCCTCTGCTTACTTACTTCAATTTTAGTTGTTAAACAGTAATTAAAGTGAACGAAAAGTAAAGCCATGATCATCTTCCACATCAACATGCGGCAATTACCCCCACACTGCGGTTCTGGATGACACACAACAGCACTCGAGCAAGCGACTACGACGCGCAAGTCCATCTAACTACCAATCAACAGGTAAATAGGATGTGTCCAAGGCATTATAGGGCTGCAAGGGATATCACGGGTACGAAAGCTAGAGCATCGCAACACAGATAGCAAAAGATCAACAGGAGGAAATAAAGACTATAAAAGTAAGATAGGTAGAAAGGGGGAGATGCTCGCCTGAAAACATTGTCGACGGTTCCTCCGAGGATCGGGGCGAAGCCCACATCAACTCAACGGCCTTATCCGCGAAGAAGCAAAACACTAGAAGAAACACCGGATGCACTATTTAATACTACGGCAAAAGATCGGGCATGATGCATGTATGATGCATGACATGGCAAGATGCGATGCAATTAGGCCATATTAAGCGGAACCGGGGTCCCGACAATTAATTAGGTGGTCTATGTTGTTTAGAACCCCCACAATTTTAATGTTGTGATAACAGGGCAAGATAAGTGACCGGTTCGCTACACAAATTTAAATGGGGCCAATATAAGACTAGATTTGTCCGCATAAGGGCCCCATATTTAATTATGAGGTGAATCGGCATAAGGCCCCCAAACCAATATGTATGCGACATGAATGATTAATGCAACAAGTTTTAGGTATATCATTTATAAAATAGAGGCTCGGGAAAGGGGTCACACATTAGAGGGCCTCGACGAACTTGGGATCCGAGGGGTTCGGGGTTGGTCTCAGGGTTCAGGGTTCGACGGGATCGGTCTCGGCGGGATCGTTCTCGGATAACAGCGTAGATCTTGGTGTATCCAGGTAGCAGGACTTTGTTCGGCGTCAGGGCGCATCGGACTCGCCCTGGTCGGTGTCGATCTTGTCGGGCCCGCGGTTTTGGTTGTCGGTGTCGGACTCGGTTCTCTGTGCCGGAAGATCTTGGTGCTCTGTGCGGTCGACCCTGCCGTTCCGGGATGGAGAACTTGTCGTCCGGGGGTACTTGGCATTCCGGATCGGTCTCGAATCCATGAAGCAGATCTTGTCGGGGCCTCATGTCGGGTCGGTTCTGGCATTCGGGGTGAAGTTCTTGGCTTCCTTCGGTTCCATGTCGACGACCTTGGTTTCCTCGATGGAGAACTCGGTGTATCCGTGTCGCGGTTCTTGTCGGGGTTCTCGGCTTCGGCGCCGGGAGGAAGAACTTGTTGATGCCTTAGTCTTGGTCCACCCAACCAATGCGTCCATGAGGTGGTCGAGGGTTTGTGTCGGAGGTCTTGCGTCTTCGGGTCCTAGGAAGAAGAAGCGTCGGGTCCGACGGTGAAGGTCATGAGTCCAGACAGGGAACTCGAGGCCCAGCACTTGAAACATAGGCTCGCTGCATCTTGCTTGGCACAGCAAAATAGCACCAGGCCTTCGGTTCGGTGATGACGTGCAGAGGGCGCCGGAGGACGAGGGAGCTGAAGGCAGAGGGATCTCGCCGCGCGGCTCGCAGGGGCGATGCAAACGGGAGGCGGCAGGGCCTCTGGGCTCGAGCGGACAGAGAGGGCAGAGAGCCGGAGGGCGCTATCGGGCAGTGGCTTGGGGCCGACGGGAACATGGCGGACGGGCGCCTGGTGGAGGGGTCGCAGGGCCGGCAGGGGGAAGAGGGAGGCCCGAGGCAGCGCCGGAGACGAGGCTCGCCGGCGGCAGGGAGCGTGGCGACGGGGGCGGGCTCGCTGGGGGTTGGCGACGGGGGACCGGAGGTGCGGGAGGCGCGATGGAGCTCGGGGAGGTGGCGACGGAGCCGCCGGGGGAGGGCGCGCCGGCGGCAGGCGCTCGGGTGGAGCCGCGGAGGCTACGGCCGGCGCCCGAGCGAGGCCTGGCGAGGCGCGGCGGAGACAGAGGGGGGGAAGAAGCTCGGCGGCGAGGGAGGGCCGACGAGGCGGAGGCGGTCGTCTGGCGGCGCCTGGGGAGGGGAAGGAGAGCAGGGACAGGCGGCCTCGTGCGGGTGAGGCGAGGTCGCGGATGGGGGGAGAACGGCGGCGAGAGGGGAGGAGGGCTGGCGAGGAAGAGAGGGTGGGGAGGGGAGCCGGCGAGCGGCGAAACTCGGGCCGGTGTGGGGCACGGCGGACGGTGGCGAGGGGGTCGCCGGAGAGGAGGGAGAAGGTGGGGGTGCGCGGGTGGCGCACGGGAGCGAGCGGGGAGGAAGGAGAGAGGAGAAGGAGATGGTGGCCGCGTGGGGGAAGGTGGGGTCGGGCGCAGGGCTGGTGGGGCGAGTGGGACCCGCGGGGTGGGTCCCGGGCTCTAGGGAGAGGTGAGGAAGAGTGGGTCGGTGGGGAGGTGGAATTCCTGGGTGTGTGTGGCGTGGGGCCAGGGAGGGAGAGAGGAGTGGCTGTGGGAGAGGGGGTGTTTGGGGGTGAGGTGGCAGCGGGAGAGTGGTTGGGGGAAGAGAGAGGATGAGGTGGCAGCGGGAGAGTGGTTGGGGGAAGAGAGAGGATGAGGTGGCAGGCACCGATTGGTGCAGGTGAGGTGGAGGGCTGGGGTAGAATAGGACTGGGTAGTTTTTTTGGTATAAAAGGGTTTTAGGGGGGACTGGTTTAGGACTAGATATTTATTTTCGGGTTTTCTTTACACATTATTTTGAAGAACCTTTGTAAATCATTTAGTCAAAACAAAATATCTGGACATCCGAAGTTTGATTTGGAATTAGGATGGGGTGTTTGCAAAAACAAAATAGACCTTTGTAAAATAGCTTTTATCAAACAGATGCATGATGATGTCATGATGATGCAATGCGCACAAAATACCAAGCGATTTTCTAGTAGTGGTTTTGCGGGATGCCACAGCTGCGCGCGCGCTGTGTGCGTGTGAGTGTGTGGGTTGGGTGAGGGAGGCTGACGGTGTGGAGCTGGTGGGGTGGAGACAGGCGGGTGGGGCCCAGGGGAGGAGGTGGTGGCTGGGTGCGGGATGGGGAGAGTGGATCGGTGAGGTGGCAGGTGGGTGGGGGGAGAGAAGGAGGGGTGAGGTGGCAGGCTCCGGTTGGTGGGTAGACTAGGATTGGGTGTAGGTTAGGTTTTAACTGGGGTGGCCGGTTGGCTGCCCCTAAAAATAATAGAAATTTTTATTTAATTAAAACGGGGCTTTTGAAACCCATTGCCAGACGAAACAAAATATTCCGCAGACCCGGGGTTTGCAGTTGAAATAAAGAGAGGGTTAAATAGAAACCAAAATATGTTTTTCCGAAAATAGTTTCAGTCAAACAAATGCATGATGATGACGATGCTCAAATGCAATGTGGAATGATGACATGAGCATGCAGTCAGGACGATGCAATGCACAAAAGCAACGCGATTTTCTAGTAGTGGTTTTCGCGGGATGCCACACAAACACCCTCAATTGCCCGCCACCCGAACCACTGCAGCTCCAACACCGACCCGCGAACGCGGCACTCTCCACCAACGACCCCAGGCCAGCGACCAACTTCCTCGCCGCCAACGGTCAGCCCGTCGACGCCCGCACCCACATCATCAATAACCAAAGCTGGCGCGCACGTCAGCTCGACGACCTGCGACACACCCTAACCAATCGCCGCGACGGCGAGCCAATGGGGTCGCTAAGCCGGCTTGGGCCCCGATGCTTCGGACCGATGATCCGAGGCGAAAAGTACCCGACGAACTTCAAAGCGTCAAAGGAAATAGAGAAGTACGACCCTTCGTACGTCCCCTCCGTGTGGCTGGACACCTACCTCATGGCGATGGGGATCGCTGGCCACACCGACCTGCTAGCCGCCCGTTACCTCCCCTTGATGATGGAGGGAATATGCAGGCAGTGGATCAACACTCTTCCCCCGAACAACATCGACTCCTGGGAAGAGATGCGCGACGCCTTCGTTAGGCACTTCGAGTGCTCCTACACCCGCGCCACCACCATCGAGGACCTAGAACGATGCATCCAGGGACCCCGTGAGTCGACCCGCGGCTGGGTCCAATGGTGGCAAGAACTGTGGTACAACGCGGTCGGCATCCACCCGGACACCGCGATCCACTGCTTCAAAACCTCGTGCCGCTACGAGCCGTTGGTCGCCAAGCTCAAACGACATTCCTGCACACTCGACAACATACCGGACCTCCTTGAGATCGCCAAAATATACGCGGAGGAAGACCCAAACCAGGAAACCGACGACGAGTCGGGAGGCCAACGCCGCATGAGCGGCAACGACAACGGGCAACGACCCAGCCTACGCTACAACAACACTCGCCTCACCGGCAAGCGCCACAGTGACGGGGGAGTCGACTTCGTCGCCAATGCTGGGCACGTGCAACGCGATCCCAAGAGCTTCCGCCGCGACGGAGGGAAATGCCGTGACGGCGGCAACTACAAGGCAAAACCAAGGTTCGACCCCGTGGCCCTCCTTAACCAACCTTGTGCGTTTCACAGCAGGGAAGGGAAGCCCGCCACGCACACGACCGCCGACTACCACTCTCTCAAGGAGATCGAGAAGGCACGGCGAGCGCGGGAGGACCCCGACAACAACCCGCCAAACAACAGAAAATTCGGCACTATGGCTTCACACCTTCACAGGCTTCAACACGAAGCGCGAGAAGAAGGTCATCGCCCGCGCCGTCGCCGTCAACGCGGTGGCCCAGGTGGACGTTCCCCAGTTCCTCAACTGGTCGGAGCAGCCCATCACCTGGAGCCGCCAGGACCACTCGCCACGCATCGAGTACCCAGGCCGAGTCTCCCTGGTGGTCAAGCCCAAGGTGGGAGACTACTGGCTCCCCAAGACATTGATGGATGGCGGCAGCTCCATCAACATCCTGTACCTAGACACCTTCAGGCGACTGCGGCTCCCGCAGTCGATGGGCGAGACGACCTACACCATGTTCCACGGCATCGTCCCCGGTCGGAAGGCGTACCCAATCGGCATGGTCGCGCTGCCAGTCACCTTCGGCACACCAGAAAACTTCCGCACCGAGCGGATCGTCTTCGAGTTGGTACCCTTCGACAGCCCCTACCACTGCGTCCTGGGGCGCCAGGCGTTCGCCAAGTTCATGGCAGCACCCCACTACGCGTACAACGCGATGAAGCTCCCCGGGCCGCGCGGCGTCATCACCGTCAACGCCGACCCCGATATGGCCGCCGAGTGCGAGGCCAAAGGAGCTGAACTCGCCGACGTCGTCATCGCGGTAGAGACCAACCACGCCGACGAGCTCGCCAAATACGCGAGCAGGGTCAACAACGATGACCCCACCATACTCAAGAAGCCCAATTCGGAGGGCGTCAACACCTCAGCCTTCGAGGCGACGACGCACACCCGCACCGTCGAGCTGGTCCCAGGCGACTCTAGCCAGACGGTGACGATCGGACGGCCATGAGCCCGGCATAGGAAGGCGCGGTCATCGAGTTCTCCGTGAGAACAGGGACATCTTCGCATGGAAGCCCTCTGACATGCCTGGTGTCCCTAGGGAACTTGCTGAGCACAAACTCAATGCCGACCCCAAAGTGCGACCTGTCAAGCAGTCGCTGCGGCCCTTCAATGAAGAGCGCCGCCGAGCCATCGCCGAGGAGGTGCAGCGTCTACTCGCTGCAGGCTTCATCCGGCCAATAAAATACTCCAAGTGGCTGGCAAACCCAGTCCTGGTCGAGAATAAAAATGGTACCTGGAGGATGTGTATCGACTACACAAATTTAAACAACGCCTACCCGAAGGAGCAATTCGTCCTCCCGCAGATCGACCAAATAATCGATTCCACCACGGGTTCGGAGTCGCTGTGTTTCCTCGACGCCTACTCTGAGTACAACCAGATCAAAATGGATGTCGAGGACGAGGAAAAAACGGCGTTCATCGCGCCATTCGGAGCCTTCTGCTACACCGCCATGACCTTCGGCCTCAAGAACGCCGGGGCGACCTACCAGCGGTGCATGCAGGAATGCCTTGCGAGCCAAATTGGCCGCAATATCCACGTGTACATCGACGACGTGGTAGTGAAGTCCGCTCACCAGGGCGATCTACTCGCCAACCTGGCGGAAACATTCGCCAACCTGCGGAAATACAAGATAAAGCTAAACCCAGGCAAATGCACCTTCGGTGTACCAGCAGGGCAACTACTGGGGTACGTCGTCTCCAAGCGCGGGATCGAGGCGAACCCCACCAAGATCGACACGATCGCTCGACTCGGCAAACCCGAGTGCCTGCGCGACGTCTAGAAGCTGGCCGGGCGAGTAGCGGCTCTCAGCTGCTTCATCCCCTGATTGGGCGAAAAGGCGATGCCCCTATACCGCCTGATGCGGAAGAACCCCACCTTCCAGTGGGACAAGGAGGCGGACGACGCCCTCCACGACCTCAAGAAGGTGCTACTCGCAGCACCGCTACTCGCCGCCCCCGTCGACAAAGAACCCATGCTGGTCTACGTTGCGGCTTCCGAGCGCGTCGTCAGCGCCTTCATGGTCGTCGAGAGGACAGAGGAAGGAAAGGAGCGCCCGGTACAACGACCGGTGTACTATATCAGCGAGGTCCTCACCGAGTCACGCCAGTGGTACCCGCAATACTAGAAACTGGTGTTCGCAGTCTTCAGAGCACAACGGCGACTGCCGCACTACTTCTAGGAGCACCCGATCACGGTCGTCTCCTCAGCACCGTTGCAGGAGATCATCCGCAACCGTGAGGCGACCGGGCGAGTCGCCAAGTGGTCCATCGAAATCGGCGTCCACAACATCAAGTATGAGCCACAGAAAGCGATCAAGTCGCAGGCTCTCGCGGACTTCATCGCCGACTGGGAAGAGGCCCAGCAGCCGGTAAAGCTGTCGTACTTCCACTACTGGAGCCTACACTTTGATGGCTCCAAGAATGCAGACGGCGCAGGAGCAGGGATCATGTTGACTTCCCCGAAGGGCGACAAGCTCCGCTACGTCCTCTGCCTCGACTTCACCCCTGCACCAACAACATGGCTGAGTACGAGGCACTACTCCACGGCATGCGAGCTGCAAACGAGATGAACGTCAACCGCCTACGCTGCTACGGAGACTCCGACCTCGTCGCTGGGCAAGTCGCTGGCACCTGTGACGCCGTCTCTCCCACCATGGCGGCATACCGCCAAGCAGTGGACAAGCTGGGCGGACGCTTCGCAGGCTACTCCGTCGAGTGGATCGACAGGCGAAAGAACAAGGAGGCCGACACACTCTCTCGCATCGGGTCGGCTCGACTCGCACCACCCGCCGGCGTCTTCCTCGACACGATCACTAAGCCGTCCGTCTCTACCCCAAGGGAGATCGACATCGGAGTCCCGCTGCAACCAGAGGAAGCCTTGGTCGCACTCATCGCCGAGCCAGAAGACTGGACTAGGCCATACATTGCCTACGTGGAGGGTGGCACCTTGCCGGCAGACAAAACAGACGCCCTGATGATAGCGCGACGCTGCAAATCCTTCGTCATCATCGACGGCGAGCTCCACAAGCGCAGCGTGACCGGCGTGTTCCAACGCTATGTCCAACCCGCCGAAGGACGCAAGATCCTCCACGACATCCACTCCGGCGACTGCGGCCACCACGCCGGAGCCCGCTCTCTGGTCACAAAGGCTATGCGACAGGGCTTTTACTGGCCCACCGCACACGCTGACGCCATCGACATTGTCCAGCGGTGCGTCGGGTGCCAGAAGTACGCCAACCAGACACACGTGCCGAGCTCATGCTCAAGACCATCCCCATCACCTGGCCATTCGCCGTATGGGGCATGGACATGGTAGGCCCCTTCAAAAAGGCCCCCTCCGGCTTCACCCACCTCCTGGTCGCGGTCGACAAATTCACCAAGTGGGTGGAGGCCAAGCCAGTCCGGAAATACGACGGGAAGACCGCCACAAAATTCCTACGCGAGCTCATATATCGCTACGGGTTCCCAAAAAGCATCATCACGGACAACGTCACCAACTTCGCCAAAGGAGCCATGGCCAAGTTCTACGAGGAACATCACATCCGACTCGACCTCGCATCAGTCGCCCACCCGAAGTCCAACGGCCAGGCGGAATGGGCCAACCAAAGCATCCTCCACGGCCTGAAGCCGCGGCTCCAAGTACCACTCGAGCGCACCGCCGGGTGCTGGGTCGAGGAGCTACCCTCCGTCATCTGGGGTATCCACACCTCGGTCAACAGGTCGACAGGGTTGACCCCCTTCTTCATGGTGTATGGCGCCGAGGCAGTCATGCCCACCGACCTCGAGCACGATTCGCCAAGGGTCGTCCACTACACGGAGGCTGCGAACGAACTCGCACGACGGGATGGAGTCGATCAACTCGACGAGGCACGCGACCTGGCTCGCTCACGCACTTCCATCTACCAACAAGTACTCCGCCGCTACCACAGCCGGCGGGTGAAAACTCGCACCTTCCAAGAAGGCGACCTGGTGCTGCACCTCATCCAGGACAAGAAGGGCATGCACAATCTCTCCCCCCATGGGAGGGACCATTCGCCATCGGGCGAGTACTCGGCAACGACGCCTACTACCTCATCGACGTCCGCGGGGATGGCAAACTCGACATCAAGAGACCATGGAATGTAAACCTCCTACGGAAGTTCTACTCCTAGAACTCCACATATGTATCCTCCAGTCGCTATGAAATAAAAAATATTGGTTACCGCAAATTGCGTCTACTCTTCGTGTCTTGTGCCACTCGCGCTCGTAGTAACAGCACCAAGCTAACTGCAGGAGTCAACCTCTGGTACAGCGATCGGCACGGCCAAGTAGTGCGCTACAAGGGCACTGGGTTACCCCAGGCCTTGTAACGTCCACGAAAAACGCCTACCCGGAGCCCCATTGGAGTCGCCTAGCTCGACTGGCTTAACGAGCCAAGACACTGCCTTCGCTCCTCACAGCGACCATGATCCTCCGCATCCTCGACACAGCGACTCGAACGGCCCAGTCCCACGCTCGGGGACTGACGACCAGTCCAACGCAAGCGGCTAGGGAAAACGCCAAGTATGGGAGCATGCCCAGGACTCGCCATGCGACTGACCCGACGGGCCAGGCAGGAGTGATGCGCTTACTCTGACGCGCCCAATCCTCACCCACCCTAGAGTCGCGCCTAGAACAACCAAGTACCACGCTCGGGGACTCGGCTACCCGACCTCGTTCGCGCAAGGGAAAACGGTGAAGTACAGAGCACTCATGGGAGTCGCCTTGCGACTGGCTTTCCAAGCTCGGGCGAGTCGACCTCAATAACAAAACGTTCAAAACTACAAAACACATAAACAAACGAGATAAACCCCATAAAAAGGGCGGACGCGCTCGGGGACTCGTTCAACCCTCAAATCACCAACACAAGACAATCCAGAAAATAAGACGATATCTCATTATATTATATCACAATTGTCACAAAGTACAAAGTATGCCCAATGGCAGAACCGCTACTAACGCCCCAGGGCACAATGTTTTATTCCGCAGGCTTCGACGTCGACTCGCCGCCACCCTTGCGGTTGCGAATGAAGGGAGTGTACGGGTTTGACGGGTACGTCGTCGGCTCACCCGCCATTGCCGCACGGAAGGGTTGCTCGATCTTGAAGTCCCGGTGCTGCGGCTCGGGGTCGTTAGGCGCAACGATCGTCTCCTCATAAGGAAGGAGGTCGCCCATCACCCAGACACGATCGGAGTACACCGCGGCGCGGTCCGTCAGCTTCAGCACCTCGGCGATCTCCACCGAGCCTGTCGACGATGGGTAGCCACTCGTCACATCGTCCAGATCGAAATCTCCCAGGAAGTGGGCGAGCCCAAGGCTAAGCGCCATCGCTGCCCCACGTCGGAACGCCGACCGCGTCATGAACTCGACGACTGATGGCGCCTTCTCCAAGTACCGCCACACGTCGACGAGGTCGTTGGGAATCACTTCCGTGGGTGATATCTCCTGCAGGTACGCCCGAATACAGGTCGCAGTCAACGTGGCCGAGTCGACCAGAGTGGCCACACACTGCCGCGCGTCGAACGACTGCGCCTCGTCTATGCTGTCAATGATCCGACCTGTCGACAGAGGGGGGCATTGAGTACATCAAAGATCACACAAGGAAAATATTACAGGCAGAGGCAGGCACACTTACCAATCAAAGGACGGGAGAGATCCGTGATGAAGCTTTGAAGAGAGGAGTAGTCATCTTGAAGCCCAGCAACAAGGGCGTCAGAGACCTTACGCTCCTCAGCGGCGGCCGTCACAGCAGCCTTGGATCGCCCATCCGCCTAGCTCGCCTCCTCCTTCGCGTCCTTAAGCTCGTGCTCAAGGTAGGCGATCCGCTTCTCAGCCAAACTCAACGCAGATTGAGCCGCTGTCAGCTCACTCGCCGGGACAAGGCCCTGGCGAACCTCCTCTGCCTTCACGGAAATCGCCTGGAGTCCCTTGTTTGCCTCTTGGACGGCGATGAGTTCCTTCTCCGCGCGACACTTCGCAGCAAGCCGGTCGGCTGATTCACGCTGCAAACCCTGTACAAAAGTCAAACAGTTAACAAAAACGGAATCCTAAGTGCCCACCCGCTAAAATTCAGCGAAAGCGCACTCGGGGACTGGAGGTCAAAAACCTAAGTATCCACCCGCTGAAATTCAGCGACTGGACACTCGAGGACTGGGGATCAAAAACCCTAAGCGCCCACCCACTGAAATTCAGCGAATGCGCACTCGGGGACTGGACGCGAGAAATAAAAGCAAAACACAAAAATAATATGACCACTGCAATTCAGTGGCCCGATCCTCGGGGACTGGACATACCTGGATGGCTGCGCCAAGCACGCCGTGAAGCTGTAGCGCGTCCACGGATGCGAGAAGAGCTGGAGTTTGCCCGCGATGTTGCTCGACCTCCGTTTCGGCGACCTCAGGCACGCGGCTCGATGGCGTGGTACCGCTCGCCGTAGCCGCCTTGGCCACGAATCGGGGGAAGGTCGCGATGGATGCGCCAGCACCAAAAGAGGCCGGCTCGGCCGTCCCAGGCGAGGAAGCACCCTCCTTGATCATCAAGGCCGCCCCCGCCGCAGGATCACTCAGAGCAATCGTCGTGTCGTCAGACACCATGATGACATCATTGCTCTTGGCCTTCTTGGCACCGTCTGTGGGGGCGGCGACCTCATCAGCCTTCCTCTTCCGAGAGGGGTCCTCCTCGGCGACGATCGGTGGCACTTTGGCCACGGACGGGTGCCCTATATTTTTAACCCCAGTCCTGCAAATTGATTACATGAGCAAAGTGGTTCAAGTATGACGAACAGTAAAGCAGGTGAATAAAACTCACTTGGCGACTGGTATGAACCGCAGCCACGTGCGAATGCTATCTGGCTTCACCAGTTCGGGGCCCAGCTTCCAACTGAAGCCCATCTCCAGGACATCATGCGCCCAAGACACAGACGACCTCTTTGTTGATGAGGCCGCGACAGGAGCCTCCACAACGTTTTCGGCAGGAGCTCTCCTGGGAGGCGAAGCTGCCGCGGCTGGAGCGACCCCCGACCCAGAGACTGGGGCGAATGGCGGGGGAATCGAGGCCAGAGGCACCTCATTTAGGACGGCGGTGACGTCCGGTGCTGCTGTCGTCCGTGGCACTTCATCCCTGGCCAAGCTGGTGGCGTCGGAACTACTCGTCGAATGAGGCGGAGATGCCCGTCTCGCTGGCTTCGTCTTCCTCTTCGGAGGGGCCTTCACTTCCTTCTTCTTCTTCTTCTTCTTTTTCGACTGAGTGGCCTCGCGATGCGAGGTGGGCTCGGGAAGCTCGTCATCGTCATCATCATGACGTTCAAGGCTTCTACTCGCCTCGAGTTTGCGCTGATGCTGCACGCGAGTTTTGCGAACCAGTGGGACGGCTTCCTCTTCGGACTCATCGTCGTCATCGCTCCTGTCGCTCTCGATGACATGGTTATACCCTATGGGTACATAGCTTCAGCATACCTGGTCTAGCCCAAGGAAGGCCCACAGCGAACATACGATGGCCCATGAAGATTTTTGGGTGGCCAAGGCCCATGACGCCTTCGGATCCTTGGAGAGCAAGACTAGAATTTGAATACAACTTGTAATCGACTAGGACTATGCCCGAGACCTGCCTAAGTCTATATAAAGGCCAGGAGGGAAGGTCCTAGATCGACGTCCTCAACCTCTCGCAATCTCGCATCCCCGCCAGATCGAATCTGCGCACCCTGTAACTTTCGGTTCCGCCGTAATCAAAGAGCAGACAAGCAGGAGTAGGGTTTTCCCTCCGGGGGCCTGAACCTGGGTAAATCTCGTGTCCCCTAGTTGCTTGTCTGTTAACCGTGCCATGATCTCCAGCATTCCCATCTTCTCCAAAACCCAAGTCCATAACAATGGGCATTGACGAAATCAAACCTCGTCAATTGGCGCCGTCTGTGGGAACTGGGGCTGCTGATTGTGTGGTCGTGATGGTTCCGACCCGATCGATCTACAACTCTGCAGTGACGGAAAGTCACCTCCTCTTCGGCGCTTTCTACTTCACCGCCCACTCGCCGGATACCATGAAGGACTTCGAGCCCGTAGGCGACGGACTCAAAATCTCGTTCGGGAGCTTCTGCTTCCAGGTGGGACAAACTGGCACCCTCCGTCTCCCCGAGCGGGTGCCCGTGCCGTCAATCAGGCCTGCTTCGTGGGCTCCACACCCCGTGCTACGCATGTTACCATCAACAGATGAGTTCTACAGCAGCAGCATCTGCAACTCCAATCTGGGCGATCTGCCTTCGGATGAAGGGACCTACGATTCCAGATCCGAAAGCTGCGGCAGCATCCAACCAATCTACAGGCGCTATCTGTGCGCCGCAGTCATCCAAAACGAAGAAGAAACACCCAACCCGACGCCCAACCCCAACCCGCAGGACAGAAACGGCGAAAACGGTGGAAACGGCGAAAACAGGGACCACAGTGGCCACCTCATCCAACTTAGCAAAGAAGGATGGGTCGAAGCACGCCGTGCCGTCGCAGGCGAAATAGTCCTACCTCTGGACTCCCCACGCGATCTACTAAGGGCATACCACTACCTCCTCATCGAGGAACACAAGAAGCAAGTCAAGGTGCAGGAGGCACTCGACAAACGCAAGCAAGAAGCCTCTGAGTCCAGTGCGCGACGAGCTGCGCTCTCCGCCATGGGACTCGGCTCTAGCACAAACAGAAATCAGGGAAACAAGCACTGTTCTCGGGTGGAAAACATGGACCCCAAGGAACGGTGTGACGTGACCCGAACTCTCCATACATCATTCATGGATATGATTGCCGACGGCAACATCATCCCGAAGACGCCACAAGCTGCGATCATAGCAGCCACGGCGTATCTCGCGGCTCACCCACCTCCGGAGGGGGACCCGAACAGAGTCATGCACATGTCAGCACTCACCGGACTAGGACTGATTGGAGCTGCGCTCCACGAAGACGCTCCTGCGGAGCTGAAGAAGAAAGCTCCGGCCAGGCGTGACCGGAGTACCACCCCCTCATCCGAAGAGGAAGAGGAGCACGACCTTCCTCGAAGGAAAAAGAGCTCGAACCGCCATAAACGCGACTACGACGCTAGAGACAAGCTTACGCAGCGCAAGATCGACAGAGCGCGCGCCAAAAGCGCATGTTCATCCGAATCTGAGATGGACGAAGACGAAGGAGAACTCTGCGGGGCTCGATGCTTCAGCAGATCCGTTCGACGAACACAGAGCCACGCAACTTCAAGCTTCCTTAGGATACTACGAAGTTCAACGGCACGCAAGATCCAAAGTCCTGGCTCAGTGACCATCTGTCATCCATCAAGCTTCACGGTGGCAGCAAAGAAACCGCCATGCAATGCCTTCAGCTGCAACTGACAGGCGCGGCGCGGGTATGGCTCAGCATCCTATCATCAGGATCCATCCGAAACTGGGAGGAGCTAGCTTACAGCTTCATCCGAAATTTCAAAGGCACTAGCAAGCGGCCCGCCTCAATCGAAGAGTTGCGAGCCTGCACTCAAAGAACGGGTGAATCTATTCGCTCGTACATACTACGCTGGTCAACAACCAAGAACAACGCAGCACACATCTCGGAAGAGAGGGCCATCGACGCCTTCAGGGACGGTGTCAAACGCCCAGACTTCAAGGAGAAACTTGGACGTGTAAAACCCAAGACACTCGACCAACTCATGGAAATCGCCAATAGTTGGGCAGACGGCGAAGATTGCATCCAGCGGGAGCAATCAGATGAAGAGGACGACTACGGCCGAAGACGCGAACGCCGCAGCAAGAGGAGACCGCGCGTCTATGAGGACCGCGACGGACCCGACATGATCGCAGCCGGCTACGCCGACCGCCGCAACGATAACATCCGCAACAGCGGAGGATACCGCAGCGGAAACTTCCACGACAACGGACGACCAACGCAGTCGTGGAAACGCCGCGACCGCGACAACGGACCCTCAGCATTCGACAAACTTTCAGGTCCATGCACGATCCACTTCTACATCGACAAACAAGATGCAAAAAAGAAGGCCAGCCACATGCTGAAGGACTGCCGCGAGTTCCAGAAACTCAGCGAAGGCATGGTGCAGATGAGGCAGCAAGCTCCAACTCCTGCGTTCGGAAACGCACCTGCGCCAGGTGAAATAGCACACGGAGCTCCTCCACCGCCGCCTATTGGAGGCTCAAATCAACCAGTCGCACCAGCGCAACACAATGCCGGGGCCGTCTACCCCCCACCAAAAGGAGCAATCAATATGATACAGAAGGGACGCCCCACAAATAGGGTGCAGAAGAAAATCACCCGACAAATCAACTTGGCTGTGGCAACTCCGCCTGCAATCCATGAGTACCTCAGTGGATCGGAGTCTTGCATCACATTCACTCGCGCGGATCACCCTTTCCAGATCCCTCGCCCAGGTCATGCTGCCCTGGTGCTGGAGGCGCAGATCGGAGGCTTCGAGATGAGTCGCGTCTTCATGGACGGCGGCAGCGGCATCAACCTAATGTTCGCAAGCACTCTAGCAGCTATGCGGATCCCACAATGGAGCCTGGAACAATCAGATACAACGTTCCACGGCATTATCCCAGGGAAGGGCATCTTCCCCCTGGGCAAAATAGGACTCGACGTTATCTTCGGGAAGCCGGACAATTTTCGGCAGGAACGCCTAGAATTCGAAGTGGTGGACTGGCCATCGCAATACCCTGCCATCTTGGGATGCGTAGCATTCGCAAGGTTCCTGGCCGTCCCACATTACGCATACCTACTACTCAAGATGCCAGGACCAAGGGGCGTCATCACAATCCACGGGAGCTTCACCAAATCGGATCAATGCGATAGGGATTTCAACAAAATCTCCCAGTCCTTCGGCATGCAAGACGAACTCGTAAAGCTCCGCGAGGTGACGGACAATGGGCTACCCCCAGTCACAAGGCAGAACGCCCCTGACATGTCCTTCGACTCCACTATCAACACCAAGAAGGTGCAGGTCCACCCGACGGACGCCTCCAAGACGGCGCTGATCGCTAACGACCTCAGCACCGCATAGTAAGGCGCGCTCGTCGAGTTCCTCCGTGAGCGCTGGGAAATCTTCGCCTGGTGTCCTGCGGACATGCCAGGAGTTCCTAGGGAATTCGCCGAGCACGCACTCAATGTCTTCCCAGATACCAAACCAGTCAAACAGTCCATCCAAAGATTGTCGGAGCCACGAGCCGAAGCCATCGGCAAGGAGATCAACAGATTACTCGCAGCAGACTTCATCCGAGAAATCAAGGAAAGCGAGTGGCTGGCAAATACGGTAATGGTCCCGAAGAAGGACACAGACATCCTGCGGATGTGCGTGGACTTCACATCACTAAACAAACACTGCCCAAAGGACCACTTCCCCCTACCTCGGATCGACCAGATCATCAATTCGACTGCAGGTTGTGAGAAACTCTCCTTCCTCGACGCCTACTCAGGCTATAACCAGATTCGACTCAAGGTCGAAGATCAAGAGAAGACGGCGTTCATCACACCATTCGGAGTATTCTGCTACAACACAATGCCTTTTGGGCTAAAGAACGCGGGTGCCACGTACCAGCGATGTATGCAGGCCTGCCTCAAGGACCAGATCGGTCGCAACGTCCAAGTCTATGTCGACGACATAGTCATAAAAACCAAGGAGGCAAGAACACTTACCGATGATCTCCGCGAGATGTTCGACAACCTTGATCGCTACAGGATCAAGCTCAATCCAGAAAAGTGCGCTTTCGGCGTCCCCTCGGGTCAGCTGCTCGGATACTTCATCTCTGAATGAGGGATCGAAGCGAACCCGAAGAAAATCAAAGCTATCATGACAATGGAGAAGCCGAAAAATCTCAAGGGCGTTCAACAGCTCGCAGGACGAGTAGCGGCACTAAGCAGGTTCATCAGCCGCATGGGCGAGAAGGCCCTACCATTTTACCAGCTGCTGCGCAAGGCAGACAAGTTTGAGTGGACACCAGAAGCCAACGACGCATTCGAAAACCTCAATCGGCTCCTCTCCACCTCGCCCGTTTTGGTTACGCCAAAAGAGCACGAGCCCCTACTGCTGTACATAGCAGCCACACACCAGGTGATCAGCACAGTACTCGTGGTCGAACGACCCAAAGAAGGCAAGACCCACGGGGTACAACGCCCAATTTACTACCTCAGCGAGGTCCTCACTCCAACAAAATAACGGTACCCGCACTACCATAAGCTGGCCTACGGCGTGTTCATGACGGCTCGACGACTGAGCCACTACTTCCAGGAGCATCAGGTGATGGTCGTCAATGAGGCACCCCTGAACAGCATCCTGAATAACCCATAGGCCACAGGACGCGAGGCCCTGTGGGGCATCGAACTATAACCTCTGGACATCATCTACGAGAAGCGACACGCAATCAAATCTCAAGTCCTTCCAAACTTCCTGGTGCACTGGATGGAGCTGCAGCTGCCTGACACCCCGGACATGTCTCAGTCCTGGACAATACATTTTGACGGCTCCAAACGCGAAGCCGGAGCAGGGGCAGGAGTCATACTGACCTCCCCACAAGGTGACAAGATGAAGTATGTCCTTCGGATGAAATTCAGAGCCTCCAACAACGAGGCCGAATACGAAGCCCTCATCCATGGCATGAAGATGGCAAAAATATGCAGCGCAACGCGCCTGGTCATCTACGGTGACTCCAACCTTGTCGTCCAGCAGACGATGAACGAGTGTGACGCACACGCCGAAAACATGATCGCGTACCGCGCGCTATACAACGCACTCGAAGGAGAATTCGACGGCTGCGAACTTCGACACGTTGGGAGAGAAAGCAACGAGGAGGCCGATAGACTCGCCAACATCGGCTCCACTTGTGCACAGGTACCACCAGGTGTGTCCCTCGAACAGATATGCGTGCCATCCATCAAGCGGAAATTCCCCAAGGGATCTCCCGAAGAGGCAGAACACTCGGGGGCTACGCCACCCGAAGGACATGAAGGGCCCGAAAATTTGGATACCGAAGTTGCCATGGTCAACCTGATGTAGATCGTGGCAGTCGAAGAAACTTGGACACGCCCATACCTCCAGTTCTTGATAAACGGAGAACTCCCTGACAGCCCGACAGATGCTCGACGCGTATCTCGTCGATCAAAAGCCTTCACCATCATCAACGGCGAACTGTACAAACGCAGCATTACGGGCGTACTACAACGGTGCGTCACCATCAACGACTGCAAGGCCATACTCCAAGATATCCACTAGGGCATCTGCGGCCACCACGCAGGTAGCCGCTCCCTTGTCGCCAAAGCTCTGCGAGCAGGATTCTACTGGCCAACAGCCATGAGCGAAGCAAAGTACAACGTCCGAAGATGCAACGGGTGCCAACGGTTCGCTAACAAACCGCATGCACTAGGGTCCGAACTTCGACCCATACCCATAGCCTGGCCTTTTGCCCAATGGGGCCTCGACATGATTGGCAAACTACCAAGATCCTCGAAGGGAGGACACGTTTTCCTCCTGTTCGCAGTCGACAAATTCACCAAGTGGATTGAAGCAATGCCAGTCACCAACCAGAAAGGCACAACCGCCGTCAAGTTCTTCGAATCCATTGTCTACAGGTTTGGCGTACCGCACAGCATCATCACCGACAACGGATCGAACTTCATCTCCGAAGAATTCCAGGACTTCTGCGAAGGCCTCGGGATCAACATAACGTATGCCTCGGTCGCACACCCGCAAACAAACGGGCAAGTGGAAAAGGCCAACGGCCTCATCGGCGCTGGCATCAAGAAGCGCCTCATGAGCTCACTCTAGCACAAAGCGGGAAACTGAATGAAAGAGCTACCGTCTGTCCTATGGAGCTTACGGACTATGCCAAACAACTCCACCGGCTACACACCGTTCTTCATGGTACACGGAGCTGAAGCAGTGCTACCAGCCGAAGTACGCCATCAGGCTCCACGAGTCGTCGCGTACAGCGAAGCCGAATCCACGGCTGCACTCGAAGACGCCATCGACACACTCGACGAAGCACGGGATATAGCAGCACCTCGATCCGCGGTGTACCAGCAGAGTCTCCGCAACTACCACAGCCGTCGGCTGCGCCCAAGGTCCTTCGTCGAAGGAGACCTCGTCTTGCGACTCAAGCAAAAGCGACCAAGCAAACTCGAATCGCCATGGGAAGGACCCTATGCCATCACCGAAGTCATCCCAGGTGGCGCCTATCGCCTCAAACACGTGGAGTCTGGAGTCGCATACTCCAACCCATGGAACGTCTCGCACCTGCGACAATTTTACCCGTAGTAACCTACGGCCCTGTTTACTTTCAATAAGGCTTTCAGCCAAGGCTACTCAGCCGAACCATGTACCTCCTCCATTACGATATGAATAAAGCTAAGTACTTCACCCCCAACCTTCGGTTGACTATTTTCTGCAACTCTACTACATGCTGCAAACGCATTCGGGGGCTCCCCCCACCTCACGATTTCATCGACTGAGGACAACACGTGTACACCTGAGTAGCTGACCACGTCAGGCAAACGAAAAGGACACGTACTCAATGAAAGCACTGCGTGCTCGCAAACAAGCAAACCTTTACAACAAGGGGCACACAAACGCCCAGTCGCAATATACAAATTTTACATCTACTTGTTTATTTTCAGGTCCTACCTGCTCTGAAGAATATCCTGAGCACCCTGCTCAAACAAATCTACAATTTGTTCGGCATACTGCCTTACAGCCACGTAATGCGGACGCATGTTCCACTCGCCACCATCTGGTCGAGGAGGTGGCCCAGTCGCCACAGCAGCCAAATCTACGTCAGGGCGGTGCACCCTCACAAGAGACAAGGCAGCCTTCACCCCGGCGACGAGATGCTGCCGCACTAGCTCCTTGACATGGCTGGCACTCCGAAACTTCGTCAGAAGACCTACAAGAGTCGTTGGCGCGGCATCCAACGGAAACATGACGTGCAGCACCAAGGAAAGCGACGTCTGCACCTGGAGGAGCACCCGCGATACCTGGTAGATACGATCCTGCACCGTTGCCAGAACCATGGCGCGATCACGATCCACCAAGAAGAAGCCGCCGGCCTCCATGTCCTGTTGAGTCAAACAATTGATCCGAACAGCAATACGCTCTTTTTCTTCCCTCGGAGCAAGATTGGCACCTGCGACAACCGCACAAAACAAGAGTGAGGCCAGCAGGCTCACCCGAAGAACTGAACAACAACACGGAAGAAGGATCAACTTACATTGCAGCTGCTCGGACAGTCGAACAAGCTCCGCAAGCAAAAATTCCTCTCTGGCTGCGCCACGGTCTGCTTTGGATTTCCAAACGTCAGCGCGACCGCGTAACTCACGCAAATCTCTCTCCAAGCTGCGCACGCGATCCCGAAGAAAAGCAAGCTGCGAGGAATCATCCAACGATGCTCGCAATGGCCTCTCGGATGAATTATCAACTGGGTCAGCACCCAAAGGAACCTATTGGCAGCAGAAAAGAAGAAGGTACACAAACACTCAGCCAAAGATAGAGGATAACTCGGATGAATTCATTATATAAGTCCACTATGTGGCACAAGGATGGCACTACAAAAGATATTTACAACAAAAGTAGACTACATACTACCCTATGCCTACTATGCCTAAGGCGCAAGACACTGAGTCACCTCAGAGCCAGACTGCCTAGCTTTGGCCTCGCCCTGCTGCCGTGAGTACTCAGACAACAGGTCAATAAGCTTGGGCCCCTATCGTCGGTAGCGAGCGGAGTAGGCGGCGAATGCTACCTCGGATCCATCCGCAGACGTCGGCATTCGAGAAGTTATCTGGGGCAAGTCCAGCTCCGCCCCAGCCGCCATGGCCATCGCCAGCCCGACGGACGCGCCGATGCCTTTCTGCTTGCGCTTGTACGCCGTAGGCGTGTCAGCTGACAGAGCCTCTGCCAGCGCATCCACATCTTCCAGGGAGGCGCCCTTCGGGAAGAGCTCCTGATAGAAGCGACCAAGGACATCTTTCGCCTTGGCAAGGGAGCCGACGACAGCGCTGCAGCGGTCTTCGACCGCTACAGTGGCATCATCCAGAGCACTCTCGTGCTCCAGAGCACCACGGTCGAACTCGATGCCTGCGGCATCTGAGAGAAAAAAGAAGAAACCATGATGGAAAGCAACAAAGAAGAAGATCCAAAGAAAAAGAAGCAAGTCCAAGAGCTCGCACTTACCCGAAATGGCCTTGGCAGGAGCCATGAGCTTCTCCGCCACCTCCTTTTCACGAGCAGCCGCAACGGTGGCCAGCTGCTCCTTCGCTTCGGCTGCCTTCGTCAGCTCCAGCTCCAGGCGCTCTTGCGCTCCAGCGGCGGCCTCGGCTTTCTGCTCTGACTGGCCAAGGCTCTTCTTCAGAGCGTCAACCTCACGGAGAGAGTTGTTATGCTCCTCTGCATTCAGAACAAGCAAATGTCAAAAGCAGGACTCGAAAAAAAAACAAGCGCAATACTACAAGACAACCAAGTACCTTGAAGCTGCCGCAGTTTTGCCTCCAGCGTCAGGCGTTCCTCCACCAGCCGCTTGGGCTCTTGAACAAAAGGCTGCAGCAACAGACAATAGAAGTAAGAGAAGGACTTGGGGGCTACGCCCAACTCAAAGAAGGAAAAACAATATCAGCACTCGAAGACACTCGGGGGCTCCTCCCATAAAATCAAGAAGAAGATCTTACGTGCTCCGAAGGCGAACTCGAAGGCCCGCCTGCGAAATTCTGAGGCGCAACCACCAACCTCTCCTGCACAGGAGGAACTGGCGTCACGTCACCAGAAGTTGCCATCGTCTGAGGAGGAGGCGACACAATGTTCGACTCCCCCATCATCTCTCGCGCACCATCACTGGAGCCGCCGGAGGATTGCCTGCATACGAACCAATCAACAAAGATGCAAAACTAACGGGAACAAAGCACAATACAAGCAACAAGAAAACTTACGATCCCAAGGAACTAAGGTTGAAGATGGGATAAGCCCTTCGGGCTCTCTTCTCCTCTTTCTTCTCTTCCTTCTCCTCCTCCTTTTTCTCTTCCTTCTTCCGCTTCGCTGGCGGCTGCGGTGCAGCAGCCCGCAAAGGAATGGCGGGAATGGGAGAAGGAGAACCACCCTGAGCATCATCATGACGCTCCAGGCCCCGAGGATCCCTTGGATTCGGAGGAGTCGAAGCATCTGACGACTCACTCGAGCTTTGTGATCGCTCAAGCGAATGGCCTTCACTCGAAAAGTCGGCATCCTCCGCTGGGGATCGCGCTGACGGTAGCTCGGACGCGGAGTCTACCACCTCATTATCTGGGGCATCCGAAACACTTTCGAGCAATGGTGGCACCATGCCCGACACTTTGAAGCTCTGCAAAATGAAAAAGAACTTTGTTAGCAAACAAAGGAAAAAGTCAACAGCTCGCAAAAACACAAAGGAAGCACTACGTGCGCAAATCTACACCTTCGGTACGGCCAACGTCGAAGAAAAGGGCGGAGTCAGCGACTTCCCCGAAATTTTTTCGTCGTCCTTGAATTTGAACAGCGCGCGAAGAGCCTTATCGACTTCGACCTCGGAGATTTTCTCACTCGAAACCCTCGTCGGATCACGGCGCCCTGAGTATAGAAACATCGGATGCGCCCTAGCTTGGAGTGGCTGCACCCGACGCTCAAGAAATGTTTGGATGATGTCGACGCCGTTCACCTCCTTCTTAGGATTCATCTGGACCTCCTCCACTCGACGGTACAGGGCCTCTACCTCCGCCTCCTCACCATCAAAGATTGTGTTTTTCCAGGATCTTTTCTTCTCAATCAGTTGGGAGGGGTCAAAAGGAACAAGACCAAAATCTTGCCCAGGCAGAACGGAGTCACGGATGTAAAACCATTTCCTCCGCCAAAACTGGACAGATTCAGACATAGAAAAGGAAAAGAATTGGACATTGGGACTGATAGAGATGATGAAACCCCCAATGGGATATACACCATCCGAACCAGACTGCCTCTTCACGTAATACAACTTCCGGAAGAGGCCGAAGTGCGGCTCAATGCCAAGCCAACACTCGCAAAGCGTGATGAAGAACGGAATGTGGAGAAGGGAGTTGGGAGAAAGATGATGGAGTTGAACCCCATAGAAAAAGAGAAGTCCACGAAGGAAGTCGTGGATCGGAAAGGACAACCTGCGAATCACGAAGGCAACAAACATAACCCGAAACCCAGAGGGTGGACGGGGGATTACCTCATTGTCGGGGAGTTTCACATTCGCCGCGTCCTGCGAGATCAGGCTCCGCTCGCGCAGTTTGCGGAGATCGCTCTCCCGCGTTTCCAGCGGCGGCGCCCTTCTTGGCTCCGGCGGCACTGGTCCCAACTGCAGATGAGGATTTTTTCTTCCCCATGGCGCTACGGCGGTGGTGGCGTTGCCAACAGAGAAAGACAACGGAGATGTGGAGAAAATTCTCAGCGCGTAGCAAGCAAAGCTCAAGAACAAGGAAGCAGAGAGTAGATGAACTGCTGCGCTGAAAAACAAAACCACGATTTCACCAAGGATTATAACAGCGAAGATGACGCACGCTGGCCGTCCATCAAGAAGACCTAACGCCAACGGTAGATCTGGCCGTACACGTGTCAGCGCCAAAATGAACCGTCCTTACCACGCCGTCCACTACGTGCGGAAATCAAGGAGACGCCGTAATAATCTCCACGCCGCGCATGACTGGTCAAATCAAAGTCAGCAAGTGGGACCCACGCTTCATCCAGTCAACTCAACTCTGGCGTAGCAGACGCATCGTCCAGTCAAATCACCTCTGGCGTAGCAGACGCCTAAGATCATCGATCGTAAGCACTGACGTCATCAAAAGCTACACTAGTACCATTTCGGCTCCACAGCTAAGAGTACTCACTCGAATCTACGATTCGACTAAATACTCGGGGGCTACTCCTATCAGGAGCGCTGGCCGCGCACCCGAACAGCAAACGAGGACAAAATTACTTCTCTGAGTCCTACGTCGAGTCTATGACTCCACTACGGACTCGGGGGCTACTCCCATAGGAAGGATGGATTTCAGCATCCGAAAATTTTCGAGTCCTACGGACTTAAACGACAGAAGCAATGCTTGAACTAAAGTCTCCGCTCGAGTCTACGACTCGAACAGACACTCGGGGGCTACTCCCATAGGGAGCGCTGGTCGCGCACCCTATGAAATTTTCGACTACGATCCTTCGAATCAGCGCTGGACGCGCGCACTATGAAATATTCGACTGCGATCTTCCGGATCCGCACGCAAAAAAATTTCGGCAACTCTGCCCCATCAGAAGCTAAGTGAGCAATGATCTCCTTGGCCACCCGAAGCACCTCCGAGGTGATAAATCTTCGGATGCTGCGTCTGCGACACAAAGATAAGACCTACAGATAACATCTGATGGCCTAGCAACGCACCTGACTGCGCTCTGCTAGTATAAATCCGTACCAGCAGGTACGACGAAAAATCCCGACGGACGCGTTGCGTATACTGATTAAATTCACTGGAATTCCACTCCTGTAAGTCCTCCGCGGCCTGAGTCGAATTAAGCCAACATATGTTCCAGTTTTGAGTTGAGGGACTCGAACCTGAAGAAGATCGTGTTGTTTCAATACAGTTAACTGACCCTGATCTATCGGGTGAGTCAGGCACACGCATCAACAATCCCTACACACATATACTATTGACAAATAGCCGCACCCGAAGGATTGATGAGTCCTCAGCCGAATCTACGATTCGACTGATCACTCGGGGGCTACTGACATGGTTATACCCTACGGGTACATAGCTTCAGCATACCTGGTCTAGCCCAAGGAAGGCCCACAGCGAACATACGATGGCCCATGAAGATTTTCGGGTGGCCAAGGCCCATGACGCCTTCGGATCCTTGGAGAGCAAGACTAGAATTTGAATACAACTTGTAATCGACTAGGACTATGCCCGAGACCTGCCTAAGTCTATATAAAGGCCAGGAGGGTAGGTCCTAGATCGACGTCCTCAACCTCTCGCAATCTCGCATCCCCGCCAGATCGAATCTGCGCACCCTGTAACTTTTGGTTCCGCCGTAATCAAAGAGCAGACAAGCAGGAGTAGGGTTTTCCCTCCGGGGTCCTGAACCTGGGTAAATCTCATGTCCCCTAGTTGCTTGTCTGTTAACCGTGCCACAATCTCCAGCATCCCCATCTTCTCCAAAACCCAAGTTCGTAACAATGGTCATTGACGAAATCAAACCTCGTCACTCGACGCCGCCCTTGGCAGGAGGCAATTCGCCCCCGTCCTGGACAGACGAGCTCGAATTCTCGTCATCCACGGGCGGAAGCCACCCTTCCACCACTTTCAATAACTGCAATAGACATGAGACAGTATCAGTATAACCACGACAGCATCAACTGCGACTGCGAATGATAGAAAATGACTTACCGTTGGGGCCGGATGCTTCGCGGTATAGGGGGCGACCCTAGCCTTCGCGTCCAGGTACACCGCCTGGGTGATCTTCTTCAACGCCGGGATGTAGTCCTCGAGTTTCCACTCGGCGAGGCAGGATTTCGTCGGGTCATCCCGGCCCGTGTACTCGTACATATAATGGTCACGGCGGGCCAGGGGAACGAGTCGCTACCCGAGCCAGCAGTTGTACAAATTGATGGTCTGAAGACCCTTCTTCTTCAGGCCGCGGATGGTCTGAAGCATCTCGTCCACGACCATCCGCTGGTCTATTGGAAGCTTGCCGACTTGGAGTCGGCGCGGCTCGGGCCGGTCTGCGGAGTATCTTGGGATCGCCACCTCGCCGTCTAGAGTCTCCTCGGTAACGTAAAACCAAGACTTCTTCCATTCGCTCGCCGCCTTGGCAGGTAGCATCAGATCGAAAAAGCAGTCCTTCGACTTCAATTGAAACGTCAAGCCACCCGCGGCAAGCATTGGACCGCCTGCTTCTTCGCGACTGATCCTCCCGTGGAACAGATCTTGCCACAGGGGGAAGTAGGGCCTGCAGCCCAGGTAGCACTCGTAGAACTCCACGAAAATGGCGAGCTGCTCGATGCTGTGCGGCCCCAGGTCCGATGGCTGGATCCCGTAGAAGGCGCAGAAGCGCCGGAAAAAGAGAGATGAGGGGATCCCAGCCCTCGTTCCAGGTGGCTGGTGAAGCAGACAAATTATCCCTCGCGCGGGTCCGGAGTCACCTCTCCAGCCTTGGGGATGCGCCACCTGCCGGCGCGCAGGATCCTGTCCTCCTCGAAAGACGCCAGTAACGCTCTCGTACACTTGGACCTGCCCCATGGTTCGGTGGAGTGGGCCATTGGCGGAAGGGTTCGTGGAGGTCGGAGGATTTTGCATCGGCTGAAATCGCGATGCGAAGGAAAACGGAGGTGCGTGCAATCGGAGGAAATGACGAGGAAGTGGTTCTCCGATCGCCTACCATTCCCCTTATATAGCGGTTGTTACCCGCCCAATCAGGAAGCCATTACTACACGGTGATTACGCCAAAAGTTACCGTTGGGTTACCCCAACGGCTAGTTTTGACTGCATTGACTGTCCAACTTCAGCCACTCGGCTCGCCGACCCGACCACTACAACAGTGACTAAATATCTCGCCGACCCGTTCGCCAAGTTGCGACCAGAATGACTAGCTTTTTCCTTTATTCAGGAACCCACCATCGATTTGACTGGATGTCTGCATTGGACCCGTATGCTCCGACTGCCAACAACCACCTGCGCCCAATCGATGACGGCCTTGGGGACTACTGATGGGGATATGCCTACTGAGGTACACCCAGCAGGACGTTTCCGACTGGCCCAGGAACTGGCGAGTGGGCCTGCAGGAAGGCGACTGGATCGAGACCTGACGTGGACCCAAGCGACTGGAAACTGAAGGCCCAGGAGAGTAGATAGGCCCAGTCGGATTAGGTTACATGAATACCGAGACCTTAACTGATTCGGTTGAGATATGTAAACCCTAGGGGGGTGAGTCTATATAAACCTCCCTATAGGGCGTGTAGAGGATACTCTCTATCATCCACCCAAGCGACTCGCCGCCTAGCCGTCGAGCTCGCCCCATTGTACCTCCATCATAATACTATCTAGAAGGAGTAGGTCTTTACCCTCCGGGGGGCCGAACCTGGGTAAAACCCTGTGTCTCCGCCCTCATCTCGCACCGCAGATGGCTGGCCGCCCTTGCCCTTCGTTCTACTACTCGCTGCCCATTGCAGCATCTGCCATGGTCATTTCCATGACAACAAGAAGCAGGTCAAGATGCAAGAGGTTCTCTACAAACACAAGCAAGCAGCCTCGGAGTCCAGCGCGCAACGAGCTGCGCTCTCTGCCATGGGCATCGACTCCGGCTCGAACGGCAACCACAGCAACAAGCATCACTCCCGAACGGAGAACATGGACCCCAAGGAGCGCCGTGAGGTGACCCGAACCCTCAACGCATCCTTCATGGAGATGGATGCCGACGGCAACATCATCCCGAAGACACCGCAAGCTGCGATCATAGCAGCCACTGCGTACCTCGCGGCCCACCCACCTCCGGAGGGGGACCCGAAGAGATCCATGCACAAGTCCGCACTCACCGGACTCGGACTCGTCGGAGCTGCGCTCCATCAAGAAAATCCTACGGAGCCGAAAAAGAAAGCTACGGTCAGGTTCAACCGCAGCCCCACTCCTTCATCCGAAGAAGAGGACCATGACCTTCCTCGAAGGCACAAGAGCTCGCGTCATCGCAGCCGCGATTACGAAGCCAGAGACGCGCTAACACAGCACAAAATTGACAAAGCGCGAGCCAAGCGCGCATGCTCGTCTGAATCCGAGATGGACGAAGACGAAGGAGAACTCTGCAGAGCCCGGTGCTTCAGCAGATCTGTCCGGCGGACACAGATGCCGCGAAATTTCAAGCTTCCTTCGGATACTCCGAAGTTCGACGGCACACAAGACACCAAGGCATGGCTCAACGACCACCTGTCATCCGTCAAGCTGCACGGTGGAAACAAGGAAACCGCCATGCAATGCCTTCAGCTGTAGCTGACAGGCGCAGCTCGGATATGGCTTAGCAGCCTATCCTCAGGATCCATCCGAATCTGGGAGGAACTGGCTTACAGTTTCATCCGAAACTTCAAAGGCACCAGTAAGAGGCCCGCCTCGATCGAGGAGTTGCGAGCCTGCACTCAACGAACGGGCGAATCCATTCGCTCGTACATCCTATGCTGGTCCAACACCAAGAACTCCATAGCGCACATCTCCGAGGAGAGGGCCATCGACGTCTTCAAGGACAGCGTCAAGCGCCAGGACTTCAAGGAGGAACTTGGGCGCGTCAAGCCCAAGACACTCGACCACCTCATGGATATTGCCAACAGGTGGGCCGACGACGAAGATTACATCCACCAGGTGCACTCGGATGAAGAGGACGAGTACGGCCGACGACGGGAACGCCGTAACAAGAGAAGACCGCGCGTCTACGAAGATCGCGATGGACCCGACATGGTCGTGGACGGCTACCGCAACGATGCCAACCGCAATAGTGGCGGATACCGCGGAGGCAACTTCCACGATGGAGGACGCCCAGCACAGTCGTGGCAATGCCGCGATTGCGATAACGAGCCCTGAGCATACGAAAAAATTTCGGGTCCATGCACCATCCACTTCTACATCGACAAGCAGGATGGTAAGAAGAAGGCAAGCCACATGCTCAAGGACTGCCGCGAGTTCTAGAAGCTCAGTGAAAGCATGGCTCAGATGAGGCAGCAAGCTCCACCCCCTGGATTCGGGAACTCACCCGCACCAGGTGAAATAGCGCATGGAGCTCCTCCACCGCCACCTGCAGGAGGCCCGAACCAACCAGTCGCACCAGCACAGAACAACGCCGGGCACGGGTATCCCCCACCGAAAGGAGAACTGATGATCCAGAAGGGGCGCCCGACGAACAGGGTGCAGAAGAAAATCACCCGTTAGATCAACCTGGCCGTGACAACTCCACCCGCCATCCCTGAGTACCTCAGCGGGTCGGAGTCCTGCATCACGTTCAGTCGTTCGGATCACCCTTGCTAGATCCCTCGCCCATGTCATGCTGCCCTGGTGCTAGAGGCGCAGATCGGAGGTTTCGAGATAAGCCACGTCTTCATGGACGGCGGCAGTGGCATCAACCTGATGTTCGCAAGTACTCTAGCAGCAATGCGGATCCCGCTGTGCAGCCTGGAACAGTCAGACACAACGTTCCACGACATCGTCCCATGAAAGGGCATATTCCCCTTGGGCAAAATATGGCTCGACGTCATCTTCTGCAAGCCGGACAACTTCCGATGCGAGCGGCTCGAATTCAAAGTGGTGGACTGGCCATCACAATATTACGCCATCCTCGGGCGTGTAGCATTCGCAAGGTTCTTGGCTATCCCACATTACGCATACCTACTACTCAAGATGCCAGGACCCAGGGGCGTCATCATGGTCCACGGGAGCTTCACCCGATCGGACCACTGCAACAGGGACTTCAATAGAATCTCCTAGTCATTCGGCATGCAGGATGAGCTCGTAAGGCTCCGAGAGGTGATGGACAATGGGGCACCCCCAGTCGCATGACAAAACACACCTGACATGTCTTTCGACTCCACCATCAACACAAAGAAGGTGCAGGTCCACCCGACGGATGCCTCCAAGACGGTGCTGATCGCCAACGACCTCAGCCCCGCATAGGAAAGCGCGCTCATCGAATTCCTCCGTGAGCGCTGGGAAATCTTCGCCTGGTGTCCTGCGGACATGCCAGGAGGTCCCAGGGAATTCGCCGAGCATGCACTCAATGTCTTTCTAGACACCAACCCCGTTAAGAAGTCCATCCGGAGACTGTCTGAGCCACGGGCCGAAGCCATCGGGATGGAAATTAACAGACTACTCGCTGCAGACTTCATCAGGGAGATCAAAGAAAGTGAGTGGCTCGCAAATACAGTGATGGTCCCCAAGAAGGACACAGACATCCTACGGATGTGCGTGGACTTCACGTTGCTGAACAAGCACTGCCCAAAGGACCACTTCCCCCTTCCTCGGATCGATCAGATCATCGATTCGACTACAGGATGCGAGAAACTCTCCTTCCTTGACGCCTACTCCGGCTACAACCAGATTCAACTCAAGGTCGAAGATCAAGAGAAAACAACGTTTATTACACCGTTCGGAGTGTTCTGCTACAACACAATGCCCTTCAGGCTAAAGAACGCAGGTGCCACGTACCAGCGATGCATGCAGGCATGCCTCAAGGACCAGATCGATCGCAATGTCTAAGTCTATGTCGACGACATAGTCATCAAAACCAGGGAGGCAAGAACGCTCATCGACGATCTCCGCGAGACGTTCGATAACCTCGACCGCTACAGGATAAAGCTCAATCCCGAAAAGTGCGCCTTCGGCGTCCCATCGGATCAGCTGCTGGTGTACTTCATCTCCCAGCGAGGGATCGAGGCGAACCCGAAGAAAATCCGGGCCATCATGGCCATGGAGAAGCCGAAAAACCTCAAGGGTGTCCAGCAGCTCGCAGGGCGAATAGCGGCATTCAGCAGGTTCATCAGCCGCATGGGCGAGAAGGCCCTGCCATTCTACCAACTGCTATGCAAGGCAGATAAATTCGAGGGGACACCTGAAGCGGACGACGCATTCAAAGACCTGAAGCGGCTGCTCTCCACCTCGCCCGTCTTGGTTACGCCAAAGGAGCGCGAGCTCCTACTACTGTACATAGCAGCCACACACCAGGTGGTAAGCATCGTGCTGGTGGTTGAGCAACCCGAAGAAGGAAAGACCCATGGGGTCCAACGCCCAATCTACTACCTCAGCGAGGTATTGACGCCAACAAAGCAGAGGTACCCTCACTACCAGAAACTCGCCTACGGCGTGTTCATGACGGCTCGACGGTTGAGCCATTAATTCCAGGAGCACCAGGTGATGGTCGTCAACGAGGCACCCCTAAACAACATCCTGAATAACCCAGAGGCCACAGGACGCGTAGCCCTGTGGGGCATCGAGCTGTCACCCCTAGACATCATCTATGAGAAGCGACTCGCAATCAAGTATCAGGTCCTCCTAGACTTCCTGGTACACTGGATGGAGCTGCAGCTGCCAGACACCCCAGACATGTCGCAGTCATGGACGGCTCCAAGCGTGAAGTTGGAGCAGGAGCCGGGGTCATACTGACGTCCCCGCAGGGCGACAAGATGAAGTACGTCTTTCGGATGAAATTCCGAGCATCCAACAACGAGGCCGAATACGAATCCCTCATCCACGGCATGAGGATGGCAAAGATCAGTGGCGCAACGCGCCTGGTCATCTACAGTGACTCCAATCTCGTCGTCCAAAAGACGATGAATGAGTGTGACGCACACGCCAAAAATATGATAGCGTACCGCGCACTCTACAACGCACTCGAAGGAGAATTTAACGGCTGCGAGCTTCAGCACATTGGAAGAGAAAGCAATGAGGAAGCCGACAGACTCGCCAACATCGGCTCCACCTATGCAAGGGTGCCACCAGGTGTGTTCCTCGAACAGATCTGCGTGCCATCCATCAAGCGGAAATTCCCCAAGGGATCACCTGAAGAAGCAGAACACTCGGGGGCTACGCTACCCGAAGGTCATGAAGGACCCGAAAAACTGGACACAGAGGTCGCCACGGTCAAACTGATGCAGGTCATGGCAGTCGAAGAAAGCTGGACACGACCATACCTCCAGTACTTGATAGACGAGGAACTACCTGATAGCCCGACAGACGCCCGCCGCATATCTCGCCGGTCAAAAGCCTTCACCATCATCAATGGCGAGCTGTACAAGCGCAGCATTTCGGGTGTACTACAAAGGTGCGTCACCATCGGTGACGGGAAAACCATACTTCAAGACATCCATGAGGGCATCTGCGGCCATCACGCAGGCAGCCGCTCCCTTGTCGCCAAAGCTCTACGAGCTGGATTCTATTGGCCAACGGCCATGAACGATGCAAAGGACATCGTCCGAAGATGCAAAGGGTGCCAAAGGTTCGCTGACAAACCACATGCACCCGGGTCAGAGCTCAGGCCCATACCTTTGGCCTGGCCCTTCGCCCAATGGGGCCTCGACATGATCGGCAAACTGCCAAGGTCCTCGAAAGGAGGGCACGTCTACCTCCTGGTCGCAATCAACAAATTCATTAAGTGCATCAAAATCCACTATGTGGCACAAGGATTTGTTCATCAAAATAATTAAAACAAAAAGATACTACAACTATCCTACAGCTACAGCGCCTAAGACGCGGCACCCTAAGTAGCCTCGATGCCGGATTGCCTCGCCTTGGCTTCCCCTTCTGCCGTAGCGCGTACTCGGCCAGCAGATCGATTAGCTTCGGCCCATAACGCTTATAGCGAGCAGAGTAGGTAGCAAAGGCTACCTCGGATCCATCAGCAGTGGCCGGCATCCGGGAAGTGACCTGGGGAAGGTCCAGCTCCGCTCCAGCCGCCAAGGCCATCGCCAGCCCGACGGATGCACCGATGCCCTTCTGCTTGCGCTTGTACGCCGCAGGTGCTTCGGCTGACAGTGCCTCCGCCAGAGCGTCAACATCATCAAGGGCCGCACCCTTGGGGACAAGCTCCTTGTAGAAGCGCCCAAGGACCTCCTTGGCCTTGGCGAGCGAGCTGACGACGGTGCTGCAGCGATCTTCGACCGCTGCAGTAGCATCATCCAGAGCACTCCCGTGCTCCAGAGCACCGCGGTCAAATTCGATGCCCGCGGCATCTGAGACAAAAAAGACGAGGAATGAACAAAAGCACCGCAGAAGAAAGACAAGAAAACCAAAAAAGACGAAGGTGAAGATACTCACCCGAAACAGCCTTGGCAGCCGCCATAAGCTTGCCAGCCACTTCTCTTCCACGCGCAGTCGCAGTAGTAGCAAGCTGCTCCTCGCGGTCCGTGGCTTCCCGCTGCAGGCGCTCCTTAGCCTCGGCCGCAGTGGCCAGCTCCAGCTCGAGGCGCTCCTTCGCACCAATGGCGACCTCGGCCTTCTTCTCTTCTTGACCGAGGCTCTTTTTGAGAGATCAATCTCACGAAGGGAGGTGTTGTGCTCCTCTGCATTAAAAAAATACAAGCGTCAGATAACAGGACAAGAATACACGAAGAAGCAAACATCAAGGCATAACAATACCTTGAAGCTGTTTGAGGCTGGCCTCCAGCACCAAGTGCTGCTGCACCAGTCTTTTGGCATCCTACACAAAAGGCTACAGGAAACAGACCTACTAGTCAACAGAAGGACTCGGGGGCTACACCCAAAATAAAGAGCAAAAACAAATTACACACACGAAAGTGCTTGGGGGCTCCCCCGAGACTCGAAAGAAGAACACGCAACAAAAACTCCATTACAGACGCTCGGGGGCTTCCCCCGTGGCAGGAGGCAGAACTACTCACATGATCCGGTGGCGACGCCGAAGGTCCGCTAGCAAAATTCTGAGGTGCAACCACCTGAACCTCCTGCGGAGGAGGATTCGGAGCAGCGCCCTTAGAGGTAGCCACCGTCTAAGGAGGAGGAGGAGGAGGAGACGCGACTTTCGACTCCCCCATCATTTCCCGAGCACCATCGCTGGAGGAGTCGTTGGAAGAGTGCCTACACAAGGACAAATTAGCACAAGTACAAAGTAAACAGGCAAGAAAAAGCAATGCAGGACAAAGGAAAATTACGAGTCAAGCTCGCTCAGGTTGAAGACAGGAGGGCTCCTTCGGATTTTCTTCTCCTCCTTCTTCTCTTCCTTCTTCGCTTCCTTCTTTTCTTCCTTCTTCCGCTTCGCCGGCAGCTGCGGCGCTACAGCCCGCACGGGAAGGGAAGGAATCGGAGAAGAAGAGCCCCCATGCCCACCACTGTAACGTTCAAGACACAGCGGGTTCCTAGGAGTCGGAGGAGTCGAGGCATCCGAAGACTCGCTGGAGCTCCGTGATCGTTTGCGACTTTGGTCCTCGCTCGACTCGTTGGCCTCTTTAGCCGGAGACCGCGCCGATGGCAGGTCGGACATGGAATCCACCACATCATTATCTAGAGCAATCGGAAATACTTCGGGTAATGGAGGCAACATGCCCGAAACTTTGAATCTCTGCACAAAGAAAAGAAAAATTTGTTAGCAAACAAACGCAAAAACAATGCAGTCGAAAATAGCGCTACGCGCACGGATCTACACCC